>PVIJ01001022.1:0-227921 GCA_004024925.1 Scalopus aquaticus | reverse complement strand
TGGGAAAACTGGACAGCCACATGCAAAAAAATGAAGCTAGACTACTACCTCACACCCTGCACAAAAGTCAACTCAAAATGGATAAAAGACCTGGATGTAAGACCTGAAACCATAAAATGTATAGAAGAAAATATAGGCAAAACTCTACACGACATATATCTCAGCAAAATCTTGAAAGACACATCCCTCAAAGCGAAGGAAGTGAAAGACAATATAAACAGATGGGATTATATCAAAATAAAAAGCTTCTGTGCAGCAAAAGAGACATTAACCAAAACTAACAGACACCCTACCAACTGGGAAAAGATCTTTGCACACAATACATCTGATAAAGGACTGATAACAAAAATTTACAAGGAACTCACACAACTCAACAAAAACAAAGCCAATAACCCAATCAAAAAATGGACGGAAGAGCTCAAAAGGCACTTCTCCAAAGAAGAAAAGCAAATGGCCAACAGATACATGAAAAAATGCTCAACATCACTTATAATCAAGGAAATGCAAATCAAAACCACTATGAGATACCACCTCACACCTGTGAGGATGGCACACATTAAAAATATAGGCAACAATAAATGCTAGAAAGGATGTGGAGAAAAAGGAACTCTTCTACACTGCTGGTGGGAATGTGAACTGGTCCAACTACTATGGAAAGCTGTATGGCGATTCCTCAAACTGCTCAACATGGAGCTTCCATACGACCCAGCAATCCCACTTTTGGGAATTTACCCAAAGGATACAAAAACACTAATCTGAAAGGATACATGCACCCTTATGTTCATTGCGGCACTGTTCACAATAGCAAAGGTATGGAAGCAACCCAGATGTCCAAAAATAGATGACTGGATCCAGAAGATGTGGTACATATACACAATGGAATACTATTCAGCATGGAAAGAAGATAAACACATGCAATTTGCAGCGACATGGATGGAACTAGAGGGGATCATACTCCGTGAAATAAGCCAGAAAGAGAAAAATATCGAATGGTTTCACTTATAACAGGACTATAAGGAAACCAAATAGGAGAGAGACAATTGGGGGATGGGGGGGAGGCGGAGGGAGGGAAGGAAAAGGCAACAAAATGGAATAGAAAAGAACACAAGGGACCATGGAGATGGATCACGGGTGAATTGGTGGTGGGCTACCCAAGGGGAATACAAAATATAAAAGACATAAATATACAACTACCCTTTCTGTTCATTGATTTTTTTCATTATGTATTTCTAAGATACATAAATACATATCTTAATATATTTTCAAATGAAAATATAACTTTTGTGACTCTGTGAAAACAGTGATAACATAGGAATTTTAAAGTAGGATATGAATATTTTTCTTACTGTCTAACAAATATAGTAGATGCAACTCTTTGGTCTAATGACTAGATGCTACTTTCTAGAAATTTATGTTTCTCTTGTCTTATTTTTGTGATCCACTCCTAACAATAGTGACTGGTCAAGTAACCTGATAGTAAGTGCCTAATGTTTATTCACTCATTTGTTCATTCATTCACTTATTCATTCATTTATCCCAAAAATGCATGCAAACAACTACCAGGTACATAAGACTCCTAATTTCAGTAGGAGATAAAAAGTTATTTTGAACCTTATGAAATTTAAAATCTCATAGAAAAAATGCTAGCGCAATTGAATAATACTGAGCTAAGTTAAGAGATCAGTGAGAGAGCAGATGAGTAGCCTGAACAGAGAAGAAGAGACCAATATTTCGTTGGCCTTATCAGGAGAAAATGAGTTGAATATGGAGACATAATATTCATGAGTATTTTTGCACAACTTTCATAACATCTACAAATACTGTGGTTCTAGAATTCTTTTACTGCACCTTGTAAAGAATTCCTTTACTCATTAAGAATTTAAGGCCAGAGAACACTAAGAAGCTTAGCTGAGATGCAGCCAGGAGGTGACTGACGTGGGGCTGGAACCCAGTATCCCAGATCACTGGCCCACGCCGCTTTCTACCAGGGCAATTTAAGAGATGGGCTAGTGGCCCAGCATAGACCTTTGTTCTAATCTTTCTGTCAGATTTTCAAAAGTTTATGTTTGAAATTTATACTTCTGATTTGTTGTTCAAAACCGTGCTAGTCTCTACTGAGAGAAGGCAAGACCATTTATGTGCCATTTTACTGTATGAAAGTCATTTTCAACAAAGGTGGCACAAACTTGTGATTTAGAATAGGGATATATAATAAAAAATAAAATGTTTTGGGGTTTATTATCTCCACCACCCCCCCATATCCTTTGCTTCTCATGGTCCTAATGACCTTCACTTTCCCCCCTCCTTAACGAAATTGTTCAACAGTCCCCACACGTGCCTGTATTTTCTTGACAAAGCTAACTGAGGAAAGCAGTGTTTGAAAAGTTCAGTATGGTTTCCAATCTCAGGCTTTATCTTTGAAATTTTGCACACTGAGTTAAAATATTGCTACATTTGTGGCCTGGGATCGTCCCTGCTAATTCCATATGAAGCAAGAGTGCCAAAGAACTCTTAGAACTCCCCTTGTGAATTTGCTTGGTGAGCAGTTCTGGACTTGGCGGTTTAATCTCTCCATCAGGATCAACGTGATCCCGCGTTAAAGCCAAGGTCAAGTGGGATAAGCAGTTGAACTTTCTCCTTAGTCTTGCAGAGCTCGTTGAAACATGTAACCTTTATAGGCTTGGTTTCTGCTTTGGAGGGGAATCTGAGGTCCAAGCAGATGTTTCTTTCCTTCTTTTGAAAACCCTTTTTCATTTTACTAGGCATAGTGTCAAAGCAGCAATTGGGGGTAGATTAGGTAGGAGGTGGAAGGTCAGTGTTTTCTTTGCTAATATTGCAAAATAAGAGGTTTTGTGTTTGTTTATTTTTATTTTCTGCCAATTGGGCCACGAGAGAACAAGTTATTGGTTCTGAAGTTGTAGATTTCCTTCATGTGTCAGCAATGGCTACGGAGTCAAGGTAAGTGAAGAATAGGATGACAGCCAATAGATTCCTTTTGGTTGGTAGAAAAGAAAACCTTTAAGCAATTCATCGCCCCCTTTTAAGTCTATTTCATCCAGGACAGTCAAAGTAAATGTTTCCCTTATTCCACAAAATGCTCTAATGCTTTTTTTGTTATCAATAACCTATGAATAAAGCAGCACTCAACAGCTATTCGTCTAAGGCAGTCCTATGTTTTCTGAATTGAACTACTGTGCACACATTACCTTAATATGAGAGACATATGGTCAACCTTATCATGCCTGTCCTTTCACATTACTCACTAACAAATTGTTTGATAAATCAAGTGGTGGCCTTTTGCCTCAGAACAGCACATGGTATGACCTATCAATACGTGTGCTATTTGAAGGCAGAATATCATGCATTCAACTCTATCTTTTCTGCCTGGAAACAGTAGTTTAAACCTCTAATTCATATTTTTCCTCAAGCCTGTGGATACCGGTAAATGATAACTGGCTAATTTCATGAGCACAAAGTAAGAAAAACTTATAAGGAATGGAGGACACATATGAAGATTCTAAAATTTTATGGTTGGGAAGAGATTTTTGCTATGAAATTGCAAATTGTTGTTGGATATGATGGTCAAGAATCATCTGCATATTTGGTAAGAACAGTAAGTATATCTGAATTTTTCTGTTAATGATTTCTTCATCTTTTAGTAACCCAAATTAGCTTTCTTACCTTTCCTATTAACTGGGGAGAATGCTGAGACCTTGGCTGAGTAGATGGGATAATGCAGGTATGAGACAGAAGATGAGTCTTCAACCCCCATTGTCCTTTGGAATCCTATGGCAAGCATTTAAGGAATATTGTTGTCTGGGTTCCAGTTACCATGCTTCTGATTGAAGTAGTATGGTGTTGTAGGGGAAAAGGAAGAATGATATTAATTTCTTTATAAATGGTCTCTTATAAATGGTCCCCAGGTGATTTTAAGCCAAGAATCAGGTAATTCTTAACCAAGGCCAAGAACCATAGTTCCAGTAGGACATGGTTACCACCTATATTAGGACATTTCAATTGGCAAAAAATAGGTGCTCCTCACAAAAAAATAAAGTGAAAGCTATCACTTTTTTTTTTACTATATTTTCAACTGCAGAGTTAACAATTTTTGATGAAAAATTTTTGATGAAACTAAAAAGTAAGCCTCTGTTTTATTCTTTGTGGAAAAAATTGCATGACTTAAATAATTATTTCCATTAAAAGATTTTACTTTTAGGCCAGGATTGGAAGTTATGATAAATCTGCAGAATACTATTTGTAGATATGAATCAAAAAAGTCCCTTTTTTGCCCAAGTTTATAACAGAAGGCGCTTCTGTTATTTGCAATAATAAAAAAAAAAACAACCTTTACTGAAAGGTGTGCTAGAAAAAATATGTTTTTTAGTTAGGGAGGAATTGAGATTGGTGATTGGAGACAAGTGACTTTCCATACTGAGGGAGAGGAGAATTAAAGTGCTACTTGATCGAAGTTGGAGCTAACTCAGCAAATACTAGTTCAATATGGTCTTCACAAGACTGAAGACAATTACAGCAAAGTGTTATCCTGAAAAATCTGCAGAGAGAGAACAAGATCTAGAACGAGGTGATGAGCAGACAAGATGCTGAAGAAGTGTAAGAAGTTCTGATTCTCCTTAACTTAGCTGGTTTTAAGTGTGAACTACAGTCTTTGTTAGTTATGGTAGAAAGTCAGGACAAAAACCATGGACTCTAAATTCAGATACATGTGGTTCAGGTCCTACATTGTGAGTAGATGACCTTAAAGAAATTATTTTGTTTCTCTTCAGATTCTATTTTATCACATATACATGAAACACATGATCATGCTGATTTGGGGAGCTAGGACAGGTTTTTGAGGAAATAATGTAAAGTCTACATAATAGATGCCTACCTAATATTGTTCCTTGGTCTTTATCATAGATTTCTGGAGAAGGTTGTTCTGTGAAGGATGAAAATGAGCAGCTTTATGCATTTTCTGGGCATGTTTCTGCCACTCCCCCTCCCTGAGTCTCAATAAATCAGGAAAAGGTCACAAGGATCAGATCCCAAACAGGATGGTTATAATTCGTTTCTTCTTATTTGTGTCCAGATAGTAGGGTGTAGAGGAAAGAACGCAGGAATTAGCCTCTGATGCCCTAGGTTCAAACTCAGGTCTGACATTTAATGTCTGCCAAATGTGGGCCATAATCTCGGCTGGTCTACTTTACAAGGTTCTAGTGGGCAATAACAATAGAAGGTAATTTTGCATTTGTAAAGGGCTGACCATATGTAATCATGAAAAAAGGAGAGTGCATTCCTATTCTTTTAACTTAGGAAACCATTAATAGTAGGGGTTAGGACCTAATCATTTTGATTCAGTCCTGTGAGGTTAAGTGTGTTATTGAAGACACCATGAAGTAGGGGTTACTCAGTTGGTTCTTCCTTATCATGGAATTAGCTTTGGAAATAAACTCGAGGCTCCAAAGTACCTTTGTCTGCAGAGAACTAGAGATAAGAAGTCTCAAAGGAATATAATGATCTTATAAGTGACAATTCTATTTTGGGTACAGTATTCCCGTTAATGATTCCTTTAATTGAAGGTAATAACTTACCTTGTGGCTGGCATGTTTATAAAGTAAACCCAAAGTATTTTGTTTTCGTTTAGGTTTGTTTTTCCGTTGTCTTGCCCTGGGTCTAAAGAAAGCCTGCACATAATAGGAATGGCATGGAGCTATTAAAAAAAAAAAAAAAAAAGCCAGAGGAGGAGCTAGAGCAGAACTGCCACCGCAGAAATAAACAGTATCTACTTTTATGACTTTCCTTTAATAATAGTGGGATGGACCCACACAACGTCTCCCACCAGCGACAGGCAGGCATCACTGCCCAGGGTTCCAACTTCTGCTTGTATCCGCCCACCAAACTTACCTACTGTCACGTCTCTTTCCGATGCCAGGAACGTTTACTTTTCTCCCAGTGTGCAGGTTTGGATACACTTTCTTTTTGGAAATATATCAAAGTCAGTCTCTAGCCTGCGGTCTGGAGTGCAGAAGAGTTTAGTCATAGCTTGGGCCAACTTCTGAACAAGGATATTAAGCTTATGATTTCTGAAATGTTTACGTTAGCTCTAGCCATGCTGTTTACTGCAATTGTTGACACTAACACGGTTCTGTCCAGATGAGAGAACAAGATCAGCCACTGAGATTGTTTTGTGTTGTAAGTTCTACTTGCAGATGTCCTCAAACTAATGAAAGCCAGAGTGTATTGCTTTTTCTGATCATGTGATCAGAAATCCAAGGTTGTTGGGGACATTCAGGAAAGCTTAATTTTTCCAAGGTTAACAAGTTATTGGGGGAAAATAAGGAGAAGCCTCTTTAGACATTGCCTAGAGAATTAGGAAGTACTTTGATTTTGGGGGTGTATTTCAGAGGCCTCTCAAAGCTGTGTCTGCAGAAAAGAGTGCTCTGCTTTAGTGAGGTCTGCTTTGCTCTTACTTTTTACACTGCAAGGATATGACTCGTTTTTGGTATGTAAAACAAGCACTGAGTTCAAGTAGTTTTCAATCAGCTAAAAATGCTGCTTTATTTTCCCAACAATTTTGGCTCTGTAGACATGGTTTTGGAGTATACACTGCCTGGTCTTAGAAATATGCATAGAAAGAAAGTTGCTATGTTTTTCCTTTTGTTTTCATTTGTTTAATATTATACTAATGGACAAGTTGAACCAACTAAAGAGACTGAAAAAGAGGCAAGTTAAGAGAAGGGTGATTTTAATTAACTCACTCTTTTTAAAGCTGCTGAAATCTGCCCTGTGGATTGGTAATGCTTTACCATTAGAACCAGACAGACCCTGAAAAATCTTGAACTTTTCTTTTCCTTTAGATGTTTTTTAAAGTAATTTTTTAAGCCAGAAAGAAATGTTCTTTTCACAGGTTTTTCCACATTGTCCTTGAGATACAGGCATAGTGTTAAATCTTGCAGAAATCTATGTAAAGATATGGTATACTGCACAAGCCTTATTCCACGATGGAAAACAATGTGAATTTTACGCATATGACAGAAACAGCTTTGAGCTTGTACAACATGGCAGCTGACGCTTTACAGCAGGATGATAGTGCAACCAAGGAATTTGGACAGCAGCCTGAATTGGCTGTTAGAGTATTTGAAATGCAACTGTCTAAGGATTTTGTTCTAACCAATTAAATTTCGATCTTTGACCATCTGAAGTCGGATGAAAGCCTATTTGATTCTTTTTATTATAGTGTTACTACTAGTTTTTTTTTTTAATTTAGACTTTTTAAATTGAGGGAACATTGGTTGACAACACTGCACGTGTCTCAGTGGCACAGGATCACACCCCTCAGGTGCGTGTTCTCATACCACGCCCACACCAAGGCAACCACTGGCCTCCTTTCCCCATAATATTATTAAAGAGTATGCTGTACCTAGCTAGCTAGTCTTTGATTTTAGAACCCTGTCTGATATCTTTAGCCATGAAGCATAGTAAGCTTTTCCTCTAAAAGGCATTAAGCGTAGTAGACTTTTTTTCTTGAAAACACTTGTATTTTAAATTTTGAACATACATGAATTTCTTTCGGCCACATATGATAATAAATGTGTAGAGAAATATGTGTTCACCTGCCCTGATGATAAGGTTTGTGTTCCCAAGCTAGATGTCTTCACTTAGGAGAAACATTATTGTAGTAATGGTGAGAGTCAGCACTTGATGAACACTTACATCACGGCAGACGGAGTGTGAGGCGCTTTACATGTGCTGGAGTGACAGTTTTTCTCCTATTCTGGTTCTTCTTCCTCATAACCCAGCAAACCTCTCCGTCCTCGTTTGTAATGAGGTAGGACTGTGTGTGTTGCTTCCTGTCAGTGGATTGAGAAAAATGATGGGTCCCATTTACAGGTCTAGACCCCAGAGTCCTCCAGGTGTGATGCTTTATCTTACTCCTTTTCTGCTGGATTTTGTGGACAGCACAGCCATGAAGCAACTGGCTAATTGAGGATTTAATAAAAAGTGTTGCCTAAGTGGAGTGTGGCTCCTAAGTAGTAGAGCTGGGGTTTCATCCAAGTTCTCTTTGTAGATGACTCTTTTTCTTGTTATGTTCATGAGGAAGAGATAAGGCAGTTCTGCAAGCTCCAAATCTTATATGTTATACTACACAGTGAAACCCTTTAGGACTGAAAAAAATGTCATTTGCCTACTCCACTGTCAATGAATTCCTGTATTCACCAACCCTTGCCTTTAAATTTGAAGGTTGCATTCAATAAAAACTTTTGTGCAGATAATTGGAAAAGTCTCTTCCAAGTAAACTGATATTTATTTAGGTTAGGTGATACTCTAATATTTTAGATTTATTTAAGTTAGGTAACACGCTAATATTTTAGATTTTAAAAAGACTTAAAAGAAATTATGCCTCTTGAGTGTCAGTAAATGAGGGTTCATAATAGTATTAAATACAGATTTATAGCGTATACTTTTTCAAATAACTTTTTTGTTTAAATTGATTATTTAAAACATTAACAGCAACCACTTTTGTTACTGCTTAATATTTTACTCAAGTTATTCTCACTGAACTATTTCATGGTTTCAATCATAGGAAATCTTCATAGTCATTTTAAATCTGATGAAGTCTGTATTTTTAGATCCCTGTGTCTCATTGCCATTCAAGAGTCTGTGGGCTTTCCCACATCTATCAAGGGATAGCCCTGTAACTGCATCATGATGTTTGGATCGTTGGAAAAGATGTTTTGAACTGTTGCCATAATATATGCACAATCAAGTTAATAAGCACAGTAAATGCATCACAGGATAATATGGCTTTCAATGTAGAGACTTTGCATGCTTATTAAAAAAAAAAAAAAAGAAGACAGAAGAACCAATATCTGAAGTCTTGAAAGTCAAGTAAGTATAAAAAGCCTACTGGCTAGTGGAAAAGTTGAACATCAATTATTTAAAAGAAAAAAACAAGCTTTCTTAAGGTTCAAAACAAGTAGTAGAATGCATGAAGGCATCGAGGAAGCTCCCAATTTGTATCACAAAATGTTTGAAATACCAGAGGAAATACACTTTTGCTATTGTTTTATAAAATAACATATTTATTCATGGTTAATAGCTAAGTATAACATTCCATGCTAAGGACCAAAGTCCTTCATATTCTTGTTGAAGCATTGGAAGCTTTTCTACAATAAAAAAATGAAAACAAAAACTGCTTCTTGATAACAGGATGATGAGTTTGTTTCACTGAAAAGTGATGTTTGGCAGTTTTCTTTTTATCGTGCAGAAGGCTCCCTGCTAATTCTCAGCATTACCTACTATGCTTGCCCTCGTCACTCTAGCGGTAGAGTTGAGTTTGTAGGACAAACTTCTGAGAGAAACACCAGGTCCTACTCTTTTTGCATGTAAAGTTCCATTTAGTTCTGGCAACGCAAGGTTTTCTGGTTCAAAGAGAAGAGTCTTATAAGACTTCTTGGACACCAAATAACTCTTACAAAACAACATTTTGATGAATTAAGTGTAAATGAATCAGAAACATATGGATTAAATTTCCTTTGAAATATGCATGCCTTTTCCGAATTAAGGGGGAAAACGTTTGGCAAAATGTATTTTGCTGAACCCAAAACACTAGAATAGAGCTCAGTGTTTTCTTGGACCCCCAAATTAGACTGGAGTCACTTTTCTTTTTAAACTAATTCATGTTTAGGTTTAATACTGTTTATTTTTTAAAAAAATTGAAAATGGATTTACTCAAACCTTTAATTATTTACCTGGATTAGTGCTTTCTTTTCTTCTTGATGAAGTCTCTGACACCTAGAAGTATGTATTCAACTGAATGTTAGGTGTCATCAAGATTTTGGTAGAACTATATTCCGCTTTTCCATCAATAATTGTGCAATCTTAATTTTACATCTTATTAGAGGTTTGTCTAGAACTTTTCCCCATGCAGCAGTCACTTGGAAAAGGCACGAACCAGAGGACTTTGGAAAATGCAGAAGAATGTGACAAAGGACCCCAGTTTTGCAGAGTTAGATGTAATGACGTCCAGTGAGGAAGCACGTCACGCAGTGTGGGCTGTTCCTCATCCATCCTGTGACTGCGGTGAGTATGTCCACTCCTTTTCCACTGTCCTCCTTATGTCATGGTGATAAAGGAGGAAATGAATACATTAGGTGTTTACTAAGCTTCCATCTTTGAGTTAACTTTTCTTTTTGTGACCTTGTGCTAGCAGGGCACAGAGAATAAATGCTTACTGAATTAACTCTGTTGTATGTGTTGGTCATTAAGATTCTACTGTCATTTCACCAGAGAATTTAGATAAGGAATGCAAGATTTCTGGCTTCTCCAGTCTGCTCTAGATATTTATTGTTTTTTTCATTAAACTATGAACTAAAAAATCTTTTTTACTTTCTCACTTACACTAACCATCCTCCCACCCCCACCCCTGGGTCTTTGCACTTGCTATTCTTTGAGCTTGGAATGCTCTCTCCTTTCCATCGCTCAGCCGCTCCCGTGGCTAATCTGACTCAGCTTTCAAGTCACAGTTCAAACATCACCACTCTAAAGAATTCTTTCCTGAATAGGCTATCTCAAGGGGTTCCCCTGTCTTCCATAGATTTTGTTCCCTTTAAAGCATTTTAAATTAGTTTGTGATTTATTAAGTTATGTGTTAGTTCCCGTTTTCAATTTCTTGCAAAAAAGGAAAGGACTGCATTTATCTTACTTTTTCATCTTAGTGCCTAGCAAAATACCTGGAACACAGAAGTTATTGAATAAATGTTTACTAAATGAGTGAATAAAAGGATAAAATATAGGTGGCCTGGTCCTCCTTTAGAGTTGTGACATGCAATTTCTGTCATAAACAGGAAAAGTTAGTATATGGAATGGGTTGCTTATACATTATAGTTCGTGTCTGCTGTGCTGGTTTAATAACACTGGTCAACAAATTTTTACAAAAGTCATGTTACTGAAATAAAATTAGTCATTTCCTATCAATTTGTGTGTTCAACACGAATACGACAGTCAAATCCTAATTTTGGCTCTAGGTTTTTTTGTAATCTACAATAAATTGATGTTTACATCACGAAATGCATGCCAATAGTAATAGGCCTATGGTTAATACCTGTAAAAAATCAAGTAATAGCCTACCTCTTAGATTTCTTCGCTTGTCTTTTGTACAGCTGTTCAGGAATAGAATAGATGGAAGATGGTTTCCATTGTGCAAAAGCACAGCCTTAAGACTCAGTTTCAAGGAGTCTAGAAATAGTCTCCATTCTTGTGGGGTCATGAGTGATTTCTAAGGCATTCATGAGGCCCTCAATATCGGAACAGAATACCAGAGTACGTTGCTTTCTGAAGAAAGGCTCTAACTGCTGGTGGCGCTTTCAATATAAAGTAATTGTGACATCTTCTTCTTGAAGATTACATTGTTGGAGTCTTGATCCTAGCAATTCTGCCTTGTTCTTGGATAAGTCCAAATCACAAATCAGGTCATTTAGTTTTTCCTGTGTTAGTCTGTGTGGGGTTGATGATGCACCACAGTGAAAATCTGGATAACTTCAGGCTGATGGAACAGGAGAAGAACAGGTCGGCTCACCGTTGTCCTCATCAGATGAATCAAGAGAATATTCTGCTGGAGGTTCTGGAATAGGAGGTCCCTCAGCATGTGGAACTGTTCTCAATGCAGACAGAATGTTTGGGTAGACTATTCTCGACTTCTTTTGCTTCATTATTCTGCCAGAAAGAGGAAGAACCAAGCAGAAGGAACAGTCTTTTATGTGGTTGCGTGGCTCTCTCCACACCATGGGGACTGCAAGCAGCATTGATGGTCTTTTGCCATTTAACCACTGTGAAAGCTGTGTTGTACATGGAGCACAGCATATATGCGGGGCCCAAGGCTTGTCTTGGTCACCAACCTTGCATCTGAAGTAAAGATGCTAAGCCTTCTTCACTTGAGACGTGATACTTTTCTTCTGTTTGGCAAATGTCACTTCCTCACAAATAGAGCAGAAATTATCCATGCTATTAACACACTTTCGGGGCATTACTGTTCTGTATTGTGCCTAAATGGATAAAGTAATAACAGTTCTAAGGAACAGTAACTTCAACTGTCTTGCACAAAGTCTGAAATATTTTCAATGCTCAACCTTTTTGACAGGGCTTTCTATAGTGCACTGCTGACGTCAGCTTACTTCAGCAGCTGCCTGGCAGAAGTATTGCATTGCGTCAGAAAATGATGCAATCAACTCTGGATGATGTGTACATGATGGAATTATGCAATGTGATGCAATATTATTCTAGGCTGATTTAGGATGTTGTTGCAATCCTACTGGATAAATTTGCATGGTGAAACATATAAAATGAATTGTATGAAATATCTTCAAAATGAGAGCTAATAAAAAATTTTCACGGTTATAGTCATGTTCAGCACACCAAGATGCTACAGATTAGGGTCTTTTTAAGTAAGTAATAATTCACTGTTGACCAGTGTAATTAATAGCACTTTCCTCTTTCTGCGGTGTCCCAGTCTGAAAGCTTAAATATATGGTAACTCCATTCATATAGAATTTTGAATCTTATTTAATTATTTTCTGCAAAGATAGTGTCCCTTGCCATTGCCTGTGATATACTTGGCTAACTCTATCCATTTGTAGTCTGGTAGATGCCACACTGTCCAGAAAGGGAAAAGAATATTTGCTCACCCTAAGCAGCCAAGAGGAGTGATGGGTTCAGAAAGGATAATGAAATCAAATCATATCTTGGCTTCTGAGAGTATATATAGCAGTGATCTCAGGCCCACTTCTGATGTGAATAATAGTCAAATTGAGATTGATGACTGAGGCGAGGCAAAGAGAGCCACCAAAACATGCACCATCCTAGCTGCTGAGGTTATAAATATGTCCAGTACATTTTCTTTTTCATTTGTTGAGCAGCTGATCACATGCTCCAGGAAAAAGATATATACACAAAAGGATGCACCTCAGGTACCATGAAGAGGAAAAACAAGCTGTCACACCTTAGGGTAGATCCAGAATATTTGGTGGTCAGGGGCTAGGAAAATAACTGTGAGTAAAGTAGCTGGAGATCAGATTGATAAGACAGGACCAAGTTTTGGAGAGTCTTTGACTCAAGAGATGTAACTTGAATATAGTAAGAAATAGAGGAAGGAGATTAACCTGAATGGCATTTGTTTAACATTTAAATAAGTATTCGGGTTAAGAAATATGGAGTATATAAAGTAGTTAGCTGTGTTATTTTTGAAAGCTGATGATACAAATACTTGTAAAAGTTGTAAAATTTTTATCTTAACACTTTCCCCAATATTTTTCAAGGATGAAATAAATTAGCATTGGTTAGTTATATGTTTCTAACTCATTTGTAAGCAAATCTTTTATATATTATAGATTTGTAATTGTAGGACAAGTTTTAAGAGATTTTAAAATTTTTTCTTAAGGGTCATATATGGAATTTGGTTAGTATTTTACAAAGTGTTTTCCATAGAATGTAACTTCTATGGGATGTTATGGATTATAGGAGGAAAAGGAATTCACGGTTATTTTACAAGTTAATTTATCTTGTAATTTTAAGAATAAAATGCAAGATACACAGTTTCCAACATCTTTTTTAAAAATTAAGACCTTATTTTTTTAGAGCAGTTTTAGGTTCATAGTAAAATTAACGGGGAGGTACAGAGATTTCCCATGTACTCCCTGCTCCCACCTCATAGGTACAACCCCTACCCAATTATCAATATCCCCCAGAAAAGCGGTACATTTTATAATTAATACACCTGTATTGTATTTTGGGGGACATTTATCCCACTGTTCTCTGAGCTTCCTAGATCGGTGGTTTGATGTCTGACATTAATTTGGAAGAAATTCTCAGTCATTATTGTTTCAAATATTTCTTCTGTTCCATTTTCTCTTTCTTGCCTCCTGGTATTCCCATTATACCTATGTTGTACATTTTCTAGTTGCTTGATAGTCTTTGGAAATTCTATTCTTTTTTGTTTTTGTGTTTGAGAATTCTATTATCTAGTAGCTCAGGGATTCTTTCTTCAGCTATATCCAGTCTACTAGTGAGCTCCTCAAAACGTGATTTATATTTGACAGTGTTTTTTAAATGCTAGCATTTCTTTTTGGTTCTTAGGACTTCTGTCTCTGCTGACTGTTCTTTCATGCTATCTATTTTATTCTTAGAGTCATTAGCACATCAATCATAGTTGTTTTAAATTCCCAGTCCTCTAACTTTAATATTCCTGCCATATCTGGTTATGGTGCTTGCTCTGTCTCTTCAAATTATGCTTTTACCCTTTGACTTTGTGTTTTTTTTCCTTGATACCAGACTTGATGTCTCCAGTAAAAACAACAGTCCTAACTAGGCCATTAGTCATGTGGTGAAGGGTGAGGGGAGAGAAAGCATTCTATAGTCCTAGGACTGAGTCTAAGTCTTTTAGTGATCATACGCACTGAACTTCACAGGTGATCTTCATGGTTTTTTCCTCTTAGGTGAGAGAGAATGACAACACAGGCTGGAGTTGATGATGCTCCAGCTGTATTTAGCCCCGAGTCCCCTTAACTAGTGAATCCTTAACTATGCTTGGTTCTAGGTAGTTTTACCATAAGTTCTTTATTGCACACATTTTTATCATGTAACTATTCAACTATGATGATTTTGCTGTAAAAGGTAAAGGAACTGTGTAGGGTAAACGAGAGAATTATCAGGATTTTTCACCCTATTGCCATTCAATTTAATGATGGCACCTGCGGTCCTGCACGTTGCCTTGTGGTGGTGTACGCGTGCGTGAGTGGGCACACCTGGGTATGGAGAGACACCATACAAGGGCGGCATCACAGGCGCATGGGTGGGGGTGGTGAGGGGAGCTCAACAGGAGAGAGAGAAACAGAAGTGACAAAAGAAGTAAAATGGTAGAAGAAGCGGCCTCAGCAGAGAGCCCAGAGAAAGTGAAGATTTGCCAGGGGCAAGGGGGCCTGCTAGCCTCTTGAATTCCGCCCCCATCCCGGCCCCCTTTGCCAGCCCTGGACCTGGTTGCCTCTTTGCAAAAAGATGAATTAGCCTGCAAAAGCCACCGAGAGCTCCAGAACTACTCCTTTTGATCCGTTTGCGCAGCTCCATTGAGAACCTGTGCTCCCTGAGTCTTCTTGCCCCTACAAACTGCTTGACAGTTTGGTTTGTTCGCTTTTGACTGATGCAGTGCTCCTATTTTTGAATTATATTTTTATAGCCATGAAACAACTTACTGAGGAGTGTGAAGTGATACTGTGTAAAGTCAGATTGCATAGTCTGCTAGAGAATAACAGTGTCTGCAAAACTTTTATGTGACCAAGTCATTCTTCCCACCCATCAAAACTAAAAGTTTACCAGGTTGTGACAAATATAAAAGAGGTAGTTAGTTACTCAAAACAGTCTTTGAGATTAACAGTTAATTCTGATAGAACAGCTTGTTCTATGTCATCTTTACCAAATTTATCATGCAATATTCAAAGTTTGAGGCAAATGAAGAAGCAGCTTCCTCCTATCTGCACACCCCACTTTCCCCTACACACAAAAATGAACCATGATTTTTTTTAAAAGATTTATTTATTTATACACACAAGCTGGGGTACAGGCCAGAGGCGTGGGGCGGCGAGAGGGTTCACCAGAGACAGAGTGGGGAGCAGACCAGGCAGATTGGAAATACGCTGCTGAGGGGAGCAGCGGTGAGGCAGGAGAGGTCTGCCATGCCATGTGGGAATCTCCCTGGCTGGGCGTGGAACTCCTATTGCGCGCTGGCGACTGCTCCACAGCGCAGCACTCAACCGCTGCGCCACCAGAGAGGTCCTGAACCATGATTCTTAATAAGTTTCTTGAAAATGATTGTAGGGTAAATTGTAGGGTAAATGAAGACTCCTCAGGCTTTTGCGCTGTTGTTCTCTGTGGCTATCACCTGCGGCCTTGAATGTCGGAGGTGCTTGGGAGCGTGGGCTTGTGGTAGGCATGCCTGATGGTGGACACCTGGCTATGGTGTGGGCATGTGTCAATAGGCACACCTGAGCAGGGAGCTGAGCATCTAAGCGCTGTGCCACAGAGGATGGGGTGTGGCAAAGGGCGTGGGAGAGCGCAGCAAGGCTATGGAAGAAAGCCTACGAGAGGCTGGACCAGGAGACATTAGAGAGCTCAGAGAGTAAAGATTTGTCCCCCTTCTCCATTCCCCTGCCTGCCCTGTACCTGGTTGCCACTCTCCAAGTGGTGTAGAAAGAGAAGCCTGAAAAAGCCGCTGAGGACTCTGGGACTCTCCTTTACCCATCTGCCCAGAGCCATAGAGAACCTGCCCTGTGCTTGCTGGCTCTGCAATGGTGAAAAGTTTTTGCTACTCGATAATGAAGAACCTGAAGTAGTCTGCCTTTTGGTATTTGGCACAGAATCTGGGTTAGATGGTCTGGTGAAATATACCGACTAGGTGTGTTATGGAACATTTAAATGTTATCCAGAAATGTACTGCCAATTTTATACACTACATAGAATGAGAGGAAACAGCCGCCCTCATTAAATAACAGTGTAGAAGACTTTCAAATACAATGCAGAGCTTGGTTGCAAATAACGCATCTGTAGGGTGAGTGAATTAATTAGGCTTTTTGCGCAGTTAGTCTCTTTGACTATCACCTGTAGCCTTGATTGTGTTAACACGAAGGTGCTTGGGATCATGGGCACAGGGCTCACGAGCCTGATGGTGGACACGTGGAGTGTGGGTGTGGCCATGTGTGAGTGTGCACACCTGAGCCTGGGGGTTACCGGATATACTGGCCGCTTCACTCAGAGGATGGCTACAGCGGTGGGGCGAGGGTGGCTGAGCGGGGCGGCTGCAAGAGAAGTTGCGTGACTACAGAATGGCGAGACCACAGAGAGCCCAACGAAAGCATTAAAAATTCGCTCGGGCTGAGGGGTTTGGTTGCTGCCAGCCTCCCTTTGCCCCACTACAGCATACTACCCAGAAACAAATACCTATCTTAAGAAGAAACTTCAGTGAGAAAGAAAAGGGATTTTATTATGTCCTGTAAAATGAATGTTCCTTTTATTTTTTGTGAAGTTATATTTTTATTTTATTGCCAAATCGCCTTTTTTGGCCAGTCAGTTACGAAGTGAAAATGTTTTCATCAAAGAACTTAATGTGGGTTTACAGGACACACCTGAAGCCGTCCCTGGCGAGAACCGTGAGCTTCGAGGCATTTAAAATGGTTCTTTCTCCCTTCCCTATGCTGGAACACAAGAGCATTTCTCTCTGCTACTCACTGTGCGAACTTGGTTGAGCTCCTGGAGGGAAATCTCACAGTATCATTGGTTTCCTATGACTGGATTTCCCTGGAGGTTTTAACTGTTGGGATTGTCCACACCGAACCTCTGGCAATTCCTCCAATCCACTACACTTTGGGTTTTATTACCCCGCGGCATATGGAGATTTCTGCCCCTGAATCGCGGCTACGGTAAGTTATGCCTCCTTATGTTTATTTGCCTGTTTGTCTCGCCATTCTATGGAGCGGTGGTTTGCTTTGTGTCTTCCCATCTTTGGCAGATCCAGAAGAGTTGTTGATTTTTTGATCTGTTCAGCTTTTTACTTATTAGCATATAGTGGTGACTTCCAAGCTCTTTACATGTAGAGCTACCACTTTTTGACGGATAAAGACTTGGTTTATAAAAGCAAAAAAATAGGAAGTCGATATTGAGTTGAATTTAGAAGTGTGAAAGATTGGTGGGCAACACCTGTGAGAGAGGGGGTGAAATAGGATTGGGGGATGGGAACTCAGAGCTGACAGCCCCGCGGGGAGAGAATGGGGAGCAGGGACTGCCTTGGTAGGCCAGGCGGGGCCCTTGTACTGGAGTCTTGCTCAGTTATTGGGTGGTGCCACCCTCAGAAGGTTGTGACTGCCCTCTGAAAGTTTCATAATTTTATATTCAGTTTTTACTTTCAGTCTTTGAACCATTTTGTGCTAGCTTTATTTTTTTACGGTTCAAGGTGAGGTAAGCGCTGAGATTCTTTGTTTCGTTTATGGATGTTGAATTGCGCTAACACCCTCTGCTAAAAGAAATGATATATATGTATAATTGACCTTGCCAGTCATCTCATGGTGATTGCAAGGTTGGCTTCTGGAGGTTAACTATTCTCACTGGGTCTCAATTGCATCAGAGCCCCATTGACTTCATTGCTGTCGATGAGCCAACTTCTGTTCCAGTGTGGCCTATCATTAACGCTCGTCTGCAGAGGAGAGTTACTAGGAATTTCCTAACAATTATGGCAAACTTTTAAATTAAACTTTATGAACAGTAAATACTCCAAACTTTTTAATGTCTTCCTCATGGCTTTGGTAAATGGTGTGCCTTGTGGGCTTCTGGTGCCATGGAATCCGCTGGTGCGTTGTCAGCTTTACATAGAGCCATATCAGTGTCACTGACTCCTAAGCCTTTTATTCCTTTCCTATACTCCTATCTTTGGCAATTCTGGCATTTCAACCTTGATCAATATACTTATCGATTTCTTCAGGCTTCAGCCACCTCAATAGCTAATTAATACCTCTTAGGAAACTTTTCAGAGCATTAAACCCATGTTCACAGACAGTGTCCCTGTGTCAATTAATGCTCAATAAATCCAAGCCTACAGTTCAATCTCCTTGATTGAACATCTCCAAAATCCACGGAGGAGTTACTCTCCTGGTCCCTCCTAGTACATGCTGACTGATTCATGCTTGGTATCTTTTTTTGTATACTCCCTTTTTGCTTATTTATTTTTAAATTTCAAGATTATAATGAGCAATGGCAGGTTTATTGCTGCAGCTTAATCCTGTCTGTTGGTGACCCAGCATATGAGGAGGTGAGGGCAGATCCTGAGTGGGCCCCTGTAGTTGAGCAGGGCAGGAACTCTGGTAGGTTATTCCTACATTTGGGAAAGCTAACTCCTAATAGGAAAGGCTAGGAAGACTTTTCAGGTTCTGACCTTGAGTGGTTTCGAGAACTCAGACCTTCAGAGGCTCCGCTCGCTCCCATTTCATGTGTCAGTGTTCTCAGGCAGGGTCCTATGCTTGTATAACACATCTGTCTCAGCTGAGTAGTTGGTCTTCTTTCAAACTGGCAGATACTTAGTATAAAATGATGAGTTTGGCCTTGAGTTTTCCTACTCTCCCTCTTAAAGAAAAAAGGGAATAGACTTTTTGCAAAGGAGTCCTATGGCCTTCCATTTTATTTTCAACCGTCTGCAGTTTGTTGTGATTGCTTGTGAAGGTCAATGTAATGTAACAACTTCCAGTCATTTCCCTCGATCTATGTACATTGCCCCCTGTACTTTTCAAAGTCCTGCCTTCACCTCCTCTTCTGCCAGGTCACCAGTAGATGGGATGAAGTTGCAGTAGGGCAAACTGGATCTGATTAGAAAGAGAAGGAGAGTAGATCTAAAAAGACAGGCAACAATCAGTTAGCATGTACGAGCAGAGACCAGGATAGTACCTGCCGATTGGATTTTGAGGGCCAGTGTGCCTTCTTTGTAGGTAAATAGCCCAAGTTTTAGGTTAGGTCAATGCTTTGAGAAATGAGTTCCTGTGCCATTCATGCCACCTGGGATGGTTCCTGTTGCCATCCAGGCAATAAATCTACTCCTTATCTTACTGCCATATTTTGGAACTATTAATTGTCTACAATATTATTTGGAAAGCAAATGTTGAGCCCAGGGTTGGAATGTAAAGGTTTATTATTATTTCTCCCTGAAAGAGAAAGGGAGAACACAGTCGTGGGCAATGGGAAACAGAATTGCCAGGCAGATCTGACAAGTCTCTCTGCTCAGTGTGGAATCTGAGGCAAAGATCATTTTAGAGTGTCGTATTTTGCATTAAGTGGATCAGTCCTGTTCCCGTGACCTTCTCAGTCACTGGTGCCACTTTGAGAAGTGTGACCTCAGTGTGAAAACTGAGGCAGACGTGAAGGAGGAGACAACCTTAGGGTGGAAGGTAAGCGCATTCTTTGTGGGTGGTGTAAAGAGTACCTCGAAAAGGAGTCTGAGGGGCACAGCTCTCGTCTCCAGTAGGATGTCTTGGTGGTCTAGTATTCTATGGAATACACGTTCATCCTGGATTCAAGATATTCTAATTTCATTAATTCTGCTAATTGTAATGACAGTAAAACTGCTTAATAGTGGAGGAACATACTGATGAATATTAGTATAAACTAGCAATATTTACATAATTGCACAAACTTTTTCATAACTAGATGTTTCATACCTACACTATTTTTTGCCTGTAGTAAACTTAGATTCAAATTTCCTATTTGAAATCAAGTTGTCTGATATTCCCCCATCTCTACCCTAGCTCTGGAATGTAACCAGTCAAGAATCCTAAGTTTATTCATGACTTTTGAAGATCTTTCAAATGAATATTTTTTAATAGTGATGTTTTGACAATACTCAGTGTTGTCATCTCCTCATTGAAACTCTGGAGTAATTCTCTTTTTTAATATCATACTGTTCTTTTTCTTTCTCTCTGTCTTTGCAGACAGAAATTGCAATGGCTAGGTAAGTGAGGGCAGGGTTTTGTTAACAAATATCCCATGGTATCTCACCAAGAATCCTCTAGCGGAGAGTGTAGGAAGCTGCGGAAGGATTCCTCAGCCCACATGCTGCCCCCAACTAGAAGTAGAAGCCTGCAGGGGAGTTTCCTCCTGAGTCCTTATTTTTTCAGCAGACATTTCTCATCATTTTGCCCCTCTAACTTTTCCCCATTGGATGACCAGTTTATTTAATGCTAATATATTTAATATATAATTTCTTCTATAGAATGTTAAATCTTGCAATTTTTTTTAATAATTACTTTTACTTTTCCTCTTTCTGGAGGGAAAATACATTTAAAAGAAACTTAACTAGGATTTTGATTTTTGGAATTCTTTTATAAAAAAATTATGATTTCTGAACTTTGAATTAATGATCCCTTGCATGGAGAAAAGAGCTCCATACAGAAATAAAGAATAATTCTGAACTTGGGTAATGGTTAGATAGGAGATTGGAATAAATAGGGATCATAATATTTTGTTTTCCTCCTTGCTGATGGATGTTTTCCAAGACAATGAAAAAAAAAATGGCTCCATAGCCAAGGGCAGAGTTTGATATCAAGTTGAGGGTCATAAATACAGATAGGAATTTTGACATGAGAATTAAAGAATAAAGAAACGGGATAGAGGTAGTGTGTGTGTGTGTGTGTGTGTGTGTGAGAGAGAGAGAGAGAGAGAGAGAGAGAGAGAGAGAGAGATTGTATTAAGGTCTACCTTTGAACCTACATTTTAGAGAGCATTTGTTATAGCATTGGATTAGGTCATTGCAACCTCTCTCTGTCCTTTTATTTGTTTTCATTCAACATCAACAAGATTCTTGTTAAAACCATTATTCTACCTTTAAAATTCTTTTTAAAGTGATTGGGAACAACATTCACTTTTTTTTTTTCATGCAACTGTACTAAATAAGTTGATATGTACATCCTTATCTCATAACTAAGGAAAAGAAACAAATTAAGGTACTGTCCCAAAGAATTTATAATAGATTTAGGATTGATAATAATAATTCACAAGTTTCTATTTCCCCAATTAAACAAACTGCGTTTTAGATTCATTATATTTTCATTAAGTTTAAAGGTTCTAATGCAGCAAATTCTACTATTAGATGTGTTTTAATTTGCTCAATATAACTCTAAATATAAGATGGAAGTGGTTAACTAGATGTGCTAGAGAAGTAATTCTTGTTTTAAAATGTCTTCATTTGGCTTATTTATAATTTGAGTAAAAATTCATAAGAAGAGGTAGAGAAATTTGAACTTTAACCTTAACATAGCCCTTAATATGATAATATTGAAATATATTTTAATAGCTTATTTTTCATAAGTATTGGCTTTTAGGTGGCTAAAACATGATTTGCCTTTTCCACACTTAAAGATAGTGCTCTAAACTAATGGAATTCTATCTAGTAAACCTTAGAGAAAGGGGGGAAGCTTCGAAATATTTAGGGAATTCATAGCTTTCATTTTATTATCAATTTTTACAGTTCAGAAAAACTATAAAATTCTTAGATCCTAATAATTACCTTAATGCTGGATTCTTTTTCAAAGCATCTATAGAGACTGCTTTATTTTCTTGTGCATTATTGGAACACAATCTCCAAAAATACGAAGAAAAGTGAGGAGGTGTTTAACCATTGCACCCCCACTTTTCACAAAGATGATATCGGCCATAGTAACTTTTATTTTCTAGTGAGCCCTTGATTAATATTTGATTAATGAATGGCTTACTGGTGATCAATTTCTCTTCATACTTTCCCAGAATTTAAGGGTAAAACATAATTGTTCTCCCCTAAAGGCCTGTGACCTATAGATCTAAGCTGCCTTGTGTTAATTTCCTAATCACATTATTAAAAAGAAGCAGCATTTGGGGCAAGGTAGCCGAGGCTGCTTTAGAGACTTTTCTATTTTGCTTTTATTGCTATGGCCTGTGAGGCACTTCATGAATTATTTTATCATAAACCATAGGTCAAGGAAATGCATATTTTCTTTGAAGCTGTTATATCTAAAATTTTATGTGGATGGTAGAAGAATATTTTGATGCCCATTTTATAGTTAACCTTTGATGAATTGCGCAATTCATGGCTTTTCACCCTTGGGTGGGTAAGGGCCTTGTTAATTTTATGTGTAGTGGTTATATCTGGGGCTATTCTAGGAGAAATGGCACAATGTGTAAGAGAATGGGATATATGAAGTTTAGTTGTTTAATTTGCATTTGTTTATATAGTTCTATAATTTGGGGATGCAGCCTATTTAGTGCAAAGCATCTTCAAGTAGTTTTATAAAGAGCCTGTTTTCCGTATTTAGTACTTAATATTAACACTATAAGAAACAGCAAATTTAAATGTTTTTTGATGTTGCTATTACAAGGTTTTAAAAGACTATAGTAGAACTGTTTGTAGAAGCCATCTTATTTTTCAGTAAAACACATGTGGTTTTCACACAAATTATTACTGTCTAATAAAATACAAATATGACTCAACTTCTTGTATTTGTGAAGTGGTAATTAAAAAATTTATCATACAGACATACAAGAAAATAGAAATTCAAACGTTTTTAAGACCCTGTAGTAAACAGAATTTTATATAGTTAGCAGTTTGTGTGACATATATTGAAATTGCAATTCTGAAATAAAAACATTATTAGTTAATATTTTCACTTGGTGATATTTAGTACTGCAACATAATTTTGCTTACTGTCTTGGGTGCCAATATGCTTATCAGATTTAACTTGGACTATGACAGATGCAAAACACTTTGGGTTTGTCTTAACTTCTCATATTATTTAAAATATTGCCTCATAAAGTAGATTAATTTTGTGATTTTTTTCAATATAAAATTGATTGTATAATTCAATTTATATGAAACATGTTGCATTCATTCAAAAACATTTTCTAATCTCTTTTTCTGCTTAGTAAGATCTCTCTGTAAATATTTATGAGTTTGCCCTTTAAAACAAAACACAGAAGAACTTTTAAAACTCAAAGCAAAACACAACAAAAGAAACAAATTAGGAAAGTATTTTTTTCTTGGCAAGAGATCTTTTTGTGAATATTTGGCTTAGGACACTGCTGCAAGTTGCGACATTTTATTCTTCTGGGACAAGGGCTTCCCTCTTCCTTCTTCCAAAGTAATTCTGGGTGCTGGTGCTGTCCTCTGTTTATTTTTATGCAATGATGACAACACATCTTTATGTTGACCAGTTATTGACAAAACATTTTAGGTAAACAGTGACAGTTGTGCTTACAAATCATTTTCCATTCTGTGAACTTGATCTTTGCAGTCTTCCTTTGGTATTATCTTCCAAATTTCCCACATTCTTTTTTCTTTTTTTTTCTGCTTGCAAAATGTA
Organism: Scalopus aquaticus; assembly: GCA_004024925.1. Lineage (NCBI taxonomy): Eukaryota > Metazoa > Chordata > Mammalia > Eulipotyphla > Talpidae > Scalopus > Scalopus aquaticus. Next base: position 204,015 of record PVIJ01001022.1, on the reverse strand, counting down.
AATTAGTGTAGTTCTGGAGAGGGTTGACAATTAGCCTGTTGTGAGATGTATTTATTCCATCAAATGGTAGGGGACAGAGAGATTCTTTTCTATCTACTTCCCCTATCAACTTCCCTAATTTGATAATTCCCAGTGTCTTTCGATACAAGGCACTGCAACGTGCTGCTCCCTTTTGGAAAAATCAATTTAATCAACATTTCTGTCATGCTGATGTGTTACTTTATGTTGCATCAAATTCAGAAACCATTCGGAGTTTTATTGAACAAGTTTAGTCATGTTGACCTCTAGAGCTATAGGTGCTAAGTGCATGCTTAAGGTTAAAGGGATTTACTGAAAATATAAGACCACATTCCATGTGGTCTTTGATTTTTACATTGTGCTTGTGTAGATCAGTAGGAAAAGTCCAGAAACCTTTGTTAAAAATGGTTGACTAATAAGACTTACTGTTTTAAAATGCAGTACCTAAAATGCAGTTACATATTAGGGGTAGTATATAGGCATTTGCCATTTGAAAGATTTTCCACTTTGTGAAGAACATTCTCTGCAAATAGTTATCAAATATGAGAACTGCTTTAGGAAGAAGATTCCTCTAAGTGGTGATTTAGAATAAGTAGGTTCTTCACTTTTCTGAAACTCTTTGCCCAGTCACTTCTGGCTTATTCCTCTGATGTATATGGGGCAGGAGGACAGGGATAATTTTTTCCTTTTAGGATTTTGCTTGGTAATATCTTTTTCCATTCCTTGCTGAGTTGTGATGGCTTTTTTTTTTTTAATCAGGTTGTCTGTGGCTGCATGTAAAAATGTAAATGAAGGGTAGTTCTTCAGTTGCATGAACAAGAGGTTCTATCTTGAGGGAATTTGTAGATTTTGTGGACTTTCATGTATGTTTTCGGGGTAGCCCCAGCCAGTGGTCCCTATGCAGGCAGATGTTTCTCCACTTCAGAACATCCTCTTGAGCTTCAAAATTTCATTATGTGATTTTTTCCTCAGGCACCGCAAAGCCGGGGTATGGACACATACCAGTCATCTGTCCTCCATCAGCACTGGAGGAAATAGTAACTTTTTTCTTAGTAGTGTGCTGTATCTGCTGTAATCCCAGCATTATCTGACTTTGGAAAAGAAACGTTTCAGCATTTCACCCCTCCAGTACTGTACGATAAGGTCAGCATTGGAGAAGAAAAAATGACTTCATATTAGAAATTAATCATTTTAAGAAAAGTAGAGAAAAGGCAGTTAAGTATTCATTCCAGTATACTCCCTTACTCCCCCTTTCTGTTATTTTCTCTGAAATGATCATTTTTATGCCTAATTGAGCACTGATTCTTAGAACTTTCCCGTTTTTGTGTCCTCCAACCCCACAAATGAACCTTCCTTTTGCGAGATTTCTAAGAGGTAGATAAGATCAGTTTTGAGTACGTTGAATCTGTACAAATGACCCACACATTTTTTATTCTAAGCCAAATGAGTCTGCATCTAGCTAGTCAAACTTAGATTTGCAAAAAAGGCTTGGTAAGATTTGGAAAATATTACTCAATATGTATGTCAATTGATATTATAGAAATTCAAGAAGGTATTGATGAGTTTGTCCATTTTAATGCTTTTTTTTCCCCTGGAGTAAAAATTTGAGGTGATTGAATAAGGGAGTATTCAAGTCTGTATAAATCATATCCTACTAGAGATAAGTTGTGTTAACAACTCAAAATACATGGGATTTTCTGTAGGGAGAATGCATTCCCTCCCCTATTCATTGAGTAGCTGTGGCAAAGGAACAAGAAAGCAAAAGCTGGATGGTTTAAGACTCGAATTCACAAAATCAGCTGCAGAGCAAGATTCTATCTAGAAGAATCAGATAGTCCAAGGCATATCCAAGGAGCTCACTGAGTCCCTGGGTGCTTGTGATTAGGAGGGCTAGTGAATCCTGAGAAAGAATGGAAGAAATAAAGAAATAAGATGAGGGAGATGGTCAATCTCAGATGTCATTATTCTGTATTATTTCAGTTTTCTAGGGAAAACTTAGACTGAGAAGGTTTCAGAGGAGGCAACAGGCACGCTAGTTGATGTCATCATGGAAGGAAAATCACTGTCAAAATCTAGTGGGTCTATGAGGGAGTGAACAGAACTGGTTCTGGGCCTGCACATATGCCAAGTTGAACTCTGGGGCTGGTGCTTACTTGGTCTGGTAGATAGGTATAGAGAGAGCCTGGAACTTCTGCCCAGTTGTTCAAGTTTGAAATGTGGCCGAATTCCCAGTCTGGCTCACATCATGGATCCCAGCTGATGATAATATTCCCGCATCCCTGCCCTGTTCAAAACATGAGTAAACTCAGCCTGCATGCAGGTTTATGGGGAAACCTTTATGGGGGATCTAGGGAAGGCAAGAGTAGGAAATCCAATACTTGGAGGGCTTTGGTTTAGGGACTAGAATCTCAGTATAAAAAGGCTCACAGATGTCTGAAATTTACCAAGGAGATGAAATGTTGTTTGACCAGAGTGTAAGCTGAAATACTGTTTCCCCAAGGGGGGAAATATCAGATAGATACTCCTGGATAACTTTCTAAAAAGTGCTAGAGGACAATGGAAATCAATAATTTAAAAAAAATTAGCCTGGTAGGAGGTCCTGCCATAACATTATAGTTCTTAAAATGATGGTACTTTATTATCTAGTTACTGACGGGTAAGGTTTGTAATGTCCAGGCCATGAGTATACATAAGTAAAATTTCCTGAGTAATTTTTGAATTTGTTTTCATTTTTAGTTGGTGATTTCTTGGCTATACATTTATTAAGAACATTTCCCCACAACTCAGCGGAGTCAGTTTTCACCTATGCTGTTAGTATCACAGGCAAATAGAACCTTACTGTTTCCTTGTCTGTTTTGTTACCTAACTTCCTACTACCTGGGCAGAATGTTATTCCAATATCAGTTTTATTAGCCAAAGAAATTTATGAGGATACTAACCTAAGCTGTTTCAGCATAAAGCGATTTTTTATTAATTAAGCATTATTAATTCAATAAAGCATAAATTAAGCATATTTGTTAATTAAGCATATTTTTAATGGCTTTATTTGAGGATGGGAGTTCAGTGTGTCCTATCTGAAGAAATAAAAGAATCTAGAGGTAATAAATACCAGATACCTGGTAATAAATAACCGTTTTTTGTTTTCATGTCACTTTATTTATTTATGGTTATTGAAGTACCATTATTTTACATTCCTAGTGTTTGGATGGTATGGGATTTATCCCTCATGTGTAGTCCCCACAGCATTGCCACCACTGAAGCACCCATAGTATTATTTTTAAATATATATTGCAAGGCCACCCATCAAGTACATTATACATCATTTCTACTCTTTTTAAAAAAATTTTTAAAGTTTATTTTTTTATTTATATCCTTTACATTATTGTGTATTCCCCGTAGATTTCCCACCACCAATTCACCTGTGAACTGTCACATTTCTGCTGTCTTGGAAAAATAAGTTGTTTGATTGAATTTCCCTGTCTTTAAAAAAAACCCTGTAAATGTCTATGTTCTATTTAAGGAGGTTTGCAACACCTCTAAATTCACGCCATTATTTGAATGAAGTCTTTTTCCTTCCTAGAAGGAAGTTTTAACAGCCCAGTCAGCAAGTAGGAAATGAAATGGATTTTATTTCCTATTTGCTGACTGGGCTGTTAAAACTGATTTAAGCCCACAATTCATCCAGTTGTTTTGTCCACCTAAATGATTATTTTTTGGTTATTTAATACCAAGTTTTGAGTTTTGTAGAAGTCTTTCAAATTATAGAAAATTCATTGAATTTTAAAGATAAATGTGCTTTTATTTAGTAGGATGATGGATTTTTTCCTATTTTTAATTTTTTTATTAATACTCATATTTGAGATTGGTTAGTCTATTTTTGTGTCTCTACATTTCTATGCTTTTCAAAAACTGAGGTAACCTTGGCTTAAAATGCTATTTATCATTCAGAGATATTCTGTTGGGTTTTAACATCAAAGTTATATTCACATTCTAATACATGGTTTTTTTTTTCTTATTTTCCTATGCTCTCAAAATTTTTAAATGACTTTGGAATGATTGGCTTTTTAAAGGATTTGAAAACTACTCCAATGAAACCACCTGAAAATGTGTTCCTTGAAAGTTTTCTGTTTCTTCATTGGTAATTTGTCTGTTTAGATTTACTGTCTTCTGGAGTCAATTATTATAATCGTCTTTTTCCAGAAAATCATCCATTCAGGCAAGATTATAAATATACTTGAAACCACAATGAGATATCACTTCACACCCATTAGGGTAGCTATTATGTTAAACACACACACACACACACACACACACACACACACACACACTAACTATAACATAAAAAAGCGCTGAGAAAATGGTGCACAGGTGAATTGGTGGTGGGAATTCTATGGGGACTACACCTGAGAGGAAATAGCAAACACTGTACAAAAATGAGCAATGATGTAGCATGTATATATATATATAAATAAATGAATTAAAAAAATGTTGAGAGGCTGTGAAGAAATCGGTATCCTGTGCAATTCTGAACTCTTTGTTGAGTCTCCACGTCCTGCATTCCTACCTTTTCCTCTACCTAATAAGCCCTTCTCCATTTTCTTTGCCTGAATGACTCATTAAGGTGGTTTAGCTGTTGTTCCCTCAGAGAAATAACTGATTATCACCCATGGCTTTGTTTGCAGCTTTTATTTTCCTTCTATGCTAGCCTGTTCTCAATGGACTTACCACTTTGGACCATAATTATTTTGTTTCCACAGATTCCTCAAAGGCTAGATTCATAGTTGGTGTTAGTTTTTATATCTCTAGAGAGTTCTTGATAAACTCTGTTGAAATAAAATCACTAGACATTTCTTCCTTTTTAATTTTCTTAAACTTCGAACAAGAAAGCTACCAATTTCTGACCACTTGTGTCAATTCTTTTCTTATACTGTGGGTACCACATGGTGTTTCATTTGGCCTTTTTCATAAAGTCCCACCATCATTCTCACATCTCTTGTACCCCCTAAAATATAATTCCTGCTGTCGATAGTAAAATGTGAACTTTGTAGCCTTCTTCAAGAAAATTCCTGGTTGGACCAGATGTTTTGTTTTATTTCTAAGGGATTTCCCTTTTCTCTCCTTGGGTTGGCGTTTTAGCTGCCTGTGCTTATCAGCACACCATTATATTTCAGACCCCAATCTAATATTTTCCACAGTGTGTAACACTAATGAAGGCAGTAAGTGTCTATGCCTAGCCCTTCACCTGTACCCCACCCTCTCCCTGTACAAGATGTATACATCTTTCCTGGTTTTCCTGATTTTCTCATTTCTGAACATGCACAGGGCTTTATAGTACTTGTATGACTTTTATTTAATTTCAGCTTGTCTTCTACTTCATCACATAAATGTCAGTATATGCCTTTAAGTTGCTAATTCTGTGTGGAAGGACTTATGTCATTGCCACATCCCATAAAAAATACTAGTAAATACTGGTTGTTTCAATGAAGAAAAATGATTAACATCTTTCCACTGAGGTTTTTTCCCCCCTTGTTCTTAACAATCTGAAGACAAAATAGGTTCTTTAACCCAGTATTTCCTTATTTTAATTGATGCACAAACTTGTTAATAGAGGATGATTTTAAGTGAATGAGTGTTCTCTCAAAGAAGGGAATATTTTTATTCTTTCAAATTGCATTATCCTTTGGCATTTATAGAATTTTTGATTGTCATAGTTTCCAAGCAATTATTATATACATATGAAATGTTTTGGTCTTTGGAAAGGTCAAGTCATAGATTTTAGGTACAAAGGAGACTTTCTCTATTCTTTCCAGATTTTCTATTTAAAATTTCTCTTAAAATTTATGTTTCATATGTTCCAACCAGTGTACTCAACTTATTTTGCTATAAAAATATTTGCCCGGTACTGAACTTCACTTTTGCACTAAAGATGTAGTCTGGAGAATGTGGGAAAGGAACTTCAATTCCATTGTTATTACTATAAGCACAGTGGTAGATTTAAAAAGGTCTTTTTTTAATTTAGAAGAATCTGTTCTATATACTAGATTCTATACTCCTGTTATTCATGTAAAATTTTTACATTTACCAATAGTCTTCATCATTCAATATTCATCTCTTTCTCCACAATCTGCTTAATTCCTATTTTTCCCCATAACAGTGATGAAATCAAAACATGTTTTTAATACACAGAACTTCATCTTACAGTGTTATTCCTGTTCATGGATGGTTTGTGAGGAATGGTTAATTCCAGGTAAAACACTTAGTAATTAATTTATCTATACCATTTACTTAAGTGACTGAGCTCCCATCCGATCAATATACTGGCTCCTTTTGAGTCGAACACTGTAATATTTATTTGAAAGTTAAGATCAAAGTAATTTTACTGATTGACTCTTCTTGGAACTGAGAAGTGTTTTTTGAATCTCCCCTAGGAAAGATAAAAACTATTGCTATTTACTGAAAGGTTACCATGTGTTGTGGTTAACCAAAATGATTACAATCATTTTACTTAATTCTTGTAATATCCCTAGGAGGTTGTTACCCTGAACACCTTAGTTCAAGAAGAAACTGAAACTCAGAGAGAGAAGTTGCCTGAGCTACTAAAAGGCATTACTAGAAATTGGTTTCAATTCCTCTTTGTCAATATATTCACTTTTTCCTTCCTTCTAGTCTTGTGATTTTTAAAACATATCTCCAAATCAATAGATTAGGAGACTGGATATTAGGTCTCTGTTACTGCTTTAGGAAATTGCCACAAAGTTAGTGTCCTAATTTTTTTTTTTTCCTCAGAAGTACACCATGGATCTCACTGGTCTAAGATCAAGGTGTTAATACAGTTGTATTCCTTTCTAGAGGCTCTAGGAGAGAATCCAGTTCTTTGCTCTTTCTAGCTTCTAGAGGCCACCCACATTCCTTGGCTCATGCCCTCTTTTCTATCTTCAGAGCCAACAGCATTGCATCTCCCTGACTACTCTGTAGTCACATTTCCCTCTGATCACAACACAGAAAAGATTCTCTGCTTTTAAGGGCTGTGTGAGTAGTTTGGGGCCAGTGGAATTAACCTCTTCATCACAAGGCCCTTAATCACATCTGTAAAGTCACTTTTTGACATAAAAGATAACATATTCACAGTTTCTGAGGATTAGGACATAGATATCTTTGGGGGCTATTAAACTGTTTACCACACTGTGGGAATCTGTTTAGCAAATAGTTTTGACAAAATATTGATTTGTGTTATAATCAAAGTGAGGGGAAAGAAGTTAAGTGCCAGAGTGAACTCATACATATCAATACCCTTTGAATAACTCTTTGGTTGCAACCAATGTCTTTAGCAATGAACCTGTGCATCTCTCTTACTCCTTGTTTATGCCATAATCACTTTAAGTATACAATTAAATCTATAATTTTTTATTTTTAAACATTTTAAAGCTGAAACAGTAATACTTAAATAGAACAGGGAATATGTCTTTAAATGTAGAGTTTGATGACTTTTCACAAATTGAACTCATTCATTGGTCTAGCAATCATTCAGATCAGTTCAGAAAGACTTTTGTCTGTGATCAACTTTATTAGATATAATTTGCATACAATAAAAACCTATCCATTTTAAGTATACAGCTTGATTAGTTTTGACAGAAGAGTAGTCATGTAACTACTACACCATCATAGCAGAATTTCTGTCGTCCCAAACCTTCCCTCTTGCCCCTTTGTAGTAAATCCCCACTCTCTACCCTTGGCCCTTGAAACCACTGATCTGATTTCTGTCACTATATTTTTTCCCCCTTTCTAGAAAGTCATGATAATTACTGTACGATTATGCAGGTTTTAGTGTTTTCCTTCTTTTAACTTAGTGTTTTTGAGATTCACCTATTTTGTTGCACACATCAGCAGTGGTTACACCAGAGTTGGCACTACAATGCCGTATTGATGACCTGGACATATTCATAGCTAGGTTCTCGGGGTTAGGATGTGGACTCCTGAGGGCTCACTTTCAGAATCTGGCCACCACAGATATGGTTGTGTTTAAGCCTGCTCCATTATTTGGATTCTATTTGCCATGTCTTCATGTGCCATGCACGTACATGTGTATATGTGTATGAGTCTGTTTATAGTTTGCGGCTCAGAGCAAAACTGACCTGAAGGCAGAGAATTTCCCTGTATCCCATGGCCTCACATACATTTCTTTGCTTTGTATTTCTCTAATATTTCTGGTTTTAGTTGTAGAATGTTGAGTTACTTGGAATTACTTTGATATTTTCAAGTCTTGTTTTTAATATTTGCCAGAACATAATCTGTCTAGAACAGCCTTCAGTTGATGTTTAATTTGACCCATTCTAGAGTAAGATTTTTTTCCTATTTTTTTTAACTCTCTGTATTTTTATTGAGATATTTTTACTGACTTGTCTTCAAATTCACTAGTTAAGTTTTGTCATTTCCAGTCTACTGTTAAATTTTTACAATGCATTCTTAAGTTTACATAATGTATTTTGTCTTTCTGTAATATTGATTTTAGTGCTCTCAGATTTTAATGTACTATTGGAATTTTGTTTTGTTGCTTGTTAATCTTTTCCTCTTAAATATGTCCACCAGTTATTTTGAATTCTGTTACTTGAATTATTTCTGTCTCTGATTCTATTTATTATCTCAATTATTGGACTTTTAAAAAACTGATAATATATTTAGTAACTTTTGAATATATTGCTAACATATTTTTACATGTTGTAGAGGCTCTGAATTATGTTATTCTCTAAAGGGTGCCAAATTTTGTTCTCACAGGGAGCAAAATTACTAGTGGATCACCTTTATTTTGACAAAAATAGCTTTAAGCTTTGTGGGCAGATCTCTTTCAGTTTTGTTCATGGTCCTTATACCCAGGAAGGTTTTTTTTTTTTCTCCCCCCACCATAGCCTAAAGAGGTGGCATATCTGGGATCTCAAATGCATGCTCCGGGTTTCTAGTTCCTCTCTCTCAACTCCATGAACTTGGAAATCTCTCTGTAGCATCCCAGTGGTTCCTTTTGATTAGGTTTCCAAAACTTTGCTCCCTATTTATACTTGTAGAAGTTAACTAAGGACCTGAAGGGACATTTTAAACAAATCCTTAGGGCTCCTTTTCTGTCATTTATTCCTCTCTGGGACCCTGTCACCCCAATCCTAGTTCTCTGGGATATCCTAAACACTGATCTCTGTTTCTCCTGTCCAGCAAGACTACCTGTCTGTACTTATACTTTATTTCCCTGAGCTGCAGTTTGGAAAATGCCCCTAGGAAGAAATCTGGGGTTTATGTAATGTTTATTTAGTTTGTCTCTTTTCTCCCAAGGACCATAGTCCTACATTGGCTGCTGTCCAATGCCCGCAAACAGTTGTTATATATGTTTTGTCTAGATTTTATACTTGTTTATAACAAGAAGTTAAGTCCAATAACAGCTACTCCTGCATGGATAAAACTAGAACATACCCATGTTATTTCTTTTTGTCTTTGTAACATTTCTTACTATCAGAACTCATTTGATCAATCATTTCAGCCATCAGGTCCTAATAAATGCTTTCCCACATACCCATCATTCATTAAGCAGTTGCAAATGGTTTCTTCACACCTATGGATTTAGTTTTGGAGGCAAGATACATAGATTTTGTAAGCTACATAAAAGAAATCATCTAATAAAGAGCACCTAGTGCATTAAAATAAGACTTATTTTGTGTCTAGACTTTTAACCAGTCAATTTTGATTCCTGCTATTTTCTATTATTAATCTACCAGCTATGATTAAGTCATTGACTTTCTGGTTCCTACTTGATAACCTAGCTACCAGAACTTTTGGTGTTAAATGTCAACTGCATCTTGCAGAGAAAGTGAATCATCTTAAGATCTCACTTCTATCATAGCCCATAGTGATCCCCTGCTCTGATAAGACAGATAATAAATGTTAGATAGGAAGTCATGTTACAAATTATACTCTTACCAGTATGGATTTTAAAATAATGGTATTTGTCTGAGTTTGAACTGCTGTAACAGAAATTCAGTTTAACACGCAGAGGGTGGCTTAAATAACAAACATTTATTGTCTTGGTTCAAAAGGTTGAGAAGCTCAAGATCAAGGTGCTGGCAGATTCAGTATCTGGTGAAAGCTCTCAGACTGATTTGTAGACAGTTGTCTTTCTGGTATGTCCTCATATTATGTAAAGAGAAATATCATCTTTCTCGTTTCTATTCTTTCAAGGACACTAATCCTATTCCTGAGGGCCCCATCTTCCTGAACCTAATCACTTCCACATGCCCTAGCCCAAGATATTAACACACTGGAGATTATGAATCTGAGAATCATAACCTAAGAATCTTGGAGGGACCAAACATTCAGTTCATACCACATATTTCAGTTCATATCTTATTTTTTATTTAATCATGGGTGTAGAATTCTGTTTGGACTAGCAAATTGTGTGGATGACTAAAAACCATATACATATCTGATTCTATGTAATTACCAATAGTTGGGAGTATTGTGAATGTAAGTAGATGAGAAGAATTAGTTTCCTTTTTGTCTGATAGTGGATAGTTGAGGGAAAAATATGCTGATTTTGCTATGTCACAAGAGAAGATAGTCAACTTTAAAAGATCTGATTTAAAATGATCTGATTTAAAATGATTTAAAGTTGATCAGATCACTTTAAATATTTAATGATAAGACCTGTGCCTAAGTAATATTCCTATTTTTTAAATTATCATAAATATTAGTGTGGGAAAAATTCTAATTATAAAGGATAACATTTATGGTACAGAGGAGCCATTTAAGAATGATGGGTCAAAGATTTAAACTTGCAACTTTTTATTGACTCAAAACAATTATAGTTTGGTAGTTACTTTGTCTTCATGTATTTTCCCACTAAAGTATTATGAGATGATGGATTCAAACCCAATTTAGTTATATATTTAGATTGTAATTCTTCTGTCAACTTAAAAAAGTTTTTGAGTCACGTAAATTCTGTCACTTCTCTTGGACACTTTCAATAAAATTGCAGAGATAAGTTTTTTTGAAAAAATTGGGCTTAATTTACCTTCTGAAATACAATCTGCTCATAAAGCTGAATTTTTACACTAGTAAAAACAATGTCTTTCCTCACTTTGATTTTGGAAATACTTACTTGAATGACTTTGGAAATACTTCTCTGCAATGTGGCATTTTGGTGTATGTTTAAAGATCATGTTCTCACTAGAAGTGAAGGCTATTTGCTCCACTTGACTGTATTTATTTTCTTTGTGTATTACAGTACATTAATTACATCCGTGGAACTGCAGTTCCTAATGTCCCATGAGTGTGTTCTTGGAAGTTTATTTGACATTGGAAACAAAAATAAACCCCTTTAATTTGGGGATATATAGCCTTTTTTTTCCCCCTCAGCATTATTGTATTGTGGTTGCACTGAGCAGGTATCTTCATTTATGTTAGACAGTTTTAAGATCTGTTAATTAACAATTTACCCCAAGTTATAATTCTACCTACCACCACACTCCTTTCTTCTTAGCCAGTTTTATTAGATTTTAACAAATAGAAATAGTTGATTTTAGAAGATCTATAAATTTGTTGTAACAAAGCCATAAACCACGTGACTTAAAGTGATATTTATTAGTTCTGAAAGCTGAACATCTGAGATCAAGATGTCTTCGGGGTTGATTCTTTCTGAGAACCGTTGGAGAGAATGTTTTCATCCTCTTTCCTAGTTTCTGGTAGTTCCCTACAATGTTTGTGATCCCCTGGCTTTTAGAAGCATCACTAAAAATGACACCTGATATATTGGTTTAGAACCACCTTAACAATCTCATTTTAAACTTAGTAATGGTGCAAAGGCTATTTCAAATAAGGTCACAATCTGAGGTACTGAGTGTGAGGATTTCAACATGAATTTTGTTGCAACACAGTTCAACCCATAACGAAAGGAATTTTAGAGTATTTTTAAAAACATGGTCTCGTTGTTTTGCTTATTTAATTCATTATATTTCACATACCAGGTTACCATTTTGTAAAAAGAGAGAACTTTGAAATGTTCTGTTCTTGAAAGATCCATGGCCCCATCTAAAACCTGACTGCACAAGAGCAGACATGATGTGTGTGTTCTCTGTTTTCTACCAAGGACATAGCAAACTCTAGTATTTTGTTTTTGCTTAGTAACTAAATAAATCTAAAAAATATACCAAGGATGTGTAGGAGACTGCTAGAAAATGTGAACTACCATAAAATGATTTTAAAGATAGGTTGATCAATGACATAGTTAAAATTATCATTCTCTAAAGTCTTCTTACCCATATTAATTGTTAACATTTTGTGCTAATGTTATTTATTTTTAAAGATTTATTTTTTTTTGCATACAAGCTGGGGTGCAGGCCAGAGGTGTAGGGCGGTGAGAGGGTTCACCAGAGACAAAGTGGGAGAAGAACAGGCAGATCTACCAAAATACACTGCTGAGGGGAGCAGCAGACCAGGCAGGAGAGGTCGCTGCACCATGTGGGAATCTCCCGCTGGGCATCAAACTTGCCATAGCCACCGACAGCTCCACAATTCTGCACTTAACCAGTTGGCCCACCAGGGAGGCCCACTGTGCTAATGTCAATCTTTTAAAGAGAAATAAGCTTAAATGTTAAGCGAAGCACTAAGGATAGTGTGGAATATTGGTACATAGGTTTCAATGGAGAAGAAAAGGCAAAAAACTCCCCCACACATATATACACATATGCAAGTCTACTCAGAAACTTTCACATACCTACTCCCCCTGCCCCAACCATAAATGGACATGCATATGAACATACACACATAAATATTAATTCTCTCCTCTGAACACTTTAAACCCCCACTTTAACAGCACTCCAACACATTTTCAGGTTGCTGAATGTCCCTCACTGAATCTATTTGAGTGTATGGACCAATTCAATTATTTTGTGTTGCTCCAATTAGAGTACTCCTTCCAGAAGACTGTCCATTCTCCACATGCTCTGTATTTATTTATTTTTTTTTAGAATTTTTTTTTTTATTTATGTATACAAGCTGGGGCACAGGCCAGAGGCGCGGGGCGGCGAGAGGGTTCACCAGAGACAGAGCGGGGAACAGAACAGACAGATCAGGAATACACTGCTGAGGGGAGCAGCGGGTGAGGCAGGAGAGGTCTGCCGCACCATGTGGGACTCCCCCCGGCTGGGCGTTGAACCGGCATCGCCGGCGGCCAACAGCTCCACAGCGCAGCGCCCAACTGCTGCGCCACCGGGGAGGCCCTCCACATGCTCTGTATTTAGATCTAGTCTCATCTGTGCTTTCACTTCCAGATTGGGTAAGAGGAGAGATCTGTGAGGAGTCTCCTGTCTAGCTCCGTCATTGCAGCTATCATGTTGGAAGTAGTAGCAGAGACCGAAGGAGACCAGGTCTGAATTAGGCCTCTGCTGTATTTCTCAAACTCCTAAGTTAATGACCTGGTGTGTCATGAGCTAGAGCTGTGAGGCCTGATCACTAACACTGACACATGGCGGTTGTACTTGGTTACACACGTGTATAACCATGTTTTCTCTGTCAAAGAGCTTAGGATGTGCCTGAAAATTTGGGGTTTTTAAAAATTAACATCATCCTCATATCTTTGGGAGAATTGAGACTTGACTTTGGTTTTAAGTAGGAACATCTGACCTCAAAAAACTGTTGGCAAAAGATGATGCCAAGAATGTGAAGAGAAGATGGTCTCCAACTGAAATGTTGTTATGTATGTACCAGGCTTGATCTATGGGCAGCTTTGCGAACAATCTAGAAATTTCTGGGTTGCAACTGTACCTTTCATTCTACAATTCATGGGAATTAATTCTTGATGACAGTGGGTTGTTTTTCTGTTTTGTTTTACAGTAGCAAACTCTAGTAGTAACCTACAAGTTGTTTTGTCTTTGAGATCCAAACAACCTAGAGAGAGCAGGAAGTTGATAGAAATACTCAAAAGCTTAATACTAAGCAGTGCTATGGTCTTCTGTAAATGGAGCTCAAAATTATGTTAGGATTTTTTTCTTTTAAGACTGGCATATAGGGTATAGGAATAAGAAGAAGTAGAGAAGTATTTCTAGAGAACACAACAGTTTTACATTATAGTTTGTAAGTTGTCATGGCAAACTGGCTGAAAGTGTAACACTGCTCTTCATTTAGTTATGGATATCTAACATTTTGAAGATTGGGTGACAGATTATTTTTCTTATGTAAAAATTGCCTCTCATTAAATGTGAACACTTTGGTAAGTGGTTTATTGTGAAATTTGCCAAACCTCTGAAAAAGCAACAGTTCAAAATGAGGTTGAGAGAGTAATTCTGACCAGGATGTCCTATTTTGTTGGTTTGGCTGCTTTGATTAAAACCTTCTGCGAGGCAGTGGCCCCTTGCGTGATAGATTCAGACACAAATTAAGACAACGACAGTACATTGACCTACTAAACAAAAAGCACAACAGCTCGGTAACTATGAACAGATACAGTTACTTCACTGTTTAGTTAAAACCGCACAGCCGCTCCCCCCTAGCCCCCCAGCCACCTCCCAAGTGAAAAACACAACCTGTTTCAGCAGTGGCTTCTTATGGGCATATGTAAATCCCTTCATGGAAAGTTACAAAACCCCAGGAAATCCCACCTGTGAATGATTGTAGTGTTTAACCCTGAGGTTAGGTTCTGTAATGCTCATTTCATGAAAAACCTCCCCCCAGCCCCATTTTTAGTGGTTGGTTTGTATAAGGGAAGCTCAAAACTGAAGCCTGAAAAACCACAATTTTCCCAAATAGGCAGGATTTCCAGTGAAATAGTGTGAAGGCGACAGGGTTAACAGGTTAACCTCATAATTCAGAGAAACCGAAAGTCTCCTCTAAGTATGATGTTCTAGGCTACGATAACCCCGGAGTCCTCTGAGTTTTCATATGTGACATATAATCATACATGTGAACAGCCTAGTCATTAATCTGTTCCTGGTATGCATATTCTCTATTATGTGTTAGAGCCCCCAATCCTGCCTTTGTCTCTGCATAAGACAATTGAAGTGAGTTGCTGGTATAAGGACACAGTGGCATTAGGAGGGTCACATGTTTGGCAATTTTCTCAAGTAAAGTTGGGCACAATGTTTTTTTCATTATCCCTTTTTTTAAAAAAAATTCATAGTTTTATACAAAACTGTTTAATCTGTCTTCGGGTGGTACAGTATTTACAACAGAAAGGTTGTATGTTAAATGGTTGACTTTTCAAGCAATTCCAACACCTGGTTAACATAAATCTTTTAATAGTGATGCCACTCTGTTAACTCCTTTGTTACCAGAACTTTTGAAAGAGCTGTAGAGAGACTGGCCATCTGAACTGCAAATACTGTGTTGCCAGGAGAATTCATAAACACTGTTCCTATTAGTATATGAAACTTTATAAGGAACACAGTCAAATTGTTTCTGGGCTTCAGGTTGTTATTCTCATTGTCAAATAGTCTGTTCAGTTTATGACTTCGTTTTCCCATTTCTGAATTCCATATTCAAGTGCACTAATGATTTCCATATTGGAAGTAATTCTTGGATGGAGGAAAATAACTTTTCCCGTTGTAAAATCCAAAATAATAAAGATGGAAACACAAGGAAGAGCCTCACCTTGAAAAATACAGCCTTGGGACATAGTTACTCACACTTATTTTGTATATAATGAGCCAAATGTACACAGTTAGAGTGGACTATGAATGTACTATTGCATCTGTTATATAATGTTAATTAAATGCAGTTAATGGTTTTAGTCTCTTAGTGATGCTTGTGTGCTGTACAATAGACATAATCACTTTTGATTATAGAAAATCAAAAGGGGATGTTAATTGCATTCTGATAAAGGAGTTTAGTGTTGCTGTGATTTTCAGCAGAATTCCACTATGCAAGTATATAGAAAATATATATCTGTATAAAATGTACTTTTGTATGTATCCCATCCAAGTATATATAAACCTGATTGCTGTGGTATGATCCATAAATTTATACGTTTGTTTGTTCATTCATCCATTATTCAAACATTTAATGCAGGGCTGGGATTTAAAGATGCCAAGTACTTATGGAAGAGAGATGGTCTGCTCTACAACACAGAGTGTATTTGAACCTATGTTAGTCAAAAACTTGCTCAAAACATCTACCTTTTTGTGATTATTTCCTAATATATAATCATAACTGACATCACATCTGAGTTAAGGCTTCCTTGTATTTTTGATTTCTGTGTATATTTTGCAAATGTTTGTTAAATGAATTTGAACAAGATATATTCAGAGATTTCTTTATGCCAACTATACTGGGTATTATAATTTTTGGCCGAAGGTGGCATTGAATATTATCTTGTTAAAATTAAACAACTTCCTTAGTCAGAAATAGACAGTTCTGTAACTTTGAAATTTCCAGTTCTTGACATAGTCGATGTCCTTGGTCAGATGTTTGCAGTGTAGCGAAGGTTCTACACATGTAAACAAAATTACAATGAGATGTGAAAAGAGCTAGGACGGCTCTGTGAGCTTATAAAGGGTGTGGCAAATGGCTGTCTGAACAATGAAGGAAGATTTTAGGCGGGATGATTTTTGGCCAGGACTTTGAATCATGAGAGTTGATGGAGGGCCCTGAAGTCAGGAGGTTGCCGCGCACAAGGCCTGGAGGTATGAAAGTGAATAGCCAGTTTGGACAATTGTGAGTAGTTTGGTGTGACCTTAGCAAAGGTGATATCCAAGAAAAGTGAGAAGCAGCTTTTCTATTTCTCCCTGAATGTCAGAGGCTGTCTCCCCAATCCACACTCAATCCCTACTCTAACTCAATTTTTGTCTATTTACCCAGTGCTTTAAGGGACCAGTAATGGTTAGGTGGTACTTTCACCTTTTAATTCAATGGAACTTTTGTCATGATCTTTGTCTTCTCTTGGAAGTATTAGTTTTCAGCACTAATATTTTGATTTTAGCTAAGAATATTTTATTTATTTATTTATTTTTAAGATTTATTTATTTATACATACAAGCTGGGGCACAGGCCAGAGGCGTGGGGCTGCAAGAGGGTTCACCAGAGACAGAGTGGGGAGCAGAACAGGCAGATCAGAAATACACTGCTGAGGGGAGCAGCGGGCGAGGTGGGAGAGGTCTGCCGCACCATGTGGGATTCTCCCCGGCTGGGTGTCGAACTCTCATCGCTGGTGCCGACAGCTCCACAGCGCAGCGCCTAACCGCTGCGCCACCAGGGAGGCCCTATTTTATTTATTTTTTAATTTAAAATTTTTATTGTTATTTATCTCTTTTACATTGTGTATTTCCCTTGGGTGACCCATCACCATAGTCCCTTGTGCTCTTTACCCCATTTTGTGCCCTTATCATCCCCAACCTCGCTTCGTGTCTCTCTCTTATTTGGTTCCCCTATATTGCTAGGAATATTTAGAGGCAAAAATAGAAAGCCATAAAATTACGAATGAGTTATTTGTAACAAGCTTATTATGGGACTTGATCTAGGTCATCTATGTCATCTTATGGGGCCATATTCCAGCCTTACAAGGCTTTGTTTTTAAGCTGGAACAATAGCCAAATCTTGTCCACCTGATTATTGAGAACTGACTCTTCAAGGGCCCTTTTTGCTGACTATTCACCTGGCACACACCATTTTTTTATGCTTAGCCCAAGAAACCTGTCCATATAACATCCCCATACCTTTTTGTCAATAATTCTCCATTAAAACCCTTGAATTAAACCTTAAGCTACCAGCCAGAAACCCATGTAGATCTGTTCTTCAAGTTGACACTCTAATTTCTGCTTAGTGTCAATTTTCATTTTCAGTGGCTTTACATGCCTGGAATCTAGGCAGCAGAGTATCTTTCTCAGTTAACTATTCATCGGGATTCACCATGAGACCTTCCATGTAAGTTGAATATTGCATGGAAGTGTTGCAGAAGTTGTGGGCAAATGCCCACCACTGATTTGGAACATCATTTTATTGATGGAATGCAGTCTACATGCTTGATTTTATGGATTTATGGTTTAGAAAACACTGCATATGATAGACTGCTTGTTACTTCACCTTTTCCCATCCCATATTGATAGTATTTATCTAAGACTGCTGTAGCTAGAGGATATATCTCTCAGTCTTCTTTGAAGTTCATATGGCTATATTTCCAAATTCTTGCTAATGGAATTTGAGTGGAAGTAATGTTTTATTTCACTTGCTTCAAAAGAAATTGGCCTGGATTTTCTTTCATTTCCACTTTTCACAGGCTGGCATGTAGGCATGTTGAGCCAAAATTCTCTTTAAAGATGAATATTATGGGCCTCCCTGGTGGTGCAGCGGTTGAGCGCTGTGCTGTGGAGCGCATGATGCGAGTTCGATGCCGGGCCTGGGAGAATCCCACATGGTGCGGCAGACCTCTCCTGCCTCGCTACTGCTCCCCTCAGCAGTGTATTTCTGATCTGCCTGGTCTGCTCCCCACTGTCTCTCGTGAACCCTCTCGCCGCCCCACGCCTCTGGCCTATACCCCAGCTTGTATGCACAAATAAATAAATCTTAAAAAAAAGATGAATATTATGCTTTAGGAGATAGTAGAGAAAAGAGACAGAAAGAGAACCATCTATAGTGGAGCTACCTCTTAGATGTGGATCATTTCTGGACAATTGAACGCCACTGCGTTCAATTAAATGTGAGGAAATTAACCAATGGATTTTAAGTTTTGTTATTATGACTGCTTGCACTGTACTTTGTATATCCATCTTATTCTTTTTCTTCATTGAATTAACATTTCATTTCATACATTTCATTTCATTTCAGAAGGTGTGGTATGCGGTCACAATGGAATTCTAATCAGCTATAAAAAAGGATGAAATCCTGCTGGTTGCAACAACATGGGTGGATCTAGGAGGAATTATGCTTAGTGAAATAGTCAACTTATTCTCTCATCATTTAGTGTCTTAGAATGAGACATTCCCATCCTTCAGGACCCAATGATAAGTCAGAAGATGCTCTCAAAGGGAGACAACATAGTTGGTTGATAGTTACCCTGGGAGGTGGCATGCCTGCACTGGGAAGTCTTAGAGGCTTTGTTTTGACTCAGCAGAATTCACCATCTAATCTTGACCACATTGTGAAAGACATTGTTGTATTTGGGTTCTTTGTCACAGTCAGAGAAATTAGCACTGGTTAGGTTAAGTAGAAAATGAATTAACTCGAGGATGGTATGCAAATTGGGCTTGGCAAATGGATAGATGAGGCAGTGGCTATCAAGGCGATTTAGTTGTAGAACACATTGGTTACAATGCCACTTCTCTCACCTCTGTTGCTGAGCAATAGTGGACATTTGACAATCTATTATTGACTCTGATGGCTACCACTTTTAAAATTGGCCTAGCATCTTGGGTGCCTGTCCATTTATTTTAGGCTTTACCACCTTGGTTTGCTCAGGCTAAACTCTTAACTGCCAGTATCTCTGCCTGAGAAACTTCTTTGCATTTACAAAGTCTGCTTTAATTGCATGTGGCAAGATGAAAGTACTAGAGAATTAATATCCCTCAGTCCTTACCCATTACTGATTGGACTAGGTCTATACATACACAGCTTCCTTTCTCTTTAAATGGAATTACTCTAATTTGTGTGTTTTTACATATTTGCCCAAGGAAATTACTTCTGGTCCCCTACAGTGGTAGCTAACTTGATAGCATACCATTCGGTGATGGACTCCCCTTCCCTTATTTCACCCTTACCCCACCTTCACCCCCCACACTGGTGGTCTTGCATTTTTCAAATACACAAATGAATCTTGAATCCTTGGTTCAGAATCTTTCTGGAAGAACCCAACCTAACATAACACTGCTGACTCAAATTTCCTTTCTCATGGAAGAATATTTAAATAGCTGGTCCAAGACCAGGTCTGGGAAGTAGGGGATACATATGTGTATTTGACACTTTAGATTTCCATGGCACAAGGTAGACCCTTCTCTCCCCAAAAGTCATGAAATGGATACATCTTCAGAATTTGAAAGGAGCATTAGATGCTGAAGATGGTATTTAATATACCATTATTATTTTTTCCCCCTGGAATATTGTAGTATCCTTCTTAATGGTTTACCTTCTTTAAAGTAGGAACGAGATGAGGAAGGTTGAGCTACGGAAAAAGGAGATCTCAAAATTAGATAATTAACCACAGCACTCACTCAGTGTTAGTCCTTTGAGCAAGCAATACTTACCACTCTATCATTTCAATTCAATCATCTTAACTAAGTATAAGGAAATAATTCCTTTAAGCAGTTAATTTCCAAAGTAATTATTAGACTGCCACAATTCTTATGCTCCACTTTTGTCTAGCAAGAATTTTCACAAACTGGACAAATGAAGCAAGTTTTGAGAAGACTGATTAGATCTGCCAAGCAAATCCTAGAAAATGCAATGTTTGAATAGATAAATATCAAATCAAAATGCTCTGAAGCCAAAATTTTACTTTCTCAAATTGATGGATTTTAGTGTCAGAACAAGCCTAGTATCTGTCCTACATTAATTCATTGATTTGTCTTTACCTTCCATCATTTGTTATGCTCTCTCACATGTTCTTTCACTTAAGGTAATACCTGCAGAGTGTGCATGCATGTTTGCAACTGTCTGTATTTCTGCCCAGAGAAAGATGGCACCTTCTGACTGCCCAATTATTTCCCCATCAGGGTAATGACAGAATAACAGCTGTTATGCTCTCAACTACCTTCCTGCCTCATCTTTGGGGAAAACACACACACACACACACACACACACACACACACACACACACACACACCCCTCTGCTCTAGCTAACTCCATAAACTAACACCAGATTAAGATGGATAACTAGGTGGCATTATAGGAAGCAGCCTTCACCAATCCTTGTTATTTGGAATCTGCCTCAAGAAAATTGCTTGTGGGAGGTCTCAATGTGTGGGAGCTTCTAGCACCTCAAAAATCACTTCCAGAACTTTATTTCGGCACCATATTTCACCTGGTATTTATCTAAAACTGTTCCCTGCAGGAAAAGCTAGTCATTAAGGAGAGGATGGGAGTGGGAAGAGCATACAGAGAACCATATGTGGGATACATGTGGTTGGAGCTCCTTTTGAACCAGAGGGAGCCAGGGACTCCCACAAGACTGACTTGTTTGGATAGTTCTGTGTCTAAGATGTACACGTTTGTTCACTTACACATTCATTTATTCTTCTATTCATTCATTATGTAATGTGTTCCATGGTTTTGCCACTGTGCTGATTTCTAGATATATAAAAACAATAATCATCAAGCCATCAGATTTATGTACTTTTCTCAAATTAAAAACATCCATACTGAGAGACAAGAGTTCTTAAAGGTAGTTTTAAATTTTCACATGATAGAATAGAATAATCTTATTTTACATTTTCCAAACCCTATTTGAACACTGTCAACTAATTAATCATTTGTCTACAATCAAAATTTGGGGAGAGGTGAAAGAAATTAGAATTCTTTACTCTCATTCCTCTAAGACCTCCAATAACTATAAAACCAATGTCTTTCAGTCTTTTCCCTCACAATAGTAAGAAGAGAAATAAAGGCAGGGAAGATGAAAAGGAAAAAAGGTGTGAGAAGTGTCTCACAAAAGGAATTTAGTGATACCATTCCCATTTTACCTCAATTGAAGGAAAACACATATCTAACCATACTTCAACATTACATTATTTTGGTAAGTCTTCTGTATTAGCTTGGTTGGATTCAGTCTTTAATGAATGCTGTTCAAATCCTTGTGGAGATCTCTTTTTCCATTGGTTTTCTTAAATGTGAAACCCAGGACAAATGTTAGAGGTAATACATGATGGCTGTTAGAGATAAGACTAAAGAAAATGTCCAAGCCTACTCTCATTGGTTGAAAGCAGTATGTGGCTTCCAGCTATGAGTTTTGAGGATGGCTGTTCACTCTGGTTAATAATTTACCTATTTGAACCTCAGGTTCACCTTGTAGAACTTAGAGCAAAGAGAGTGTGTGTATTTGCCCTTGTGCTCTCTATGCATTGGACTCATTTTGGTGAGATTTGAGCAAGGTGTCTCTTGCTTATGAGCTTGATGAAAAGGTTTTGAAGGCGTGTGTAATAACAGTGAGTGATGGACTAATGGCCACTTTTGTTTTTCATATGAAATGTCCCTTTGGAATCTGTCTGGGTTTTATGGAATTGGGTTTCCTTTTGTAGTTTATAGAAAAATTAAGAAAAACTTGCCTTTGTGTAGAGAAAGCCATGTACAAAAAAATTCCATTTGGAAACTTAGTACTGTGTCATTCCCGTTGTTTGCAAAATATTTAAATCTGTGGTACCCTATTGTTTGTTCTCCCCTGTGGAATATCTTTTCCCTATTATGTCTTGTTTCTTAGATACATAATAACATGAGATAAAAATGATCCTTCCCAAATCTGATTTTAATAAGTTGAAAGTCACCTGCTTTGCATGTGTTATGTGGTGGGGAGGGGTGGGTACAAATTCTTGACTATGACTGCGGTCTCCAGTTACATCACATTCAGTAAATAAGAACAATCTGCATCTTGGTTCCTCCTCTTGGATGGTTGAGAAGATTTAGTGGTGTTGCACATTCAAATTTAACTAAGCTCAGTAAGTTGTTATATTTTAGAATTGAGTGATGGGAGAAGTATTGGGAAAGAGTTTTGAACTTGGACAAACTAAAGATTGATTTTTCTCAAGGATGTTATTTTCCACTCCAGTTCCACTCCAGTTGCATATTCTGATAAGATTTGAAAATGACTACTTTTGGTGAAATAGAAATACAATATTCCCAATACAATTTTACATTTGGCAGTTTCTTTTTTCTGTCTTTCCCTTTGTGGATTTATTTGCTCTTTTATTTTGAAAAAACTTGGAAAGGTAAATCTCTGGCTGAAATCTATTTGATTAGTGCCAATCACATGTTCTAAGAAAGGCAAATCTGGATTCTCCTACTTTAAATTACTTAGTTAATTTTTGCTACCTACTTTATTTTAGAGGAAAGTTTGAGAGTGCTTTATTTATAAAAATATTTCCAAATATACCAAGTCTGGGTAAATTGACTTTTTAAATCTTGGGCACATCTATTACTTTCTATTTCTTCTTGAGTTTTAAATTTAGGGCTGTTAATGGTGTTTGTTTGAATTTATGATCTGATAAGGAATCAAGACTTACCTTCCCTAAGTTCAGTTTTCCTCTACTGTTAAGTGTTCCAAATCTTCAACAATTAAATTTTATATCATCAATAGCTGAGGTTTTAGGAACATAGACATTTTACATCTTGTGATTTATCGTTTTTGAGAAAAATGTAAAATGTTTCCCTTAAAACCATAATATTCACAAACTGTAAGTAGTAAATAACTTGGTGAAATACTACTTTTGGTGAATAATTTACAATAACTGATTTCCAATCTCATTCATTTTTGTAATAAAAATATTTGCTAGAAATTCTTGTGTAGAGCTATGTTTTGTGGATTGCACTAACACAGGTTTGAGAATCCAGGCAGGAATATAATTGTTGGATTTGAATCAAAATAATTATTTCATGTATCCACTTGCTTTCAGCTGCTTAAAATAACTATTAGCTCATATTGAGTTGATAGAGGTCTGTGGCCTAATTGGAAAATAAGATGTGTGAAAAAACATGCAGTCATGATCTGTTTTTTAAAAAAATATAGCATGAGGATAAGATGTTAGTTTAATTGAATATGAATTTTTCTCCATTTGAAAGATTTCCAGATTGAACTTTTACAGTTTAAATTCTATAGTCAGGGAAGGACATGGAAATGACTATAGATTTGGCTGCATTTATTGGGCATGTGATACATGCTAAGAACTGAGTAAATTGCTTTTCACATAATTTATCTTGTCCCAACATTCAGTGAAGATGATAGCCCTTTCTTATAAATGATACAAGTGTGCCATAAGATCAAAGCTCTCAAATGTGTTTTCTATTCCTCATTAGACTCAATAGAATGATTGCTGGTAGGAAAATTCAAGCAGTGATTAAATAACCAGTAATTGACCAAAGGGATAAAAACAAGGAGGTAGTAGAAAACTGATGAGCCCTCCTCACCAGGGAATCAGTCTTGACCTTGAGACTCTGAAGAACCAGTAAATGTTTTGTTATTCTTGATTCAGTAGAACCTTCCACAGTTCCTGGCCATAACATAGGAAACCCCGTTATGATGGTCTAAGGACTGAGCTGGGGGATTGCAGCTCACAATAGGGATACAAAAGTGTATTTCTGTAGTGTGTGTTTGCCTATGCGCCCTGCTCAGAGGGGAATGTGGACTTAGATGCCCAGGGCAGGTATCAGCGTGGTGTGGCAGTGTTTTCTGTTTCTTTTTTTGCCTGTGCTTCTCCTTACCAAGCATGTGTGTGCACTGCCTAGACTTTGCTTTCCTATCTGTCCTTCCAACTTCTGTTTGTTGGCTTCTCATTAAGTAATTCAATTTATCTGAATTTTGAAGAAAAACCAAAAACAATTTCCTGGCTGCTTTTGTGTGGTAAATAATGTAGTTTTTGAGCACACACTCCCCAGCATATTTCCAGGAGAGTCTACAGAGAGGACCCCCCCCCTTTTTTTTTTTTTTAATATTGCATGTGAAGAGAATTGCCTACGTTCTTTGGCCACAAAGAATGAATCACTGCAACCGGTTGGACAAAGCTTTTTCAAAAGAACTTAAAGGCAATTTTGATACTGTAAAACATCCAACAAGGCTTCAACGCTGGTGATAACTTCACTGAATTGTATGCAAGGTAGTGACTACTCCTTATTATTGGTTTTTTGCTTATACTGTCACTACACCGGGTGAAAAGAGATGGGAGCTTATATAAAACTTAGGATTCCTCATAGTGCAACATGTTAATTTTTGATCACAACATACATGACTTTGAGGCATAATCTATATTACATCATCATTCAGAGGGAAATAAGGACTGCTATGTTAACCCTAAAAAAGCGACAATAACTCACTGAGTGCTGATCAGTAGCTAACTACAATGTAAAGTGCTATGGTGTTTTTTTCTTTGTTTTCAAACTATCAAACACATTTAGGTACTCTATTTTATATATTCAAAACAGAAATACGGAGATGTCAAGTATTTGTACAAATCCAAATTGGCATAGTGCATGGATAAGCCAGTAAATCTAGTTTTATTTGTGGGCAAGATTTATGATTTTCCCCACTAAATCGTACTATTTTTTTCTTGCATCATTCTTTATTTGTTCACAATTATTTACCACCAATTTTTGCTAGGCACTATGCTAAATTCTAAGGATAGAGAAGTAGTATATCATTTTGAATGACAGATGACATAACCAAAAATTAATACAAAAATATTGCGCTAGAAGGGAGGAGAGATATTTTCCTAAATAATAATGCTGTGTAAAACTGGAAGAAATTTCTGGCACAAAGTAAAATGAATTCCTGATAATGGTTTGTTATGGATCACAAACCCTTCTTGCTAAACTGTTTGTCCTAACAGTATTTGATGTGGACTGCTAGATTGTAAAGATCTAGCTTATGTTTCAGATATTGATTTTCCAGACTATGTGATATTTAAGAAATAGAGCTTTCAGGAGAGCTGTGTAAGAATTTGTTGCAAACATGTTTGAATTCCTAGTGGAGAGGGTAGTAGATGGAATTCTAGATCTGAAACCCCACACAGTAGCTCTCAGCCTGGAACATGCTCCGGAGTCTTGTAAAGAGGTTAAAACAAAGCTTTCTGGCCCTACAGCTGATATTTCTGATTCAATTAGTCTGGGTGGTGTCTGGAGAATTTACATTTCTAATAAAGCCTAGTGATACTGATGCCACTGATCTGAGGACAGTTTGGGAATCATTGAGCTACATGAACATATATACTTATCCTCCTCATAAAGGATTAAAATTAGAATATTTGATATATTCCCTGGGGCCAACTCATTCTAGCAACTGCCAACCTCTGCTTTAGCCTCACCCTTGAGTCTTAGGAATCCACACAGTGAGTGCACCAATTATCTCTATAAAGTCACTTTTTAATTAAAATAATTTTGCTGATAACATCTTTGTTTATTTAGGTGTTTACTAAAATCAAACCTTAGAGACCCAGTTAGATGAAAATGTAGAGTTAAATAGCACCATTACCCTGTGTTTCCTTATCACTTCTAAGTTTCACTAAAGACTCTTTAGGGAAGCAAATGTGTTTGGGGTGATTTGGTGTGTATCTGTTGTACAAAGAACATTATTATTTACTTCAAACAGAAGATGTGAACTCCAGAAAGAGAGGAAATGTAGAGGAGCAAGCTGTGTTTTCTTGTACCTGGCGTTTAATCCAACCATCAAACCCAATGGACATGAGTTTCTCAAACTTGAGTGACATGATAACTAAACATTTACAGCCTCAGACTTGAGTGTTTTGGTGTAACATATAAAATGCACGCAGCCAAGACCCTAATCTACAGCATTCTGTTTTTTTTCCCCTTGATTTATGTTTAGTACTTTGTTAGAAGGTTCCCTTTTCATCTGATTCCACATGGATGCAATGTTTCCTGTCTCACAGCCAAAGTCAACCTTTTAAGGCCTACAGGGGTGTTGTAGGCATATAAATTAGCAAAATGGAGAGAAGGCTGGAATCCAGGACCACCTGGATTGCCAGCAGCAGCTCTAGAACCACACAGATTGGTCAGTGTCCAGGAGGTCAAATAAGGAGTGTGCAAGGACTAGCTTACTAAACTCAATAGCAGTGAGGCTTGTGGAAGTAGCATTTCTTATAGCAGAAGGTAAAGGAGACTCTGTAATCAGCGTAGGTTAAACAGACCTGGGATATATTAGTCATGGATCTTAAAAAAAAAAAGGCACTTATACTACTTGAAAAAGAGATTTTTGCAACTTTATTTCTAAAACTTGGCTGCCTTAGGAGGTAAAAGGGCTAGTTTTTAAGACCAGAAATTTTATGCAAGCTTATCTGCAAGTTGTTACCTGCGCTAAGTGAGACTGGAATGTTGAAACAGGACTTGGAAGAGAAAGCCACATATGCATTGGATTCAATTAAGTGACTTTCTAGGTTTATGCAATCATTTTCCTCTTGTGGGTTATGAAAGATTATTGATTAATAGCTACATTATACAAACCGTTCTGGCTTTTTGATTGTGTATGTATTAGATCTTTCCAACATGTCAAAATTTCCAGTGGTGCTATGTGTAACAGTTTATAAACGAAGTCTGTTATTGTTGATATAGAATGAGACAAACAGATGCATTTGATAAACAATTTTAACACTTTTGAAAAAAGAACTTTCTGCAACACAATAAAAATCACGGCACCCAAAGAACAAGATCTGTAGATTCAATGGCGGTTAAATTCAATCCATAGTTTGCATTATTTCCCCTAAAGAGTCATTTAATTTTGAGAGAAAATGTCTTCTCTTAATTCGTGTTACCACCCCTACCCTGCCCCAATTGAGAATTTTTCCATGGAAAAGGGACAGAAAAGAAAACTGGAATGTTTACTATAATATGTCCGAGAATTTATGGGGTCTTACCAAAGGCAATGAAACTGTCAACAAGGTCCTTATAAGTTCATTATGCCTCTCTACACTGGCACGTGTTGTACATTTTTGTTGGACGAAGTTTTCTAATGCTCACTTTGAGGCTTCCTTTGCTGTAAACAGCTGGAGAAATCAAAGCTCCATGAGCTGACTGGATTTTTTATTGGTCATCAGGTGTCAACTACTGAATTGATGTGGACTTTGCTCCTTCAACTGATCACACAATAAGCATTTGAAAAATTTCTAGATGATCTGTTTTTAAAATTTTTTATCTCCTGGGAAGTATCTGAAACTCATACATTTTAAAAGTTTATGCTAAGAATGAAGGATGTAATAGATGTCAGTGACTTATTTTTTGTATATTGCAGGAGTTAACCGATAGCTCCTGTTCTGAGTTTCACTTTCTCTACCTGCACAGTGGTCACCGAGTGGGTAGAAGGGGGGGGGGCACTGACATCTTCCCCAGAAGTACTAGTCTTAATGAAGACTGTGAAAATTTATTAGTTTAAATATCTCACTTTAGGTAAAAGTACAGAAGACTATTTTTCAAGCCTATCTTCCTTTAGTCTCTTACATGTATTCAAACTATTTTATCACTAAGTATTTTTATCTTCTAGGGCACTTTACCTGGTTTTGATCTCCCTGGTCTAATTCCTCTTTAAGGACCAGGTCTCAGTGTTTTCATTTAACAAATTCTGTTGCCTTCTTCCAGTCCTGTTCTGCTGTGTTACTTTAGACCTAGTTCAGCTATTCTCAGGGGAAATGTGGGCCCTTGGTGTGCTAAGGAGAAAAGGCAAGAGGGTAAGAATAATCTTACTTGGAGTGTGTTCTCAATAAATGTAAACTCTGGGAGGATGTGTCTCATCATAACTAAAAAACTACATTTCCAGTGGAGAGTGAGTAGTGTATACGTACGTTGTAGTGGTGCAAAAATATTTATTGAATACACTTCCCTTATTGATGACAGATAATGCAGCTTGCCTTTATATCTAACTAAATGGATATTTCAGTCTATTCAGACAAGATGGGGAGCACCTTGAGTCAGAATCAAGAATTGCTTTCAGATAGAGTGAGGAGTGAATCTTTCATCAGGATGTTGCCTAAAATTATGCCAGCGTAAACTGTTTTTGGACCAAGCTACCTGATTCCTCTCATGAGTTCAGATACTATACAATATCCGCAAAAACTGGAAACAAAACAAAAGAGAACATATAAGGTGATATGGGAATGGGTAGTAGAGTGATCTTATCTCTTTTAGGGACCAAGGAAGGCCTTCTATGACAGAAATGTCCAGAATGAGACCTGAAACATGAGTAGATATTAATCGAGGGACTAAAATAAATTCTGTAGTGGTGAATCATAGAGGCCAGGAAAACATGTTTGATTTGAGGCTGAAGACGGATCAGAAACCAGGGAACATGGATCTTATTAGAATTTTGCAGGAGTCTATTTATCGTAAGGGAACTTTCAACAGGGTATGAGATGACTAGATATACATTTTTATTGAATAAATTTGGCACATAATTTATGCATTTAATGTGTACAGTATTACTTTGATTCTTTATGTATAGCAATATGATTGCTCTTATAGTGATATTTATCAATTACATAATTATAGTACCATATTGTCTGTATTCATCATACTTGGCATAACACAATAATCCATGGGTCTCTATGCATTATTTATTACTTGTTACAAATTTGCTTCCTTAAATGCCATCCATTTAGTAACCACCATTTTGCTGTTTTCACAGATTTGATTTTAGATTCCACTGTGTTATATGGTGCTTGCTGTTCTTTGATCTCACTCCGCATGCTGTGCTCAGGTCCATTTGTGTTGTTGCAAATGGTAGAATGTCTTCTCTCTCTTTCCTATAGTGACTGAATTTTATTCCATTGTGTAAATATACATATTTAAAATCTACTCATGCATTGTTACATAGAATCACAAAAGGCTCTGAATAACCAAAGCTATCTTGAGCAACAAGAACAAAGACTGAAGTTTCCCACTTTCAGTTACAAATTATTCTGCAAAGTCATAGTAAACAGTATGGTCCTGACACAAAAAGTAGGCATGCAAGTCAATAGAACAGAATAGCAAAGAATTAAATGATACTATAAAATCAACTAATATTTGACAAATCAACTAACAACACCAATGGGGAAAGGATAGCCTCTTGGCAAATGGTGCTGGGAAAAATGAAGAAACACAGGCAGAAAAAAGAAATTGGATCCCTATCTCACATCATTCACAGAAATGAACTTGAAATGTATCAAGTATTTAAATGTAAGACTTTATACCATAATACTCTTAAAACAATCAGAAACAGCTCATCGATATGATCATGGCAATGATTTATGTGGACATGATACCAAAAGTACAAAACAAAACAAAAAAAACCACCACAACTTCACACACACAAAAGCTTCTGCATAGCTAAGACAACTAACAAAAAGCCAATGGAATGAAAGTCATATATATTGTAAATCATATATTGGAAAAGGGGTAAATATATAAAATACATAAAAACTTAAGACACCGTAACAAAAACTAATTCAATTAACAAAAGAGACATTTTTCCAAAGAGGACATCAAATTACCAACAGGGCACATGAAAAGTTGTTCAGCATCACAAGTCATTAGGGAAATGCAAATCAAAGCCGCAATGAGCTATCACTTGACACCTGTTATTGTGGCTATCAGGAAGAGGAGACAACAGGTGTTGACAAGGATGTGGCAACAGGGAGTCCTAATACACTATTGGTGAGACTATAAATTACTGTGGATAACAATATGGAAGTTCCTGAAATTTAAAATAAATCTACCATATAACCTAATCATTCAACTTCTGGGTGTAAACCCCAAAGAAATGAAAACAGTATATTGATATGAGATATATATATATATATGTGTGTGTGTGTGTGTGTGTGTGTGTGTGTGTATGTATATATATATAAAATATATATATCTAGTGATATATGGTGATGTGATATATAGTGATATATATGTTGATATATTGATATATATTGAGATATATTCACATATTGATAGATATTATCAATATATAATATATATCAATAAATAGTCAATATATTGATATATATTGATTATTGATATATTGATAATGTATTTTATATATAATGTATAATATATTATCAACATATCAATATATTGGTATATATTGATATATATCGATATATATTATATAATATAATATATCATATATATGTGATATATATCACATATATCACATATATAATATATAATATAATATATATAAAAAATATCAAGGAGAGGGGTTTACTGCTGCATTATTCACAATAGTCAAGATGCAAGTTTTCATTTTTAAATACTGCATTCTACAGGCAGGTCAACATTTTGGGGCTGGCAGTCTTAATACGTAATCTTCTGTCAGCATATACATGTTACTGTAACTGATTTAATTTAGAGGTAGAAAATACTGGGTATTGAGTGGCGAGAACACACCTGAATGGTGGCCTATGGGGTAACGGAGCATCATGACATATTAGTAGAAAGAGGGAGACATAGTGATGCATTTGGGAGGAAAAGTAGAAAGGAAGGAGGGAGAGAGGAAGGAAGACCGAACTGCATGTGCAAACATTTAACTCTCA
This sequence comes from Scalopus aquaticus, assembly GCA_004024925.1. Lineage (NCBI taxonomy): Eukaryota > Metazoa > Chordata > Mammalia > Eulipotyphla > Talpidae > Scalopus > Scalopus aquaticus. Next base: position 172,840 of record PVIJ01001022.1, on the reverse strand, counting down.
TAATCCATTTTAAAAATGAGAAAACTGAAGCTCAGGACAGTGAGGGATTAAAAGAGGTCATTTTGCCTAAGATAAAATGAAAACAGCAGAATTAGAATTTCAACCAGATTCTCTTAGTGTATATTCTTTGCTCATTCTAATAGAACATCTTTTCTGTAAGGGAGGAATGTGTAAGAATGAGTGGAGGTATAGTATATCCTAAATTATAGAACTTACCTTATATCACGTTCTGCTAATGATTAACCTGCAGTGAATGATAGGTATCCAAAATTGAGTGCTTCCATCCTAGTAGGAGTTCTAAATGATGTTCTCTAGTAGATGTCTTTCTATAATTTTTTTTAAAAATAGTATTTTATTTTTTTTGTTATTCATATCTTTTACATTATTGTGTGGTCCCCATAAGTTACCCACCACCTGTTCACCCGTGGAACCATCACCATAGTCCCCCGTGCTCCCCTTTTCCCCCCTCTTGAGTCTTTACCCTCCCCTCCTTCCCTGCCTTAATAAGTATTTATGAAATGGGTAACAAATTAATGAATGACAAACTGTTTTTAAACAAATTCATAAATCACAAAGTTTTGCAAAATACAAAAAGGAAGGAGAGAACACTGAGATCATTTCCTACCTTGAAAATTAGGAAATGATTAGGAAATGATCACAAAGTTTTGCAAAATACAAAAAGGAAGGAGAGAACACTGAAATAATTTCCTACCTTGAAAATTAGGAAATGATTAGGAAATGATCACAAAGTTTTGCAAAATACAAAAAGGAAGGAGAGAATGCCGAAATCATTTCCTACCTTGAGAATTAGGAAATGATCACAAAGTTTTGCAAAATACAAAAAGGAAGGAGAGAACACTGAAATCATTTCCTAATTTTCAAGGTAGGAAATGATTTCAGTGTTCTCTCCTTCCTTTTTGTATTTTACAAAACTTTGTGATTTATGAATTTGTTTAAAAACAGTTTGTCATTCATTACTTTGTTATCCATTTCATAAATACTTATTAAGTCTAAATTTTCATCACTGTTCAAGGTCCTGGAAATCACTGAATGAAACAGAAAAGTTTGTTTGTTCTCATCTGTTTAGTTGGTTTATGTATTTTGGTTTCGAAACCTTTGTGCCAAATAATATTGTCCTTCAAAGTGATTCAGTCTTTCCACTTTTAAATTTCAAGGACCTTTATGTACCATCCATTTCGCATCTCAGCCTACCCTTACCTTTTCTAGTTCTTGAATGTGGAGATTGGTAAAAAAAAGTACATGCTTTCTGTCAATACACTTGGAATTTTAAAGATACTGATTCTTTTTTATAACCTTCCTTATTTCAAAGAGAAGAGGAATAGATACCTTTTTTGATTAAGCGAAGTATGACCATAAGCAGTTATTTATCCTTTGATTTCATTCTTGCTCTTCTTTCTGCAGTATTGTCCCCATATTCTTTTTTTTTTAATAGGCAAAATGGAAGGAATTTTCCTGTCCAATTATGTCCTCTTCTTTTTGTATGTTGTAGTTTATCTGTATTAGTGGTGTGGGTGATAGGGGATTCATGCCAAATCTTGAAATTTAGTGAAACATCTTTCTACACCACATGAGTTTTAGGAAGCTAATATAATGATCTCAAATACCTGTGATTTAGGTAAGAGATTAGTCATTCTCTAAGGAGGCTTATTGTAGCCAAAATATTTTGGTTAACAGATGGGTCCTAGATGGTGAAAGTTTCAGTCATTCTGTGTCTTACCTAAATATCTGCATTTTAACATTTGCTTCATTGTTATGAATTAGGCCATCAAATTCCTTTATTACATCTAGGAAGGAGCATTCAGACATTGAGAAAATGTTAAAATGGTGTACTTGTCTATAGTACCTGTACCTGATTCCAATTTTCTAAATTTATTTTTTTGGGGTTTGATTACATTTTTTGTAGACATAGAAGGCAGTAACTATGTTGCCTTGTATCCATTGGTCAGTCATAATGGTTCCTTCGAGTTCCAGTATACAAGGAGGGGTTCGTGGAAGTTGCTAATGACTGGACTGCAGGTTGGAGAAAATGTTTGGAATTTATTGATCTCAGGATTCCCATCGGTTGCCAGTTGCCACTTGGCTTGAAATATAAATGAGCAGGAAGAGAAGGTGAGCTTAACACAGAATAATGGATTTTAGGAGAATGATATTTCTTTACCCTCCACTTTTGCTGAAATGTTGAGATAATATCTTGTCAGACTATGAAGTAGGATCATATCTTTGATTATAATCAAAGAGGACGTTTCATCAAAGGCAGGTAGAATGGCACTGTGTGGAAAGCAGGACTTAGACTAGTATTTGGGTGACTAGAGTTACACATGACAATATTGGTGTCTGATGAGTCTGTATCATGCTTTTATACAAAAGTAGGAAATGGTTTTTTGTTGTTTATTTCATTTCCCAAATGAGTGCACTCAGCATTTTTATTTGTTTTTATGTTTTTATTTATCTCTGTTTGTTTGCCTATAGCAATGCACTGGCTATGTATCTCTGAGGATAGCATATTCTGGTGCCCAGGACTTTCCCCTGGTATTACTGAGTTCAGTAAATGTTATACAGAGCTGAGATTTTTATTACAGGAACACATTGATTCAATCATATTGTAAAGCCAAAGAATCAATTACAAATTTACTAGAAGCCATAAATCAGTACAGTGAAGTGATAGGCTATAAAATCAATACTCAAAAATATGTTGCCTTTATGTATGCAAAAAACAAGCTAGGAAAGCAAGAAATCAAGAAAACAACCTCATTTACAATCTCATTAAAAAGAAGTACTTAGAGATCAAGAGGGAAAGACTTGTACAATGAAAATTATTGACATTATTAAAAGAAATAGAAGACACAAAGAAATGGAAAGTTATTCCTTACTCAGGAATTGGAAGAATTAACATTATTAGAATAGCCATTTTGGCAAAGAAATAAACAGATTCAGTGCAATCCCTATCAAAATTTCAATGGCATTCATCAAAGAAATAGAACAAACACTACTGAAATTTATATCGGACCCCTAAAAGACCCTGAATAACCAAAGAAATTCTGACAAAAAAAGAATGAAGGTATTACACTCCCAGACTTCAAACTATACTACAGAGTTATAGTAATCAAACCTGTATGATTTTGGATTAAAAATAATGGAATGGAATAGAGAGTCAAGAAATAAACACTATATACAGACAGTTAATTTATTACAAATGAGTCAAAAGGATATAATAGAGAAAGGAAAATCTTTTCAACAAGTGGTATTGGGAATACTGCAGTCATATACAGAAAAATGAAATTTGACTACTCTCTTGACTCGGCCCGCGAGTACAGATCAACGTTGCCCCTGAGGAGGAAGCAGGGAGCAAGGGACAGGGGTACGCGAGAAAGTGGAGACAAGACAGGAGGTCTGATCAAGTCTCGTTTATTGTTCCAGGGGAAAGAGCATATATAGAATGCAAGTCACGGGGAGGTTACATTAGGTGATCAGGGTGGTTTGAGGTCGGGGATTCAATGAGAGTGCGGCACGGGAAACAGTGGGACGGTCCTGCTGACCTCAGTTTGGGAGAAATGTACATGGAACGGGGAAACAGAAACCTAAGGCAGTCCTCATCGAAACCTAACCTTATATGGGCAACTCAGGCAATTAGGGCCGTAACTCACCGCTAGGGGCCATCTTGTCCGATGGCTCCTGACACTCTCTCACACCATACAAAAAATAAACTCAAAATAGATTAGAGACTTGTATATAAGACTAGAAACCATAAAATATATAGAAGAAATTATAGACAAAAACACTCCACAAAATTGTCTAAGTGATGTCTTTGGGGACTTGACTCCAACAGCAAGGGAAACAGAAAGCAAAAGATTAACAAATGGGACTACATTGAACTAAATAGTTTCTCCAAAGCAAAAGAAACTAATTAAAACGAAAAAACACATGCTGTATGTTCATTGCGGAACTGTTCACAATAGCAAAGGTATGGAAGCAACCCAGATGTCCAAAAATAGATGATTGGATCAAGAAGATGTGGTACATATACACAATGGAATACTATTCAGCATTCAAAAAAGATAAACACATGCAATTTGCAGCGACATGGATGGAATTGGAGGGGATCATACTCAGTGAAATAAGCCAGAAAGAGAAAAATATCAAATGGTTTCGCTTATAACAGGACTATAGGGAAGCCAAATAGGAGAGAGACACTTGGGGGGGTGGGGGGAGGGGAAGGATAAGGGCACAAAATGGAGTAGAAAAGGACACAAGGGACCACAGAGATGGATCACGGGTGAATTGGTGGTGGGTTACCCAAAGGGAATAAAAAATGTAAATGATATAGATAAAATATATATAAATAATAAACAATAAAATAAACAATAAAATATATATTATTTTTAAAAAATGCTACTGAATGGGAGAAATTATAAGTCATGTATCTGACAATGCCTAATAGCCAAGATATTCAAAGAAATCATACAAATCAACAATAAAAAAACCCCAAATAATTCAATCAAAAACTGGCGGAAGAGGGCCTCCCTGGTGGTGCAGCAGTTAAGCACTGGTGCTGTGGAGTTGTTGGCGGTGGCAACGCAAGTTCAATGCCCAGCCAGGGAGATTCCCAATTGGTGCGGCAGACCTCTCCTGCCTCACCCGCTGCTCCCCTCAGCAGTGTATTTCTGATGATTTGCCTATTCTGCTCCCCACTCTCTCTCTGGTGAACCCTCTCGCTGGCTTGCACTTCTGGCCTGTACGGTAGCTTGTATGCATAAGTAAATAAATCTTTAAAAAAAAAAAACTGGCAGAAGAGCTAAAGAGACTACTTCTCCATAGAAGATACATAGATGGCTAACAGGCACATGAAGAAATGCTCATCACTTATCAGGGAAATGTAAATCAAAACCACAGAGTCATGCTACCTTGAACCTGTGAGGTGTGTGCCATATCAGAAGGCCAGAAAAGCAAGTGTGGTGAGGTTGTGGAGAAATGGTACGCTATCGGTGAAATCATAGACTGGTCCAGTTCCTATGGAAAACAATGGCATTTTCTCAAAATATTAAAAATGGAAATTACCATGTGATCCAGCAATTCCACTCCTAATTATCTACCTGAGGGATATAAAAACACTAATTTAAATATGCATTCATGTTTATTGTAGTACTCTTTATAATAGCCATGTTCTGGATATACCCTGAATGCCCAAAGATAATGAGTGACTAAAGATTGGTATATGCTTAATGAAATACTACTGAGCTATGAAAAGATAAAATCTCACCATTTGTGACAACATGGATAAAATTGGAGGGATTATGATAAGCAAAATGTCATAAAGACAGATATTGTATGATTTCACTAATATGTGGACTATAGAAAACAGAACAAAGGAACAGATAAAACGACACCTACCAAACCCTAGAGATCTGACCGTAGAATTGAAGGGTAGCTGGGGTGGGGGTGGGAACTAAAGGGAAAGGGGGTCCAGTGGATTGTGGTGGAGGATTATTGGTATTTTGGTGGTTGGTATGGTGGGGTAACGTATATCTGAAGAGGTTTGAACTTATACCCCTGAATCTTATATAGGGTTGTAAACCAATGCTTCCTTAATAAAAAAAAATACAATTAAAGACATGAACATATCTTTACAGAAGTTTATCTGCTTGTTTTCTACCTATTTGTTTTTCTAAAAATTTCTTGCAGTGGTCCCCTTCTACATACTGGGAAAGGGAGAGGGAGAAAGAATAAACATTTTAAGAATGGAAATTTTCAGAAATGGCCAAGATATATCCCTGTGAGAACTGACTATGGGACCTTTCATTTTATTAAGATTTGAGGGAGGGAGGGTATCTTTTGAAGGAAATTCTGTTTCCATGCCATTCTTTGTATCAAAGTCCATGAGATCTCATACAGAATACTTTATTGGTAAGCATGCGGGGAAGTCTTTTCCATTCCTGCCATACCTGATAAGGCAGAATCTCCAAGATTATGCTGCCAGGAAGGTGATGGCAGTTTTGTGGTCTAGAAAGTGCTCAAGGTAGAAAGCATCTATGGCCAAGGCAGTTGTCCCAGAAATGGAATCCCCAGGGAAGTTTCTAGGAGACTACACCCAGCAATGAGGCTGAACTGTCTACTTTTGCCTAGATGGTAAGTGGGTGGTGAAGCTCCCAGCAGTCAATGACAGTATCTTGGGAGAGACCGTAGGGGGATAAAAATAAGTTAACATTCTTTTAACACAGTAAGGATATTTGTAAGATTCTTTAGCTTATTTTCATATTTAAATGATTCTCTTTAGTTTTTGAGTTAGTAGAGATCAGTGTTCTTAGTCTTTTTTTCTTTTTTTTTTTTTAAACTATGTAGTATTTTAAATTACATTGGCAAGCTGGGCTAATCTTAGCACTGTCATAATATACACACCTCTATTTCAGTTTTCATGAATATTTCCATGTAGTTATTTATATTCATGGAAGGTCGCCAGTTGCATATTCCCCTTTCTTGGCACTCGCAGACAAATTTGATATACAGAACAAGAGTTCAATGCAAAACAACTCTATTGGGAATTTAATCATCATAAAAGCTATGGTATACCCATGTCAAACCAGAGTGTAAGACTAGGGCCATACTGACACTTCCTGGTTAAGGGCAGACTGAGAAACAATTATTTTTCTGGCAATGCTAATCTTCTATTTCCTTCCTCCAGTTGGCAGGGAGAAGCCCTGGATACACTTGTTTCTGTGTTTACCGAGTCATTTTCCCTAAAACTCCAGACAAGTGCTTAATCTTCATCAGATCAAGAAATCTGTCAGCCCTGAAGTGAACTGATCATTCTCTTTTATCCCACTGTCATTCCTGCTTCTCTCAGAGTTAAGTCTGATTTTTTTCTCTTGAGAAGCATAGTTTGTATGCCCACCGTGACTTGACGAACATACTCATAATATGAAGCCCAACCCCTCTCTCAAGGGGTAGGGAGGGACCTTAAATACTAGAATGTCCTTGCAGTCTCTTGTTATTGTTTGTCTTTTATTTTGCTTAATGTAACCTGGAATAAGTGAAGCAATCATTTTGACATGGTTTTTTTTTTTTTTAAAGATTTATTTATTTATACATTCAAGCTGGGGTACAGACCAGAGGTGTGGGGCGGCAAGAGGGTTCACCAGAGACAGAGTGGGGAGCAGAACAGGCAGATCAGAAATACACTGCTGAGGGGAGCAGTGGACGAGGCAGGAGAGGTCTGCAGCACCATGTGGGATTCTCCCCGGCCTGGCGTCGAACTCGCATCGCCGCTGCCGACAGCTCCACAGCGCAGCACTTAACCGCTGCGCCACCAGGGAGGCCCAACATGGTTACCACAAGCAACCAATAAAATTGCATTTTCTTTAAGAGGGATGGGAAAAGTGGAATGGTAGTGATGAAGATGGTCAGGAAACATGGTGTTCACTTGACGGTTGTGCAAACAGGACTGATTGACCTTGAGAAGCAACTTGTTGCTCACTTTCACTTTTTGAAGGGTTTTCATGGAGGACAGACTTAAATTCACTTAAGTAACTTCAGAGCACAGAATTAGGCCAAAAGTTGACACTTACAGAAAGTTTGATTTGAATGCGTTAATGAAGACACTTCCGTTGTTTTGAATAATCAAAGAATGGAAAGGGTTGCCTTGAGAGAAAGGCCCTAAATGAGTGGAGTTTGAGCATGCAGAGCTTGGGGGCTGGCTGACCTCTTGGTTCATGGTGCTGAGGAAATTCATATTTGCACTTGAAGCTGGACTAGATAACATCAGGGTACTTTCCGACTCTGAATACTGATGATCCTGATGTCAGGAACTGAATTCAGGTATTAGGAAAGAGATGTTCAGTGCTCAGGAATGTCTTGGTGGAGTGAAATACTAGACAAGAGGATAACATCCTGCCTTGAATATGATTGTCTTCTCTACTTAAAGGCCATTCTTTAGGCAATATTTATAAAACAGATAAGTTTCAGACAGTACTTTTCTCATGTTTATGAACAGTTTACTTTTTGACTAGTGATGTTAACTTATTCCTAGAGTCTTGCATGTATAAGCGTGATTATGAAATGAGTTCTTCTGTCTTTAGGAACTTCACACTACACATCCATCTGTTCCTTTTCTACTTAAAGTACAATTGGTCCTATGGCTTCAAGCTGTAGTCTCTATTGATAATTCATTCTTAAGAGATTGTTTGACCAAGTGTACTATCTCTCTTGATTATTCTGTATTCTATTGATTTCTCAGGATTCGTTTTCTCTAATTTACATTTTTATTTTCTGGTAACTATTCAAGTGTACTATATTTTATTCATTCCTAGAGAAATTAAGTATAATAGGTTCTTTTCATTTTTTGTAGGCATTTATATATTTTAGAGTAATTTGTGGTCTGCATTCTTTTTTTCTTTTTATCATTTGTTTCTGGTCATCTTGATATGGGCCATTCTCAAAGGTATGAGATGGCATCTCATTGTGGCTTTGACTTGCGTCTTCCTGGTAAGTGATGGCGAATATTTTTCATGTGCCTGTTTGCAGTCTTATGTCTTCTTTGGAGAAGTTTCTGTTAAGTTCTTCTGCCCATTTTCTGATTGGGTTATTTGTTTTATTTTTGTAGCACTGCATGTCCTTTGTAGATCTTTGATATCAGTCCCTTGACCAATTTCAATCCAGATACCCAGTGTCTCCACATGTGGAAGCTGCATTCTTTTAGCATCACAATTCTGAGATGGGTTAGGATGCCTGTGGGAAGGGCAAGTGGATTCTCCACGCCAGGATGGCACAGCGTGTTACATGGGCAACTGGCAGATGGGGGAAATCCAAGAGTAAGTAGATCAGGGATGAAGAGTCCTGGCACTGGGTCCTTCAGCGTGCCCATCAGCCTCTAAGCTGGCCTACTACTATCTTTCTGCTCCCAGGGAACACAATATTAAGTAGCAGAACAAATAAAAACTCACGATGCTACAGCTTGAGAGGGTATGGAAGAAGACAAAATGTATTTTAATACCTTAAAATGACACTTTTTCTTGTTTTTTGAACACAGCCCCACATTATTCTGCACTGAGCTCTGCAAATTATATACCTAACCCTGTTTGTGGGTGCTCTTCAGATCCCTCCCCTTAAAATTCACCCTAAAGGGCTAGTGGTATAGGTTTACATTTGTCTGTATGGTCATTTATCGACCTGAACTGTATGGATTGCAGGAGTAAGTCCATGGAGCTTTGTTTCTGTACAACAGATTCTTTGTGGTTGTTCAAACCACTCTCACATGGACAAACTCTAGTAAGTTCAAGGAATGTTACTAAGCAGTGACTTAAGGAAACGGTGATATCCTTATTAGAGATTTGTTGTTGCTGCTCTTTTTTTGAATATGTTTTTGTGGTAATATAAATTTCACTCAGGGAAGTGTCCAACACCACCCTGGCTTTGGGTGGTGAGACAATGGTAATTTCTGTGGAAGTTACTTTTGTTATTTTTGATATCAAAGGTGTTAGTGGATCTAACTAGATATTTCCCACCTCTTCCATCTTTCTCTTGACATCAAGACCACACATTTTCAAATTATAGGTTGAGTTTCTTTCCTAAAGAAGGAATGAGGACAGCTGTCCGAGGCAGGGTCAAAGAAATCCAGGGCATTTTGATTCTTTTCCCAATGTACTTTGTGATTTCTACTGCTATTTCAGTTAGGCTTCCACTTTCTCTCTCTCTAAATTGGGGCATGTTAATGAGATCTGACACATTTTCCTTCACAGTTTCTATAATTCTTGAGAATGTTAATTTGGCTAAATTTATACTAGGTATGGAAAAAAGTCACCTTTGCGGTTAAGATGTATGTTTGGCAGAGTTCTTAGTTTCCTTTGTGATGAAGTTGTTTTCCTCTTTCTCTGACCCACCGACCCTCCCTCTCCTCCTCCTCCTCTTTATTCTCCTCCATTATGCATTGTCAATTTCTATTAGGGGTTGTTATAAACCTTGCTGTTGTCTTTCCTGGAAATGCTATCTTTCTCAAATTATGTCTGACTTTATAAATACTAAACTATGACTATATAACATTCCAGTGTACCTTAATATGTGGAATTAATCTGTTATTGTACAGTAGTTTGCTATAAATTTTTGCCATTATAATTAATGCTGTACTAAACATCTCAGAATAACATTTTCAGGATTAATTCCCCAGTATACACATATGTATGAAACTCTTGATTCATACTGCAAATCAGCTCACCAGAAAAATTATATCAATTTACATTTTTACTATTCAAGTTTGTCTGTCTGACTAGCCTTGGGTATTATCACTTACTTGAAGAAAAATGGTATCCTGTTTTGATTTGCATTTCTTTGACTACTAGTGAGAAAGAAACTTTGTTCAAATGCTGCTCAGTCCTCTTTATTTCCTCTTTTGGGCTTTAATTGAAATAAAAGAAGTTATAATCTTCAGAGCATAACAGATTTTAGAAAACATTAAATTGTTTGTGATTTCTACCATAAGTCTTTTATTTGTGTTGAGTTGCACAAATGGAAAACAATTTTAATAGGGATGTCTTTCATGGTTGTCTGCAACAGTAATAGCTTACTAATTCTATTGAGGGCAAATGGTTGAGGCTAGCTAGCTGCCTAAAAGAGAGATCTAACCAAAGATAGACAAGAGGGGGTGTGTAGCTTCATTTATAACTTCATCAACTCCTGCTCCTGCCCATATAGTTTCTTAGACGTTGTTTAAGGATTATATTTCCCTGGAGGGGAGGAATTTACTTTTCATCAAAGTTTCATTTAGCAATTCATATTTTCTTTATGGTCTATATGCATTGTCAGTTATAGCTCTTACCCAGTGTAGTATTTTTTGAGATGGAAATTTAATTAGGTGTGCATTTGTGATGAGATGTTTAAGTGACTTACAATATGCATTTGATATTTAATAAAAAGTGTAAAATAAATAGAATTGAGAAACAGTAGCCTTAGTGCTAAAACTGAACAATACTTATTTTCATTTGAGCAAGGAAAATTAAACTACTTATAGCTATGCTCTTTGTGCTAGTGATTTAATCCTACAAATATTTTACAAAATAATATAAATAGAAGCATATGTTAAGTATGGGCAACTGGAACCATGTCACATTCTCTAAATAACCATGAATTGATGAATAATAAATCTTATATGTTTATAATCTCTAAAAATGTAATTCAGATATAATATATATTTTCTTTAAACCAAGAACTAAAAAATCTTTTGGCAATAGTAATTCTCTTTATTGAATCAAGTGAATTCATGTGCATAAAAGTGTATTACATTGCCATAAATTGTTAGACAATTGTTAGTTGTCACCATTAAAAAATTTTTTTATTATTCATATTTTTTACATTATTGTGTATTCCCCATAGATTACCCACACCAATTCACCCATGAACCATCACCATAGTCCCTTGTGCTCTTTTCTATGCCTTTTTGAGCCCTTATACTCCCCCTCCCTTGCTGGATGTCTCTTGTTTGGTTCACCTATATTCCGGCCAAAAGTGAAACCATTCGGTATTTTTTCTCTTTCTTTCTGGCTTATTTTGCTGAGCATTATCTCTTCTAGCTCCATCCATAGTGCTGCAAATTGCATATGTTTATCTTTTTTGAATGCTGAATAGTACTCCATTGTGTATATGTACCACATCTTCTGGATCCAATCATCTATTTTTGGGCATCTGGGTTGTTTCCATATTTTAGCTATTGTAAACAGTGCTGCAATAAACATATGGGTGCATGTCTCTTTTTCGATTAATGTTTTTGTCTTTTGGGTAGATTCCCAGAAGTGGTATTACTGCGTCGTATGGGGGCTCCATTTTTAGCAATTTGAGGAACTGCCATACAGCTTTCCACAGTGGTTGGATCAGTTTGCATTCCCACCAGCAGTGTAGGAGAGTTCCTTTTTCTCCACATCCTCACCAGCATTTGTTGTTGCCTGTTTTTTAAATATGTGCCATTCTTGCTGGTGTAAGGTGGTATCTCATGAGGGATGTTGAGCATTTTTTCATATGCCTATTGGCCGTTTGCATTTCTTCTTTGGAGAAGTGTCCTTTAAGTTCTTCTGCCCATTTTTTGACTGGATTTTTTACTTTGTTTTTATTGAGTTGGGTGAATTCTTTGTAGATTTTTGTGATCAGTCCTTTGTCTGTTGTATGGAGTGCAATTTTTTTTTTTCCCAGTCTGTAGGCTGTTTCTTTGTTTTGATTAATGTTTCTTTTGCTGTACAGAAGCTTTTCAGTTTGATGTAATCCCAGCTATTAATCTTTTCCTTCACTATCCTTGCTTGGGGGATGTGTCTAAAAATGTTACTAAGGTGGATGTCATGTATTGTTTTGCCTGTGTTTTCTATATATTTTATGGTTTCAGGTCTTATGTCCAAGTCTCTTATCCATTTTGAATTGATTTTCATGCATGGTGTGAGATAGTAGTCTAGTTTCATTTTTCTGCATGTAGTCATCCAGTTTTCTCAGCACCATTTGTTGAACAAACTGTCCTTGTTCCATTGAATAGTCTTTGCATCTTTATGAAAGATTAATTGTCCATATGTCTGTAGGTTGATTTCTGGGTTCTCTATTTGATTCCATTGATCTGTGTGTCTATTTTTGTTCCAGTACCATGCAGTCTTAATTATTATGGCTTTGTAGTACAGTCTGAAGTCTGGGAGGGTGATACCTCCATTTTCCTTTTTGATCAGGAGGGCTTTGGCTAGTTGAGGTTTTTTTGTGATTCCAAATGAACTTCATCAGTATTCGTTCTATCTCTTTGAAGTATGTCATTGAGATTTTTATTGGAATAGCATTGAATCTGTAAATTACTTTTGGTAGTATGGCCATTTTGATGATGTTAATTCTTCCGATCCATGAACAGGGGATGTCTTTCCATTTCTTTGTGTCTTCTATTTCTTTTAATAATGTTTTATAGTTTTCTTTGTATAGGTCTTTCACTTCTTTTGTTAGATTTATTCCCAGGTATTTGATTTTTTTTTTTTGTTTCAATTGTAAAAGGGGTGGTTTTCTTGCTTTCTTCTTCTTCAGATTGATTATTTGCATATAGGAAGGCTACTGACTTTTGTGTGTTGATTTTGTATCCTGCTACTTTACTAAATTGGTTGATTATTTTGATTAGTTTTTCTGTGGCGTTTTTAGGGTTCTCTATGTATATTATCATATCATCAGCAAATAGTGAAATCTTTACTTCTTTCGCTATCTGGATTCCTTGTATGCCTTTCTCTTGTCTTATTCCTCTGGCTAGGACTTCTAGTATTATATTGAAGAGCAGTGGTGGCAGTGGACATCTTTGTCTTGTTCCAGATTTCAGGGGAAAGGCATTCAGCTTTTCACCGTTGAGTATGATACTGGCTGTGGGTTTGTCATATATGGCCTTCATCATGTTGAGGTATGTTCCTTATATTCCTAGAATTTTGAGGACTTTCATCATAAATGGGTGTTGGACTTTGTTGAATGCTTTCTCAGCATCTATTGATATGATCATGTGGTTTTTATTTTTCTTTTTGTTGATGTCTTGGATTACATTTATTGATTTTCTGATTTTGAACCATCCTTGTGCTCCTGGAATAAATCCCACTTGGTCGTGGTAAATTATCTTTTTGATGCATTGTTGGATTCTATTAGCTAAGATTGAGGATTTTGCATCAGTGTTCCTTAGTTTTCTTTTTTTGTATTGTCCTTGTTTGTTTTTGGTATTAGTGTAATGTTGGGTTCATAAAATGTATTTGGTAATATTCCTTCTCAATTTTTTAAAAGAGTTTGTATAAGACAGGCACTAATTCATTTCTGAATGTTTGATAGAATTCATTTGTGAAACCATCTGGTCCTGGGCTTTTGTTTTGGGGGAGGGTTTTGATTACTGTTTCAATTTCACTGCTTATAATTGGTCTGTTTAGGTGTTCTATTTCTTCTTGATCTAGCTTAGGATGTTTGTAAAGTTCTAGGAATTTGTTCATCTCTTCTAGGTTGTTGAACTTGTTTGCATATAACTATTCATAGTATAGTATGACTGATTATTTTTATTTCTGCTGTGTCTGTTGTAATTTCTCCTCTTTCATTTATGATTTTATTTATTTGTGCTTTTTCCCTTTTTTTCTTTGTGAGCCTGGCTAGAGGTTTGTCTATCTTTTTTATTTTTTCAAAGAACCAGCTTTTGGTTTTGTTGATCTTTTGAAATTTTTTTTAAACTTCTATTTCATTTATTTCTGCTTTGATTTTTATTATTGCTTTTCTTCTGCTAGCTTTTGGGTTTTTTTGTTGTTCTTTTTCCAGTTCTTTGAGATGGGATATTAGGTTGTTTTTTAGAGATCCTTCCTGTTTTTTGATGTGAGCCTGTATTGCTATGTATTTTCCTCTTATAACTGCTTTTGCTGTGTCCCAAACATTCTGGAAGGTTGTGTCCTCGCTGTCACTCATCTCAAGATACTTTTTAATTTCTTCTTTGATTTCCTCATTGATCCAATGGTCTTCCAATAGAGTGGGTTTCAATCTCTATGAGGTAGGAGGGTTCCTTGTTTTCTTTTTATGGTTTATTTCCGGTTTGATGCCTTTATGATCAGAGAGGATAGTTGGTATGATTTTGACCTTGGTATATCTGTTGATGTTTGTCTTGTGTCCCAGCATGTGATCTATCCTGGAGAATGTTCCGTGCGCACTTGAGAAGAATGTGTACTCTGGTATTTTTTGGGTGCAGTGTCCTGCATGTGTCTGTTAAAACCATGAGATCTAAGTCTTTATTTAGGGTTTTAGTGTCCTTGTTTATTTTTTTTCTCATTGACCTGTCCATTTGTGAGAGTGGGGTGTTGAAGTCTCCCACTATGTATGTATTTTCTCTAATGTCTTTTTTCAGAGATGTTAATGGTTAACAGATGTTAATAGATGTTAATAGTCTGGGCCTCCCTGGTGGTGCAGTGGTTAAGCACTGCGCTGTGGAGCTGTCGGCAGTGGCGATGCGAGTTCGACACCCGGCCAGGGAGAATCCCACATGGCGCGGCAGACCTCTCCTGCCTTGCCCACTGCTCCCCTCAGCAGTGTATTTCTGATCTGTCTGTTCTGCTACCCGCTCTGTCTCTGGTGAACCCTCTCGCCGCCCCACGCCTCTGGCCTGCACCCCAGCTTGTATGTATAAATAAAAAATAAATCTTTTAAAAAAAATAGTCTGATATATTTTGGTGCTTCTTCATTTGGTGCATATATGTTGATGAGTGTTATATCTTCTTGATAAAGTGTTCCTTTACTCAAATGTATGACCCTCTGTGTCTCTTTTAACTTTTTTAAGTTTGAAGTCTATTTCATCTGATATAAGTATAGCTGTTCCTGCCTTCTTTTTTGGTGTATTTGCTTGTAGAATTGTTTTCCAACCTTTTACTTTCAATCTGTGTTTATCTTTTGTAGTTAGATGTGTTTCCTGTAGGCAGCAAAAGGTTGGATTCTGTTTTTTAATCCAGTCTGCTACTCTGTGTTTTTTTATTGATGAGTTTAATCCATTTACATTCAGAGTTAATATTGATATGCCGACATCCATATTAGTCATTTTGTTGGCCTTTTTGTGATTTTTTTCCTTCCCTATTTCTGTTCTACCTATTAATTCTTCTGTTGGTTTTAACTCTAGGGTTTCTTGTAGTATTTTTTGGAGTGGGGGTTTAGTAGTGGTGAATTTATGGAGATTTTGTTTGTCTGAAAAGGTTTTTATTTTCCCTTCATAGAGGAAGGAGAGCTTTGCGGGGTAGAGCATTCTTGGTTGGAATTTGTTCCCTTGGAGTTTGTTAAATATGTTTGACCATTCTCTTCTAGCCGGTAATGTTTCCTCAGAGAAGTCTGATGTCATCCTGATAGTTTTTCCTTTGTAGATTATCTGTTTCTTTGTCATTATCATTTTCATTATTTTTTCCTTGTCTTGAACCTTTGGAAGTATTACTATTATATGTGTTGGTGTATTTTTGTTTTTGTTATGATAATTTGGTTATCTTCTAGCTTCCTGTACCTCTATTTTCGTATCCTTCTTTATGTTTGGGAAGTTCACTTCGATTATCTCCTTGAATAGCTTTTCGGTACTTTGGTCTCTCCCCTCACCTTCAGGGACTCCTATGACTCTTATATTTCCTTTCCTCATGGTGTCTGATATTTCTCTGATTGCTTCCTCATTATTTTTTCTTTGTACTTCTCCCTTTTTCTCTTTTTTGGTCCTTTCTGTATCCCTACCTTCGAGAGTACTAATTCGTCTCTCCATTTCATCAATTCTATCTATTTTTGTTGCTTTTTCCAGAGTTCTTTAGGTCTTCCATGATCTTATAATCTCCTGCATTTCTTTCCTTTCCTTCCCTAGGGTCTCAATTCTATTGCTCTGATCGTTAATTATTTTTCTCATATTGTTCTTTTCCTTTTCATTTTCTGTATGTTTTTTAATCATGAACATTTTAAATTCTTTATCTGGCATGGAGAAAAGCTCTTCTGTGTCATTGTTGACATGGCTGATTTTCTTTTTGTGTTGTGACCTTTCCCTGTGGGCTTGCTTGGTTATTTGTGGTTTTTCTTATCCCTGTTGTTTATCTTCTGATTTGTTCTACCCCTTGGGACACTGTGCTACTGATGTTGGCAGGCATTTCTTTGGAGTGCTCCTTTTGGGGTATCTGAAACTGGTGGTCTGACCGGTCCACCTCTATTACTTCTGAGTTCCACAGGCCTGCTGGGGTGCTATCCTGCTGCTCCAGGTGCCAAGGGGTCACTTCTGCCCCCTGTGAGTGCTGTGTGCTGGCCTGTTGTTCTGTAGATCCAGGCACCTGGGAGTCCACTCCTGCCCCTTTGTGTGTGCTGCCCTTTGGCTGTTTCTATTGCTGAGGATGGGTGGGGGGTCGGCTGCCTCCCTGCCTGTGAGCGTTCCTAGTCGCTGTTTCATGCCACGCCTGGTGTCTGGTCACTGCTTCTAGCATCGGGGGTGGGGCGCCACTCCTTCCTTGTGCTCCTGCAGCATGACCAGTTCCAGCTCTGGGGTGCCCTCCTTCAGTTGAAGTGTGCTGTGCATGACGGTTCCTTCCCCTATGGCACCGGGAGTCTTCCTCCCCCAGCTCACCTGGGGGCCCAGCCAGAGTGGCGGCTGGAGGTGTGGAACTGGTTGTTCAGTCCCTAAAAACCCCTGGGCAGAGGCCTGTGGGCTAATTTGCTCCCAGCAGCTACTCTCCAGTCCTTGCACTCACCCCCCTGCAGTTGCAGTGTGCTATGCACAATAGTTCCTTCCCCTATGGCGCTGGGAGTCTTCCTCCCATTACAAAATGTTTTAATAAGAATTCTCAAAGAGTGAATGAGTATGACTCAGTAAAACAAATCCGGGAAGAGATAGGTTCAGAAACTAGAGGGATTCTCTTCAGAAGAATATTCTTTTATCTAGAGTCTTGAGTACCACACTCAATTGGGGAAAAAAAGTCTTTCAAGATGAATAGTTACAAAACCATGTTAAAAGGTTGAACTTATAAATGAAATAAAATTTCTTTACAAAAATTGTTTTATGCTTGTGAGTACCTTTATTTTTTGGGAACAAATACATTGTGAGTTTTTCTGTGCTAGACACTGCTTCTGGGTGCTTGGGCTACATGTGTCAATAAAAGCAGAATGATTGTACCCCCCAGGCTTACATTCTGGTGGGGAGAGAGCAAATGATTAATAAACATGATTAACAAGTCAGTTGTAGATCAGAAGGGAGGTGCTGTGAACAGAAGAGGAAATTGGAAGAGGCAAAGATGATTAGGAAGCTGTGGGGAAGAAAAGGAAAGTTCTTAGTATTAAATAATTCTTGTTGATAAGATACATTTTGAGCAGTCTTTCAAGAGAATGAGGGGATTATTGGAGATGTGATTAGAGGAAAGAGTGTTGCAAGCAGAAGGAACAGCTAGAGAAAAGCCTAATGAGGGAGTAGGTTAGAAATTGAGGGAAGGTTAGTGCCAGCAATGAAGTTATCAGAGCACAGTGCAGAAGCACATAAATCCAGAGAGCTCAGGTGGGAAGAGAACGAACATGGAGGACCTTATCGCTATGACAGGATTTTGGATTTTTATTCTGAGAAAGGTGGGAATCGGAGTCTTGAATATAGGAGTGAATTGATCTGGCAAAGGACACTTCTAGCTTATCTGTTTAGATTACACTGTAGGGGATAAAGTTAAAAATCTAGGCAAGATATGAGAGAGGCTTGAATCAGGGTTAATGTTGTAAGACTCTGAATATATTTTGAAGGTAGTGTCAATGGGATCCTCCAGTTACTGGCAGAGGATGTGTGAGGGGTGGGTTTCCTGGTGCTAGACAGGGATTCCTGGTTGCTAGATAGTTCCTTGGACTTTACACTGCTATTTTGTTTGTGTTGTGAGGGATCCCACAGCCTCTGATTTGATGAGCCTTTGTCTCTGGTCATCCCAGGTTTCAAAGACTCTTACTTATCTGCTTGGGAAATGCACTTTTCCCTCTGTTGGTTTCAGTTATCTAGATCCATTATTTGAACTCTTCCTTAGATACAGTCCTCTATCATGCCCCTTATTTGCCCTGATTCCTGTAAATGTTGTAGCCATTTTGGCTTGAGATCCTTATCCTTGTAACTGTTATTAGCTGCTCCCTGTGGAACAAGTGCTAACTGTAGTTGGAATTATTGTTTATCAGTTCAGCCCTAATGAAGGGAATGGATTGAACATTTAAAATTTTGAGGATTTTTTTTAAAGGAGAATTTTGATTTTATAAATCCCTGGCACAAGATACTTTCTTGACATCCTTTAAGCCAAATAAACTATTCCTGCAGAAAAAATATATTCAAGACGTTTTTCAGTATTTCTGACATCCTTGTTCTTATGAAGGATCAAAAGCCGACCAGCTAGCCATTGGATGTAGAAATGATGCCGGGTTAAAATTGTTTAAATTAAAAGCATTCTGAAATTCAATTGTTTTGTAATTTGGTTAGTGGATAGTTGAGATATTAAAAAGGTTAATGTGAAATAAAAGTAATAAACTATTTGTGAAAATAAAAAGCCTCTTGTGTAACAATGTTTTGTCACTTTGAGGGAGAAGTTTTGGGTTTGTTCCATTCACACAATTTACTGGTACAATCTCATCTGAACTCCAATTGACCTCATTTTACTTGAAATGGACTGTATAGGAAAGCAGCAAAATACTTTCAAATAAACATCTCCCTAAAATGCATTTTAACCTTGGATCTGGAAATCTATAAAAGAATACTTCCCCCCCCCCCCAGTACATTGATAACACAGAGAGAATTCCTTACAGCTGAAATTATGGTATTTAAAGGTTTCAAGATGTCTTTCTAGGTTTCTTGTTGGCAGCAAGCCAGTGACGGAATGGCTATATTTTAAAAGCCCGTCTTAGATTTTCTCATTTTTCATGTCAGTTTGCTCCCCCCAAATATTTAATAGATTAAAGCACATTCACTTTTCTATTTCTTTAGATACAGATTTTCCCTCAATAAAATCTTCACAAAATAAGAGATGTAACAAATCCCTACAAATCCTAGAGAACCTGACCATTCTTAAATGGATAAGCGCAAACGTTTTGGCTTAGTTCCTTATAAAACTTAGATAAATGTTTACTTAAGAATCTTGGTATAGTATCATTATTTTCAGATCAACTTCTCAACTGGTTTGTAACAAACATATCTTTGTGTGTGTGTGTGGCTTGCTAAGCAATCTTAGTGGTTTAAAGCATCTGTGTTACATGTAATTTAAATGCCTTTGAATTCTCCTTCCATAAACCATTGATTGACCGCATAATGGGGGACTTCCAAATCCTCTCCTTAGGGCCAGTGCAACATGTCCTATTGGGTGAACTGAAATGTGGCATCGTCTACCCAATAGAGGATATCACTGAGTAACCACAAGAAAGACTCAATGGAAAATCTGAGAATTTTATCAGGAAAGAAAGGGAGAGATATCTTTAATATTTTTTAAAAATGTGTTTTCGTTGTGTCAGAATAATGCTGTTCCAAATCAATTATTTTTTTGTTTTATTGTTAGTCTTTGGAAAAGAAAAGAAAACACTTGTTTTCTATTTTAGACTTCTCAGCTATATTCATGACTGTGAAAGAACTTGTGTCCTGTGGTCATTTGCAAATATGGGTATGAACCTGCCTGAGGACTATATATATAAACGTCTATATAAAGTCTATTTATTGGCCTTATGGGCTAAACAAATAGAATCAAAGTAGCTAGAGAACATTTAAAAATGAGGAAAAATTGAATAGCTAGAACAACAGAAAAAATATTTAGGTGCTTTGGAAACAGAGGTCATCTTAATACATGGGAAAATTTAGATGCAAAATTAAAGGAATGTACAGCCAGAAACGCCACAGGTAGTGTGTTGTGTTGGATTTAGTTGTATTTATAGATAGGTACCACTGTTTTATTAGGTTAAGATTGAAGGGCTGGATTTCATGTCTCTTGGTTTTTACATGGCTTTCCTTAAATATGCCAATTTCTATACTCTTTTAAACTTTAGCTTATTTTTTCCCTTTTTTCAAGACCTCTGTAAAATATTAATTTCTATACCAACATATGCTTTATGAAATTAGCTCTACATTTTTTGATGTGACCTCTTCTGTAGTTATTGCATGTTTGTATAATTTAGCTCGTTACATGAAGTTTTCTGGGGGACAGAAAATGTTTCCTGTATTTCTTCTATTTCATTGATAGAAGCCAGTACAATAAACTTCCTTATAGTAGGAATAGTTAACTATGATGTTGCCTGTTATATAATTCAACCAGGCATATTATCTCAGTGGAACACTATTGGCATTTTGCATAGATCCTTCTTTTGTGACTTTTCTAATCTTGCGCCCCAATATTACAAGATTTGTATAATCTTTGACCCCAGTGCTGATTGTCAGTAGCCCCTCAAGTCATCTGAGTACCCATAGTGTCTGCTAGAGAGGTTTTATTGCCCCAGTTGAAATTCAGGTTCTTTTCATAATACTTAGAACAATTTGGAATAGTTTTGATAATTGACATCTTTATTTGTCTCTCACACTAAAGTGGACCTTCAAGAACACAAGTATAGGTTTCTTTCTCAGTCATTGATTGTATCCCTAGTGCTCAGCACACTGCCTGGAAGATAATAAGGTGCTCAGTAATTTATAGAATAAGTGTGTGCTCAGGCCATTCCAAGTCTGTGTCTAAGTGAACTGTTTTTGAAAGCAAATAATTCTAGTGAGAACTTACTCCACAGTCTGTTAATGGACTGAGTTAAAACAGCATCCACTAGTTCCAAACAGAGATTAGTTTAAATATTGGCAGAATGTGGTTTTCATTAAATTTTCACCACCAAACTTACTAGGAAACCTTGGAAAAGTCAGAGGTTCTTTTTATACCTGGTTTCTCTTATTACATAATAAGATAATTAGTAACACTTGCCTTTTACCTGTGATATTGCCTGTTCGGCCAACAGTAATAATTCTTATCAAGATAACCAGAAAGGGAAGCATTTTACATGCAATAAAGAAAATCTTAGATTGTCATTACCATTTAGCATTGCTCAATATTGCCATCTTTTGCTTTTGAAGCAATGGTAAATCTACTTTACCTTCGGTGTTTCTTGCAGGTATTCCCAGATAGTTAAGGTCAGAATTTACAGAAGAAAGATTAAAAGCAAAATGTCTTAGAATCAACAACCGGAATGGTGTTAATGGTTATCAATCTTGTACATATATTCGGGCCTATATTTTCCTTCATAATCAGTTTCTCAAATACCTAGAATCTCTGTTGAGTATTAAGTCAACATTACCCTTTGTCTTGATTACCTCTGTCATTTTGAAGCAGAGAAAACATTCTGTTGTAGGCACTTTTAAAGTATTTGTTCAAATATCAATCTTCCTCTTAATTTTTCTGAGGCATGACCCAAAAACTTGCTTAAGATCTGAATTCATTCACTATCCATTGGTCTCTTTTTGAGCATTAGTTGTATTTCCCCTCTTTGTGCAGATTCTAGTAGTGGCTGTTCGAGATCCCTGGTAGCTTGGCAATGTTATTTTCTGTGTTTTATTGGGCTTACTATTTTGCTGAAGGCTTAACAGGCTCATTTTCAGATTCTTAATCAAGAACAAGTTTAATGATTGAAGGTAATTATCTCCAGATTAGAAGGACTTTTAAAAATTTATCAGCATTCCAAATTTTAACAAATAGTTCTCTGATAATCTAATTAAAATCCTACTTTTGCTGCCAGACTATTTTAAGCCAGCTACTCATTCAACCTCTGTATCCATTATCCATTTAAGCTGTCTCTGACAATTCAGACACAGAATTTGGCCTGTGTTAATACTCACTAGCTATGTGGCCTAAAGAAAGTGGTGATCCTTTCTTATAGGAATAGTAATATGGGAATAATGTTTTGCTTACAAAAATATTTTAAATTGTATGCGGGAAACGTATTTATACGTTTTACGTTGACTGGTAGTAGCAAACTACCCGCAAACAATGTGTTAATAATATTCATATTGTTCCTGGGAGGATTGTGATCTGCAGTGATCAGGTCTGCCTTCTTATTGATTCCTAAAGGAAAGTAATGTTAGTTTTCTCATTACTAGGGGGCTATTTCTGTCTTCCTGAAGTAGAGAGTCCATTGTCTGTGTAATCTACCTATGTGTGTAGAACAGACAAAGTGGTTTCCAGCAGCAAATCAGAATCAGCTGCTTTGCATCATAATGAAAGGCCTTTCACTTTCCATTAGATTTGCACCTTAAATGGTAATTAAATTTAGGAACCATATTGTCAAGGAATTTGGTCTAGTTTAGAACTATGGAATTTTGATGGATAATTAAACACAGAAAAACCAACACTGTTCGTGGGAGCTGTTTATATAAGCTGGGAACAAAATCATTTTTTCATAGTTCTGAAAAAAATTCAGAGCTTCTTAAATAAGGCTCATTTACCCAAATATGTACCTTAACCTGTTAGTAACTAGCTGTTGTCTTAGAGCTCACTTAACTGTTGAAATGGAACAATAGGATTTCTATACCATCGACAACCACACAGGTCTCAATGATGGTTAAGTGAAGATCCAGAAGCACATTGTGTCAGGAAATCTATGTCATTTGTTTCCTTTGGGTTCCACCTGAGAAACCTTTTGTTAGCCTTTCCTTGGCCTTTGCATTTAATAACTTTTCCAGGGGCTTTGGTGGCGGCCCTGAAAGTGGATGAGCCTGTGAGCCAGGCAGACATGGCAGGAGTTTCAGACCTCGGCTACGTACAGATTTATGTGCTTCCAATTATCAATGTGTGGGAGTTTTGTCAAAAAAGCTGGGCTTGTGGTTCCTTTTGTTCTTCAGTGTCTAGTGTGGTTTGTTTTAAATGGGATGCAAATGTGATTTATAGTGCATGGCATGGTGCACTTAGAGAAATTGGACTTTACAAGGCAATGCAAACTGAAGCA
Organism: Scalopus aquaticus; assembly: GCA_004024925.1. Classification (NCBI taxonomy): domain Eukaryota; kingdom Metazoa; phylum Chordata; class Mammalia; order Eulipotyphla; family Talpidae; genus Scalopus; species Scalopus aquaticus. The sequence goes on along the minus strand of PVIJ01001022.1, from coordinate 149,419 downwards.
GAGAAGGACTGCGCGTGAGCAACATGTTCTTGTGGGTGATGATGGAACAATACAGCATGGTTTCTGGTGAGACTGGGACGTAAACAACATGTGAAAGGTTGTTCTGCACAAAGAAGATGGATTCCCTCCCATGACCCAGGAGAGCAGAGTTAATGCCATGTCTTCAGAGTCTTTAGGAAACTGTTAAATAGTGTTCTCCTGCTGTTGAAAAAAGGAACAGACAAAAACAGTGTTTCCCACTAGGCAGGACTGTCTGCCCTGATTCTGTGAGAGAACTAAGAAGTTCATTTATGACCATTTCAGCTAGCCACATGATTGCAGTATTTCCATAAGCACTTTTTGGTGCCACTTCCCGAGGACTGGTAAAGTCCTGACCAACTGATCATGTTGCATGGGCAAAAATTTTGCAGACTGAGAATCCTTACAAATCAGAATCCAGTGAAATCAGGTTTGCCAGCTCAAAGTTCGTACAGATATGCAATGACATGAAAACAAACTATTGGAGTATAATTCTTCAGTCATTCAACAGCCAGAAAATACAGATCAATGACAAAAAAAAAAAAAAGAATTAGCATACCTTAAATTTGAAAAAGCAGCAAGAACCTTTAAAGAAAAAAAAAACCCTTTATAGTCTTGGCTTTTACACCCTTGTAAGTCTTGTTTTGACAATGCAAATATAACTTGCAGTCTTTGAAAACTCATTCAACACATTGTTAAAATATCCATCTTTGTTTAATACATTGCGATATAATTAGGGCATACATTTTTAAATAGTAAGATGAGAGAATTGGATTCGTTTTGGCTTTGGGGGAAATGGCTGCATTTCAAATCCCACGGCTACTACTTAATCTTGTGGGAGTCTTGAAGAATTATTTAATTTCTTTACTTTTCAGTTTGTGCACCTGCAAATAGCACTTCATAGGAGTATTGTAAGGACACTAATGCAAGGATGCTAATGCATGTAAACTGCTTAAAAAAGGGACTATTCTGTCAGCTCATCTTTGATGAGACTTCTCAATGTTCCTTCACACTGCTAAGTCAGACTGGTACTGGAACCCCAGTTATGAAAGTTTATAGTTTTCAACACTCAAGGTCTGGATCTAGGGATTCTGAGAATATTCAAACTATGAGAAGCCTTGATCTTTGTTCGGGGAAAGGAGAGAATTTAATTTTCAGCTCATCACTAGTCGAAGAACATTGGTGTAAGCTTCTTTAGACTCAGTGGGGGACAGTCCATACTTTTCTAGAGACTTTCTCTCCTGGGGAAACAGCTGGAGCAGATCTAAAGGAAAAGGAAACTTCAAGGAAGTTTATTGAGAAAAAAATGGGAAAAATAATTTTTCAGAAAAGCACAACATCTAATATAAGCAAATGTGTTGTAGATATTGAGCTCTGAAGTCAAGATATCTGTTACGGATAGCGAAGTGTGGCAAGAGGAGAACAATAATCATTCTGCCCTCATGGCAGGGATGGAACTTGGGAGTGGAGATGGGGGAGAGCACCTCCACTGAGCTGCCCAGGCAAGGGGAGGATGTATTCCTTCCTCCACCTTTTGTTCCATTTAGTTCCTGAATGGATTGGATGATACCGAGCAACACTAGGGAGGACAGTCAACTGAGTCCACTGATTTAAATGTTAATTTCATCTAGAAATGCATAGAAATGATGTTTAATCTGGGTACCTATGACCCACTCTATTTGAACACAAAGTTCACCTTCACGTCATCTTAATTAGTTCTTTTAAAAATGTATTTTCCTATCATTCTTCTCTTTTACTTCTAATATATATTAACTTCCTAGTATTATACAGTTATTTACCAACTATTAATAGCTTCTGTATTTTTATTGTGTTATATCTACCAAATAAATATTGAATTTATGGATGAATTATTGAATTGTTCCAAATATTTAGCTCTCCTTGAAGGTAAGTTTTTTTAAGTATTTTTTTTCTCATCCACTGACCATTATAAAAAGACAGTGGGCCACCATTTAACATACAAATCACCTAGGCTATATTTCAGATTAGTGGATATTTAGCAGCTATCATGAGTCAAATCAACTCCTATAAAATCCACATTTACCATATTACATGTGATAAAAATGACATAATTCATATCCTGATAATGTTTTTTGAAAATATTCTACAATTAAATATATAATAATTCTTGAAATATTTGTTTGCTAAGGAGACGATAATGGGCTAGTCGTTTCCTGCCTAATGAATGTTATGAGACCTTTAAATGGTGACTTCAAGCTTGTGTATTTCTTTATGTATTGGAACTAGTAATTAAATAGCAGTAGGCATTGGGTAAGGATACCAAAATCACAGAAATATGATAAAACAGGAGTCACTGGAATGCAACCAAAAAAATGATATGAATAATAGTTTTATTAAAGGCTTTCCTGGAAATGATACTATTTCTATAGGGAAAACTATAATAAAAGGTTATAAGAGGACTATCACTAATTTCTCTGCTTTTAAAGCTATCTTTCTATTTTATATCTATTTTTCTTAAGAATTTTCTGATTATGAAAGAACACACTGATTTTACTGCATTTAGAAACAAAGTTTTAAAGGAAAAGATCAGTGTCTAGTCATCTTATTATCTGTGTTAATTACTTTTTTGCTTTATAATAAACCAAACCCCAAGTCTAATGGCTTAAAAAAATCACTTTTTAATTAGTTCATAATTATGTGGGCTAGATGATGGTATTTCTGTTTTGGGCTGAAATGGTCAGTTGGTAGTTTGGTTGGTGATGGCTGATCTTGGCTAACCTCATTCATATGATTGACGATCGGTTTACAGGTTGATTTAGGGGGACTCAGCCATTGTCTGTTTCATATAACCTTATATAGTTATATTTTTTAAAGATTTATTTATTTAAGCATATAAGAACTGAGGTATAGGCCAGAGGTGCAGAGAGGACTCACCAGAGACAGAGTGGGGAGCAGAATAGGCGGATCTACTGAAATATGCTGCTGAGGGGACCAGCGGGTGAGACAGGAGAGGTCTGCTCAACCATGTGGGTTAGCTCCCTGGCCAGGGATTGAACTTGTGCCACAGTGGCTGTTGATACTTGAGAGCACTGAGAATTTAACCCCGTGTTACCAGGGAGGCCCGGCCTTATATTTCTTATAGGTTATCCCAGGCTACTTTGCATATTTAACTAGTATTTAATTCATATAGTATTTTTGATCACAGGTTAGGTGACAAAAATTCAAGCTTAATCTGTGCAACCTGTGCAACATTTGTGAATTAGAGATGCTCTGAGGACCTTCACTTTTGTACATATAAAAACTGCATAAACTGGTCTCAGGTTTCCAGAAAGCAGTAGGAGGGCAGTCTCCCACAGGCGAACACTTGTTAAACTTCTGCTTGCATTGCTAATGCACACTCACCAATGCCTACTTGGCCACAGCAAATCTTTGTTTGTAGCCTTATAGTATCAGTAGATGAGTTCTGATGAGTTCCAAAAATCATGTAGATGAGTTCTTGTTTTCCCTTACTTCTTCATTTGTTACTGTTCTTGGGGAGCAAAGAAAATCATCCCCTACACCTCTGGTTCTTCTAGGTTGGTAAATAGGGATCTGATAGATTGAGAGGAAAAAAAAGGTAAATAAGTGTAATGATCACAACATGTAAATTTCCTGTCTATGGGAGAGAGTCCAGCAGGACTGAGTGACTCCCAAGTTGAAAGTCAGATGGTAGGATGTTACTCAGTAGTCGTGAAAGGCACTTACTGTGACCAAAAAGGCACTTACTGTGGCCATTTAAAAAGTGATGTAAAAAAGCAATCTGGGCCATAATTTTTATTCAGCTTTGTGTTTTGTATTTTTCATCTTGAAAAATGTTAGTATTTGAACTTATCTCTTAAGATTAGTGTTAACTAAATCCTCAAATTTTGCTTTTATTTGAATGTTGAAGTACATAAAACTAAATGTTAATAGAAGCACTGGCTGTCATAGAATGTCATAAAAACACCTCCCCTATAACTGGGTTATATGGCATTTTTGATCATTTGACATTTTCAACAACAGGGCAGGTAATAAATACTCAAATTTAATCATACAATCTGGACAATATATGTGTGTTAGAGATGCTGTCAGGATGTTCATTTTTGCAACTCCTGACTTTCTGATTGCATAAAGCAGTTTTAAAAATGATTTTGAAGTAGAGCTTGAGAAAATATTTTCAGTCTAGTACACAACAGGAGGAAAGCTCAGGAGAGGTGGCCGCAGGCAGGAAGCGCATTGTGGGGTGTGCTTCTGCTTGGGTTGATGATGCTGCTGTTGGGAACAATTTGAACTCAAGTGACTTCAACCAATTTTTAGAGCTAAAAGGGCTGGCAAGGTCCTTTTCCCTCATTAGCAGTTGGCAAGTTTATAATGCATGTCTAAATAGGAAATGGGGAGAAAGAAGATGATTTTGAATTGAATGCAGGAGTGAAGGTAATTTCTCCAAGCTGTTAGAATGCACTGATTGAGACTCTTGTGGTGAGAAAGAGGATGTACATGCTAGAAAATAAACCACTTGTGAGAACTTAGGAAGGAAAAAAACCCAAGAGCAAAAGACTCACCTCCTACATCAAATCTTTCTGCTATAGTACCAAAAAGGAAATCTAAAAGTACTCCAGCCTTAGGATATGTATGGTTGTACAGTATATATTACATTGTCTCATTCCCTGATGTCTTTTATGTATTCAAAATTGTTTGCAAACATTTAATTCGTGTGCTGTAATTCAAAACATACGGTACTGAAGATTGCAGACCTGCTTTTACCTCTCTAATGAATATTACAGGTATTTGTAACTTCTGAACATTATTCCAGTTATTACTTGGAGGACCAAAGAAAATTCAAGAAGTAAATCATATTTGGACAAAGAAAATCTAACTAGATTCTTCAGTCACACACATAAACCTCCCCACCCGTCACCCACCAAACACTCACAAAATTGACCGAAACTGTGATCTGACCTAAAACTGCATTCTTGATATGTTTTGGTAAAGAAAATGGTAATAGGTTTTTTAGAACTATATATTTTTTTGAGTAATTCTGTGAAGAAAATTTTTTTAACCTGATAAAATTTGTTGCTCAAATGTTCTCTAAACAAAAGAGCAAGTATTGTAATTCCTAAAACAGTAATAAAAAGAAAAGAAGGAGAAGAAAAATTACTTTATGCTCAATGCAAAAAAATATTTTTGAAAAATTTCCCACTTTTATTTTTTATTTGTGTAAGTGTTGAAAAGCAGATATAATAATAATGCCTCTGAAGAACAAGAATTATTCTTCTAAAGAAACATAAGGATATTAAATGATTGCTTGACAATAAACCACATGAATAAATCCTAGAAATAATGCAAGTTATAATAATATGGGCTTTGTTAAATCTTTAAATGATTATCATTGGCTTGGTGGAGTCTTTGTAATATTATTTGCCTTCCTATTCCACTCCCCTTGTGATCATTTCATGGAAAGGATTTAGTTATTTTGTATCAGTTAGGATTATATAAGACTGCATGTAATAATAATCTTGTAAAGTGATTTAATCAGTTAGAGAGTTAGTTCTCTCTCAAGGAAAACAAATCTGAAGTGGTTTAGAGTCAGCGTGATAGCTCAGCAGGGTGCAAAGTCTCCTGTCTTTCCATTCCACTTTTTGACAGGTGGATTGCATTTCTGAGGTTTCCTGACAGTTTATGTCACCTCAACTCTCCAGCCAGCCAGCAGGAGGAAGGTGAGCAGGGTCTAAATGGCCACATACCATCTGTTGTCCTTTAAGGAGTTTCCCTAGAAGACCAATCTAAAGCTCTAATTTACATCTCACTGATTAGAACTTAGTCACAAAACCATCTTTTATTGAAAGGCTAAGAATATTATCACCTTGAAATAATGGTTTCTGTTACTAATGAAAAAGTGAAGAATAGATATTGGCGAGGCAACTAGCCATCACTCCCTGTTACATTTATTCTAATCTCTTGGCAGAGAAGGACTTGCATGTCCAAACACATGATGCACACTCTTTATATTTATTCCCTGAAAATTGCAAGGTCTATGCTAACACCAACTTAAACACCTGAAGTCTCAATGTTAACCTTAAAAAATAAACATACAGTATTTTTTCTTAAAAAATATTATTTTTTAGGAAATTTTTCCATTGAAATAAAAATTGTATTTATATATTCAAAAGGTAAATTTGGGATGGAAGAAGTTTGAAAGATGACTTTATTTACATAGTAGAGAAAACCAAATATCTTGTCTTCAGTCTCTTCATATTTTAATAGTAAGTGCAATTGTCAGAAATTCCATCCATCCATCCATCCACCCACCCATCCACCCACCCATCCATCCATCCACCCATCCATCTTTTCTTTCATTCTTTGCCTACCCATTCCTATCACTTAACTTTTTGTAGCACTTTCTCTACCTTAATTCCTAACACTGGGTGGACAGTGCTTGCCTGCATTCAAGGGAGGGAGATTATTCAGAAGTTCTTGGAAGTAAAGTAATGAAGGAGTTTGAGAATCTGGAATGTTCCAATGTAAAATGTGACTGGATTTTCTTTCTTTTTCTCCAAAAGCTGCATCTTTGAGTAAAGAACCCAAATACAGTAGTATTCTTAGAATAAATAGACTAGGAGGGATATAAAACTCACTATATAGAATCATAATAAATTTGCAAAAAACTGTGGTTAATATAAATTGCTTGAAAACATAATGGGAAAGAATCTCTGGGTGGCCTAAATCCCAGAATGAGAATCTTAAACATGAGGCTCTATCTTGGCATTTTAGAGACCTGATTCTGTGTTTGATTTAGGGATGAGTTTATCTTTTCCTGTCTTGCTTCCCTTTTCTCTAAAGTACAAGATATCACAAGATCTTTAGTCCAATGAATGCCAGACTGATTATTATTTGGAGTTTAAGCTACATAAAGTTATCTGTAACTCAAAAATTAGGACATGTGTAAAACATATTAAACTGTTTTCTGCTTTCAAGATTATTCATATTATAACACCATTGTATGAGGAAAATTTATAGGACTAATCCTCACTTTTTTTTATCAGTTCAAAGACCTACCGCTACCTCATTGAATATTGGGAGACACATTTTCATTTAGTGATATTTTTACTTGTGTGTTCTCCTTGAATGTAGTTCATTCTCATGTATTTTATTAATACTACGAAACATGAAAGATTTTTTTTCTTACTTGAGTTTGTACAACTATTTTCATTATGTCAAGACAGTTTGTAAAGCTAAAATAATTCCTTATTTGCTATTAAATACACTTTTTCCCTTTGCATTGAAGATCATTTTCCTGTCTCCATCCTGACTATACAAACTTGGCTCTTTATACATCCCAGTACAAACCTCTTACTGAGATAATTTTTAATTTTTTTTAAGGAACTTTAGTATTTTCAAGAAGCACCTACAGTTACTCGGATATATTTGAGTCTTTAATACTCACACATATACAGTGCAGTCTGTAATTTAGAAACATCACACACAGTCATATACTAAGTAATTGATAAGTTTTAATATCTTCATGAATATTAATGTATATGTTATACTGGGTACCCTGAGACTTTGGAATAAAACTTGTATTTCCATCTCTGTGCATCTGTTTGATGATCTTATAAATGTGTCACTAATTAGAAAAGTTTTTGCTTTTCCTTCACTTTTCTTTCAGACTTCTATTTCTGTGGGTTGAATTGTGACACCACTGCTCCCACCCCCCCAGATTCTTATGTTTCAACATATGAATGATGTTGAAATATCCTAATGTCCATTAGCTAAGAATGTTACCTGATTTGGAGATAGGATCTTTATAGAGGTATTCAAATTAAAACGAGATTAGAATGTAGCCTCACCCAGATGGGGAAATCTGGACACCAAGATAAGCATAGGGAAGATATGCGAAGAGAAGCAGGGAGATGGTGACTATGAACCAAGGAGCATCGCCTTCCCACGCAGCTCTACAAGGAAACTAAACCTGTTGACACCTAGATTTTGTACTTTTCACCCCCATAACCCAGAGACAATATACTTCTGGTGTTTAAGCCCCCCCTTTCTGTGGTACTTTGCTACTGCAACCCTAATAAATTAATATGTGAATGTTCAGAAAACATAGTTCTTGTTTTATAGAGAAGTATATATATTTCATTTAATAGCACCACCTTCCATTCAGTTGGTCAACAAAAACCTAGAAGCCATTCTTGATTTCACCCTTTCCCTTACTCCTGATATCCAAACGGTCACAAAATATTTCCCAGATATCATCACTTCTTTTTATTATCACTACAGTCAGGAAGTCCAAGACATTACAATATTGGATGTGGAATATTGAAAGAGCCTTCTAACTGTTCTTCTCGCTCCCATTCTTATCTATAATTCTTGATGAACTGAGTTCTGTTTAGAGAGAAAGATAATCTCATGTATCTTCACTGCCTGGAGCCCTTCTGTGGCTCAGAGTGAAATCTAGATGGTGTATCTGGTTTACCAGGCCCTGCTTGGTCATGTCCTGTGTTACTCTTAAAGCACAGTTTGAGGAACTTCTGCTTCAGGCCTAAAGGGGCAACTAGTACCCACAGTGCCCTTGTATTAAGTCACAAGAAAACTAGATAAAATATGACTGACCCGTTTAAGATAATGGCAATAGATAGCAAGGGACTGAAAGTTCTGAATGAAAGGAAACAAATGAGCTGAGCACCATGACCTTCTCGTATTCTGTTGAAGGGATTTCCTTGGATGGGGGTCAAATATAGAGTGTGTCACAGGCTATGAAAGTGGTAAGAATTTGCGGAGTAGGGTACTGGGGATAAAGGAGCTTTGCTAAGAAAAAGGTCCAGATTTCTACATTGTGGAACCCATTGAATCTTTCATTGAATATTGACTCAAAGGAACTAGGCAAAGAGCCAACTACTGGGTGAAAAAACAACCACTAGAGAGTGGTGAAGTGAATAATTTATGGAGCTCACGTAAGTTTGAACCATGTTCAAGCTCAAACCAGACTTCACTCTGACTAGAGTGAACAGTCACTGAAAATTCTGGGCATGTACTATAGTTCATGGAAAAACCACACATAAAAAGTAGAGGTAACATAGCCCTAAAGTTAAATCTATACTGGACTTTACTAACAAAGTTAAAATTCAAGTCTTGAAAGGATCAAACCAACTTGCTAGTAAATTAAAGTCCTGTTAGAACAAAAGTTGACACTTTATTAAGAAACACAAAAAAATCAACACTCAACAATGTAGTACCTATAATATCCAATAGCTACTAAAATGTTACTAGACATATACAGAAAATTGTGACTTCATCAGGATTAAAATAATTCAATACAGGATTCAGAAATGACAAATGATAGACTGAGAAGTAAAAACAGTTTTAAAGCAGCTATTATAAATTTGCTCCAGGATTTAAGGGAAAACAAAATATAATCAGGGAACACATTGGATCCTCACTAGAGTTGGAATGTATATATAAGAAAAGAACTAAATAGAAGTTCTAAAACTGAAAGCACTGGGTAAGAATTGAGATTATCAATAAATTAGACACTGCAGAAGAAAAAATTTAATGTACAAATGAGCAATAGGAACTATACAAACTGAATGACAGAGAAAAAGCCCAAAGATTTAACAAGGTCTCAGTGAGTCTCAGTGACCTATGGATATTTATCAAGTCATCTATCATATGTGTAATTACAGCAACAGAAAATGAGAAGAGAGGTGGTGGCATATCTTTTTTCAAGAAATAATGATTAAACATTTTCCAAATTCGGTGAAAAGTATAAACTCACTGATCCAAGCAGCTCACCAAACGCCAAGCTGTAGTAACACAAAGCAGAATGCACAGAGCACCAGTGACATCATAATCACATTATAAAAGTCAATGACAAAGAAAACGATCATAAAAGCAGCCAGAGAAATAAGATACATTACACACAGTAGGGCAACAATATAGATAGCCACTGACACATCATAAGGAACTATGCAAGCTAGAAAACAATACTTTTCCATAAATTTGTGAACCTCTACCACTGAGTCATATACAGTACTGTAAACCAACACTCAGTAAAATAAGTAAATGAAAGGGAAAAAGTCAACCTAAAATTCTATATTCTATAAAAATGTTATTAAAAGTGAAAGTGAATTAAGGACCCAGACACACAAAACTTGCAAGGATTTGTTTATTGTAGCTCTGCAGTAAAAGAAATGTTAAATTTATTTTGACAGAAGGGAAATAATACCAGTTGAAAATTATACTGTAAGAAGGAATAAAGTTTCCACATAGTCAATATGAAGGCAATCAAGTATTTTTTTCTGAGTTATTAATTTCTTTAAGGGATAACTGACTGTTTGATACAAAACAATGGCAATATATTACCATAAAATTTACCATAAAACATGGTGGGGTTGCTAGTGGAAATAAAAGGTTTCTACCTTACATGTGGAGTAATATAATTATGATAAATTGAAGATGCATATTGTGAATTTTAGCATAGCAACTAAAAGAATAAGAGGGCAGATTAAAAGCAAACAGAGGACTAATATGGACTTTAAAAGTTACTCAGTTAACCTGAAATAGGCAGAAAGCAGAAAAAGGAACAAAGAAAATATGGAATATAAAAATTAAATTGGAAATATGGCATTATTTAAATTAATATCAATAACTATATTAAATGTTTATTAACATTTATAGATAGAGTATTATCTAGCCATTACTACTAAAATAAAACATTTTCAGTTTGGTAAAAAGGCAGGATCTAGTTATTTGCTATGTTTAAGGGAAACACTACATGTAAAAGAATAGAAAATCATATAGTATGTGAACACTGATCTTAAATGTGGGACTGACTATATTCATCCAGGAGCTATACAATCCTAAAAATATATGTACTTAGTAATAGGGTTTCAAAATAGACAAAGTGAAGACTGAAAGAACTGAAGGGGTAAATGGAAATTTTCACAATTATAGCTGGAGGTTTCAACGTTGATGTCTTAGTAATTGATGGGACTAGTACACAGAAAATAAGTATAAGGAGACTTGAATAATAGCATTGATCTGTTTAAGGCAATAACCATTGAACACTGCAAATTTGCAACTGCAGAATGTAGATTTTTTTTCATGTATATGAAACATTCTTCAGTGTCTTTAAAATGTGAAAGTGTTGAAATCATAGAGAGGAAGTTCTCTGACCAAATGACATTAATTTAGAAATAAATAGCAAAGACAGAAAAAAAATCTGAATATTTGGAAATTAAGAAAATTGGAAATTATTTGGAAATTGGAAATTAAATTATTTCTAAATAATTAACTGATCAAAGAATAAATCACTAGGGAACTCTTGACTGATGTAGCTAAAAGAAAAGAAATAAAAATTACTAACAGAAATAAAGAGCTGTTTATCACTCTAGAGTCTGCTAACATAGAAATGTAGTAGTGTAGTAAAAAAATTATGAACAATTTTATATCAATAAATTTCATAGTGTAGATGAAATGGCTAAGCAACACAAATAATAACACAAATAACAAAACAACACAAATAATCCAAAATGACAATAAGATATAGAAATGTCTTAATAGTTGTATATATGTTTCTAATAATTAACTTTACAATGAAAGATCTCACAAAGAAAACTCTAAATGCAAGATGATTTCACTCTAATTCTCTTATTTACTGGACAGTTAGCACCAGTTTTTTTTTTTTTTCTTGGAAAATAGTTTACACAATCTCCTATGCTCATTACGTTGTAGAACTTATTCTCTACCATATTCTCTACCATTCTCTACCATTACTGGCTCTTTCTGTATCTGTCTCATTTACTGCCCTGACATTAACTCTGTGTTTTTAATGACCACTTGGTGTCTGGCATGGAATTTGTGCTAAATAGATGTTTATATTTTTCAAGTAAACATATTAAAAATTAATTTTATATGCCTACTTCGAACATATAAAGATTCTGATGATTTCACACCACAGCAAGCATCTCATGTTAGTCTTTTCATTCTAACCATTTCTGACGTATGTAGTGGTTTTTCATTGTGACTATTAATTTGCATTTTCCTTCTGACTAGTGATACTGAGCATTTTCATGTGATCATATTAGCTCTTTCTCTCTTTCCTTGTGAGATACCTATTTAAGTCTTTTGCTCATTTTTAACTTGTCTTTATTGTTTTGTCTATACATATTTCTATCTCCTTTTATTTATACATGTCAAATTTTATGTAAGGTGAGGTAAAGCTCTCTTAAACTACAAATGTTTTGGAAGAACTTGAAATTAGATACGATTAATCAGCTCAAGATAGACTGAAACTTCAATTAGAGTAGACCAGAATGATAGCAATGTAAGAGACGAAATCACTATGCGAAAACAAAAACAAAACCTAACAACTCCAAACGAACCACCAATCAACCAATCCACATCTTTGCCAAAAGAAAAGTATCATCAAAAGTAAAAGAAGAGCAAACAAAAGAGTAATTTTTACTTGTTGTGTAGGGCTCATTTTTGTAGGTTAAAAAAAGTCAATACCTTTATATGTTTTATGCAGCAAAATTTTACAAAATAATTCTGAGGTTATTAACTCCAAAACTACAATTTTGACTGGAAACAAAATAAAGAGCATAAAATAGATTTGTCACTTTCTTTCTTCATAAACTGAGAAGCTTCCTATTAAGAATTTCTGTAAAAGATTTAAATATGGAATGAAAATTAATTAATAGTAACTAATTTAAAAAAAATAATAAGTCATACGTGCCATGGGGACAGATGGTCGGGTGGGCTAAGCCTGTTATCCCTAAACTGATGGTTTTGCCATAGTTATTTTATTTTTTGCCATAGTTATTTTAAATATATAAGCTACTATGAAAGTATAGCCAGTGCTATAATTCATAGGATAATAGATTCCAGAAAAGTATCCATCTATGTATTTGATATATTAAAGAATGAGTTTACCTAAAATTTCATTGTCTGTTTACTGTCTGTTTTACAGATACATATGGTACAAAATTCCTAGGGATAACAATGTGAAGAGAAAAAAATTATTAGTATTTAAATAATATAAGTAGTTAAACATTCTGTACTGATGGGACAAAGCAATGACAATAAGAACCACAGATAATTATGAGTCATAAAAAAGTTGACTGCAAGTTCTACTTTTGTAATAGCAATAGAAAGAGCTCCTAGATTTACTCCAGAGAAACTTGTGAGAATTATATTTAAAAAATACAACCAATTAAGAGCTCTTGAAATGGTCCTAAGAGCATTCAGAAAAATGAAGTAATATTTATCCAAGAAAATCTACTAAAATTCAATAAGAATAGCAAGTCTGTGGCATTTGAAGCACAACCCATTTCCTTGGAGCCCAGTGTGAAACTCCACTTTAGATGGCTTTGGCCAAGAACACAGGCCTCCCTTTTCCTCAAACTCCCAGTTGAGGCCTATAGTATATTCCTGAGAAAGGCAGAACATTAGCAATTCTTATCCTCTTCCCCCCACCTCCTCACCAACTACCTGTTGTAGAGGCGAAGTTCCTGGATCCTGCCACCAAGATGTGTGAGCGTCCTCCTTTCACCAGCTCCCCCTCAGAAGGGTATAGTTGCTAAGAAAATGTAAGAAAATGGGATCTCATCACTCTCCCAGTTTGTTTGTAAGATGGAGATACTTTGGTGAGAGAGGCAAGCAGAGAAAATAGGGGTTATACTCCCCCACAGCACTGAATGCCCAGGTCCTAAAATGGGGGTGTCCCTTAGAAAGAAGCATGCCACTTTTTTCCCTATCCTCAGATCCAGAGCTGTTTCCTGGATATTTTTGCATGGGAGAAAGACAGGTCATAAAACAAAGAGCTCCTAAGCTGTTCCCGAAGGAATTGACTTTATTTGCAGCAGAGTTTGGAAAAGTTGCAGCCTAAGGGCATTCTCAGATACAATAGTTGTGGTGAAAAACATTTAAAAGGAGACTGGTGGCTTCATTAGAGATGTAAGCTAAACCATAGGCCAGAGGGTTTACCAGGGAAAACCAGGAAAATGCTGACCTCAAAACCATTCTTGTAGAGGAGTCCAAAATTAATTGTATTGAGATCTAACTATATGCTGTCTACAGGAAAAACACTTTAAATTAAAAAATACAAATAGATTGTAAATAAGTGGATAGAAAATATTTATCCTGCAAGTGGAAACCACAAGAAAGCTGGAATGACTACACTAAAACTAGACAAAAGAGGATTGAGTGATAAAAAGTTTCTAAAATTCTACTCCATTTTGTGCCCTTATCCTCCCCCCGCACCCCAAGTGTCTCTCTCCTATTTGGTTTCCTTATAGTCCTGTTATAAGTGAAACCATTCGATATTTTTCTCTTTCTTTCTGGCTTTTTTCGCTGCGTATGGTCCCCTCTAATTCCATCCATGTCGCTGCAAATTGCATGTGTTTATCTTCTTTGAATGCTGAATAGGTCACCACGGAGATGGATCACAGGTGAATTGGTGGTGGGTTACCCAAGGGGAATACAAAATATAAAAGATATAAATAACAATAACAAAATATATTTTAAAAAAAGTTTCTAAAATGGTGGTGATGAGACAAAACCATTGAATGTACACTTTATAAATGGATAAACTGTTTATTAGTTGCAAATGATCATCTACATGGATTGGGAGTATATTGAAAATATTAAACCAGAATAAAATGAAAATTTAAAAACTAACGAGACTAAGAGGGCTATTGTCAAGAGTGTTTACAAATTTTATGTTCATCAAAACAGCCCCATGGTTTTGCTCACCATTTTCAGATGAAGAAATTATGTGATTTGCTTAAGGGTCAGTTGGTATTTAGGAATAGCATCTGAGAATTGGCATTCTGTTTACTTGCATATTAACAACTTTGAGTATCTACCATATATAAAGAACACTACTCAAAACTGAGGTTTCAATGGGAAAACAAAAGCAGAAATGGATTCTGTCGTCTTGGAGCTTTCAGTCTATTGCGAATATGGATATTGTAATAAATACTACTGTGGTGAATGCTACAAATACTGTGCAATTGGTGTTAGGACAGAGAGAAGGGAATTTGATAGGGCATGGAAATAGAATACTTTCCTGCGCCAATAGCAACTGGCTTGAGATTTTTTTTTTTTTTTAGGAAGATTGGACACCAGTAGAGAGGAGTGGGAAAAGCATTTCATGGAGTAGAAAAATAGCAGTTTTGTAGTTGGGGGGGGGGGTGTGTGTGTGTGCAGTGCACATTTAAAAAAATCACAAAGGCAAACGTCTGATTGTCCCATTCAGTTACACTAGTTAGACCATAAGAATCTTTTAAAAGCCATATCTTGGTTTTCTGGAAATGAATTGTTTGGCTAAAACAGCATGTATTTTAAACTGTGTATTTCCCAAGTCTTTCCACATATTTGTGATTGCTTTGTAAGCATCACTTTCAGGTGCTGAAAATAAGTAATTATTGAGTATTCTGTCATCCTTTAAGTCCTACAGATTGAGTCTGAAATAGTTCCTATGAAATTCTCAGACAGTATTTCTATTTTGTTACGGGAGATTACTATATTATATAAAAGGCATCACTACAAAATAGCATATCCAAATTGTGAGAAAATTCTAGAGTTAGGCATTTTTATACTGTAAAATTGAGCAGCCCGAATTTTCATTCAATCTTTGATGTTCTTACCAGCATCTTATTTTAATATACTTTTTCTTTATCTTTAGCCAGAAAATGCAGAGCAGCTAAAATGCAATGTTAAAGCGTCAGTGGTGCATATCTGATTGAATAACCAATAAACAAAATACAATGTTTCATTTCCCCTGAAACTGCAGGCATCCTTTCTGCAAAGACAGATCATAGAGGCAAAAAGACCGATACTGAGTATTTTATTGTTTAATTTCTATTTTCTGAATTTCTCTGTTGTCCTGTAGGTTTCTGTCATGTTTTCTTCTAAAAATTTCTGTTTGTGTGAGTCTAAAGAACATTGTGAGAGCACCCACGCTATGTATTCTACAAATATGGAACTGATTTGAAATGAGGTAAAATAGTTAACATTTATACATGAATTATCTAATACAGTCCATAGGCAGAAGAAATGAGACCTCTGTCTTCTGGCATGTCACATATATACCTGAGTAGTAACATCTGGGACAGTAGTGATCCAAAGACATATTTTGGTGAGTCCTCAACATGCTTTAGGATTTTTAAATCAACAGACCAGATAAACAGACTTAGATAAAACAAAAATCTAGTTTCTCATAAAAGTGAGATATTCTAACAGTACTGGGCTCACAATAATCCATTATAATGGCAATTGTGCCTTTAAACAAGGTGTGAAACTCTCCAGTTTGAGTCTTTCTCCATCTGGCTTGCTTTTTTTGTTTATATCACTTGTCAAGAACCTGTAAGCATTTGAGTTTTCAATTCCTGTATCACATTTTTGTGTTTGATAAAGTAGAACTGAATGTGTCCAGAACTCTGAAGACACTGAGTTTCTAGTTTGTTTGTAAACTAACAAGTAAGACTTATTGTAGTTTCACAG
The DNA here is from genome assembly GCA_004024925.1 of Scalopus aquaticus. Lineage (NCBI taxonomy): Eukaryota > Metazoa > Chordata > Mammalia > Eulipotyphla > Talpidae > Scalopus > Scalopus aquaticus. The sequence goes on along the minus strand of PVIJ01001022.1, from coordinate 132,898 downwards.
ATGCTGGCAGAGGACAGGAGGTTCCTGGGTCAAAAACAAAGGTCTTGATTAATAGCTCTAGTATCAGCATTTTCTTGTACCAGTTCTATGAACACTAATTTCTACAGGATGATTTGAATGTGACATCGAATGACATCTCGCCTATGTGCAGATTCTATTTTCATGCACTTTATGGAAGGAAAAGAGTTTTTATGTGGCCAAAAGAAATTTTAGAATTTTGAGGGCAAAGTAGATAAATATTTTGTTTATAAATTAGTATTTTATTAGGTAAATGAAAATGTACATGAAATTATGTGAATATTTAATCAAATTGATTTAAAATTTCTATTTTGAGACAATTACAGATTTACAGGAGAGTTGCAAAAGTGATAACATTTCTGAATAACTTTTAGCTTCTTGTGTTAACATTTTATATAACACAAAACTCTTATCAAAGCTAAGAAGTTAACCTTGGTACAATAATATTAACTAAACTATAGAATTTATTTCAAATTCACCACCTTTTTCATTAATCTGAGTTATTCTAGACCAAGATTCAATTCAGCATTTAGTTGTCATGTTTCTTTCACCTCCTGCAATCTATGATAATTTCTCAGTCTTTGTGTTTCATGACCTTGACACTTTTGAAGAGAATCTATCACTTACATTACAGTATTTCCCTTAATTTAAGATTCTTAGGTGATTTGTCAGGGTTAGGATGAAATCATGCATGACTGGGAAGGGTACCACAGCCCTCCGTGGATTGGGTCGGGGCAGTTGATGTCAATATGCATTGGTGGTGAGGGTAACCTTGACCACTTGGCTCAGCTGGTGTCTGTCAGTAATTTATGCTATAAAGTCACTCTTTCATTATTTCTTTGTAATTACTAAGTATTTTGTAATTGCTAAGTATTATTACTTTAAGATTTCGCAAATACCTGTTTTCTATTTAAAATTTTGCTCATTCATTGAAGCATCTATCTGTGATCTTGCCCACATTGATAATTTTATGGTCTTCTACTAGTGATTTTCCATTTCCCTCATTCCTTCTATGCTTATTAATTAAAATTATTCTATAAAGAATAGTTATCCTTCCTCTCAATTTATTTATCTCTGCATTTGTTTATATCAGTATGGTCATTAGGTCTCATGTATTTTACTTTGAATGGTGCTTATAATCCAGTACTATTGTTCAACTTGTTCCAACTTTGGCCACTGGGGCCAATCTTCTAGATTGACTTCTTTGCCTTTTTGTGTCCTAATTTGCGTACACATTTTTATTTTCTGGTACCACAAGATACTCTGCACTGATATTTCTTGTGTCAATCCTGTGTCCTGTGCAAGAACTTAAGCAGTCTGAGTTCTGTCTCCAAAATTTGGTTTTCAAAATCCTATCCTCCTCTCTACTCTCCCATGCTTTCTACCCATTCTTTTAACAACTAAACAGATAACATAAACCCTAGATTGATGATTGTTCAAAAATGAAGGAAAATGACAGTGGTATGTACATCATGAGACCATCTTCTGTATTAGAAAGTACTATGAGAATGCTCTAGCACAACATGAAATTGCAGGTTTTAATTTGCTAATTTTTGTGGTATATAATAGGCAATAAGCTATGCAGAAATGTCACCACATTAGAGCAGAAAATTCTGTTAGTTGAAGCCTGATAGAAATAAGGAAACAGATTAGACACTCAATACTTTAACCAATGAATCTAATTACTGACTTAAAATATTGACACTAATGATGGTGAACCAGAGAATAGTAAAAAAGACAATTTAATGGACTGTGTGCAGATAAACATTGGCCGTGTCACATGTAGTCTTCTGTTAAGAGGAGGGAAAGATTAATATGAGTTATATGAAATAATATTGTATAACAAAATGAAAGACATAGAATCTTTTCTAACATTATTTGCATCCTAAAGAATATTTTAGTAATTTTTTTGGTGTGAGTCTTCAAATCAAAAGGTTAGTAAAAGAAAAACAAAAAGATAATGTTTAGGAAACAAAATTAAGAAAAAAATAATCTAGACATAATAAAGATGTTTATTGAATCATCATTTATAACAAAAATGCCTGTGTTTATATATATATTATATATATATATATATATATGAGAAACAAATATATACAGTATGGAGATTAGTAAAATAAACTGTTATATCTATAAAATTATATATTAGGTAACCATTACACTCTTTATTGATAGAAAAATGCACAACATATTCTTAAGTGAAAATATCAGTTTACATCCCTACATATGTACTTGTACATATACAAATATAAGCATCAAAATGTTAGTTTATCTCTGAGTAGTAGCATTATAAGGAATTTTTCATTTATTATTTTGTTGGTATTTTCTTCATTTTGAATTTTTTTTCTATGGACACAATTATACTGTGCAGTAAAGACATAAAATCTGAAATAATTTGAATCTATCAAGACATATCAATAGTTGAATAATCCTTATAGATAAAAGAATAGATTTTAAAATCCTTTATTGTAATAGATACATTTGAAATCAATTATACTCTCTTTTGTTGTATTCATTAAAGACTTTGCAGACACTGAATCAGTGAATACTGAATCATGTTACTAGGAGAACAGGTTCGGTTCCTGTGTGCTTTTGGTAATAGCATTTTCAGCAAACAATCAATACATATATCCTTTCCTTATGTATATTTTGGTTTTAAGATACCTTTAGAAAGGTATATTATAGTTTCACTGACATTGAACTCATGCCAACAGTCCTACAACTCCTGCCAAGTGAAGCTTGTTTAGCACACGTGTTTTCTCTGTAAGGCCCTCAATAACCTTGTGCTTAGGAATACTACACAGCACTTCACGTGCTCAGAGTGCAATTTAAACAGCAAACTCACCCACGGAAAGCATATAGATGCCAAATAGTGGCATGAAGTAGACCTTGAAAAATTTGTCTTTGAGACCTGAAATAAGAAGACAGACTACTGCCTGGCTGACCTCAGTTGGCAGTGTCCATGTGGAGTGCCTCACGTGAACTCTGCTTTGTGTATGTCCACAAAGGACAGCAAAGTGTCACAAGTACTACTGTGAAGTTTGGGAGTACTCTGAAGTGAGTGGATGGGTTTGCAAATATGGAATGCACCAGTAATCAAGATAACTATATGGAAACTCCATGATACATCCTACTTTTCTTGTTCTTCTGGGGGTCTCATCAGCTAACAAATTGTAATGGGAGTGGTCTCAGAATCCTAACGGGCTATGTAGTCCACGGTGTCCTTCAAGTGCCCCAGTCATTTTCCTAAAGTTTATTATCTCTATTCTCTTACAAATCCTGGTTCTCTAGAGAATCTTATAACCATCTGAAAAGAACATTCAAGTCTTTGACTGAAGCCTGGAAATTACACTAAACTCCTTTCTACACATGCATACAATTGGAAGACAGTGTTAAGAATGCTTTTGAACCTCACTTAAATGCTGAAGTAACCCAGATTTTCCTTCCACTGCCCACAGTTTTCAGAATGGGGAAAAGAACAACAAAACAGTCCTTAAAGAAATTTTCTTTGAATGAGTTCCTGCTTGAGTAAGGTTTTTTGACATGTTTTTTGAATAAAGCAACATATATATGAAAAAGTCTGAAGTTGTTCAGGGAAAGTTCCATGCAACACAAAGGGAACAAAACTAGGATATACTTAAAAACAGTTCATCTTTCTCAGGTGGTTCAAAGTTATAGATTTTGTACTGTAGTATATGAAATTGGAATGTTTTATTTGGTGAAAATTCACTCTTTCTTTGAGGTTAGTTATGTAAAGGACCCAAATACCTTCTTCACATTAATAATTCCTATTGTTTAATAATTGTACTTAAGGGTAAGCAATGTGAGATGCACTCTGCTTTAAGAACCAATAGATCTGCTTGGCATGTTTTGATCTAATTTTGTGCCTCTCCATCATTTCCACACCATAAGATTGAAATGTGATCAAAATGTGTGTTTGTCTTAAGTTTTTTCATTTTTCAATTGTTCGTCTACATTTGGAGTCTTTTTATTAGTGAGAATCTAGTATACTCCAGAAAATGAAAGCTATTTTCACCGTGCAAACAAACAAATGAATAGACAAACAATGCTTGCAGAAAATGATGTATGTATTTATTTATTCCATTTAAAATGCCTCCAGGATGAATGTATGTGATTAGCAGCAAAATATGAAATCCAGTTTTTTCCCCTTTATGAAATCACTTTTGGACTTGCTTTAAAAATGTTCTTTATTCTTTAGTCATGAACCATGAATGCCTTAGGAAGGAGATGGCCCTGTTATTCTCTGGACTAAAAGGGCTTTGGGAGCTGAGTGATAAATCATGTAGGCTACCCAGGGACAATTAATTATTGCAGTGTACTAAATGATGCCTTTGGGGACTGAATAAATTGTGTCTCTTCTACAGAACTCAGTGTACTTTTGCATTGGTTTCATATAGTTTCAGGAGGTAGGCAAGAGACCCCTTTTTCAATCTGTAGAATACATTAGTGTCTGGTAAATGAGAAGAGTCAGCATCTTTAGACAGTTATTTAGGACTTAAATCTATTACTGTTATTGGAAGTTAAACATGGCTACCTCCCCCCCAGAAGGAGTTTGCTTAATGGTATTGTAACTTTTTAATCCCACAAGAATGCTTTTATTTAGAACATTGGTTGTTTTTTCCTTCTTGAGTGCTTGGTCTGATGAGTTGAAAAGGTTTTCCAAGGGACTGGGAACAGATCTTAGTATCAGTTTCCAAGTCTTTTCTCGAATCTCTTAACAGGGTTGCATACAGAGTTAGGTATCCCTGGATCCCATTCATAGCCTCACTTTTACTTCACCAAGTAATTGGGAGGGGATCATATGAGATGCTGTCAACACTAGCATGACCAATATATCATTGTGGAATAGGCTTATGACCTTGGTAAGCTTTTCTTGGCAGCCCGACATTCTGAAATATCTGCCAGATTTCAGGTCTATTGATGGTGCCAAATGTTCCGTAGGTCACCCTCAGACTCTGGGTGCTGCTCTTTGCATTGAGATGGAGAATGCACATTGGGAATTCCACACAGAATGTTAAAGCTGGAAGGGACCTTAGAAATGATCTATTCTGGCCCACTTATTACTGGTGAGGAAGCAGAGTTGGGTAAAGTAACTTGCCCTAGATCACCGAACAAGTTAGTGGTCAAACCAGGGCTTAATCTATTCCTTTGACCGCCACCTCCCTCTCACTAATGTTTGCTTTATTGTGTAAAAGGCATTCAACTTTTCCAAATAGATGGAAACAGAAGAAATGGAGAGCATGTGGAAATAGGCCAAATAGTGAGGCATGTCTATTTATTATTCTCGCTCAGAACATAACTTTAAAAGCATTTTTTGTTGTTTTAGCATATTTTACAGTCTGTGGTTCACTTAAAGTCTTCAATAATTTTTTTTTTTTTACTGAGGGACAATTTTAATACAGTAAAATGCACAGATCTTCAGTATATATAGTATGTAATAAAAATACGCATACATCCTTGCATCCATCAGCCAAATCAAGATATGGAGCATTTCTATCACCACAGAAAGGTCCTTTATGCTTCTCTGTAGTCAGTCCACACCCCTTGCTCCCATTAGAAGCAACCACTCTTCAGACTTCTATCATCACAGATGGTTTTTGCTTGTTTCTGTGCTTCGTATGAATGAAAGCATACAGTGTATACTCTTTTGTGTCTGACTTCTAATCAACAAAATGTTTCTGAGATTTTAGTTACAATAGTGGCAGCAGCTGATGCCTTTTTATTTCTGTATATTTTTTGTAGGCATGAAACCGTTTGTTCACTCATTCTCTTGCTGATAGACGTTTGTGTAGTTTTCAGTTTAGGATTATTTCGAACAAAGCTGCTATGAACAGTTTCATAGGAGGCATTTTGTAGCATATGCATTTACTGGTCTTTGAAATGAATATACTTAGGAATGGAATTGCTGAGTCACAAAGTAAGTGATGCATGACTTTCTTAGACCCCACCACACAAGTGTTTGCACCCTTTACAACTCCCATTGGCAGTATATTAATATTTCACTTGCTCCACATTTTTGTTTAAACTTGGTATTGCCTGTCTTAGTTTTAGACATTCTGGCTGGTATAATAGAATCTCCTTGTGGTTTTGATTTGCATGCCTCTCATGACTAGTGCTATTGAACACCTTTTCATATGCTTATTGGTCATTTATGTTCTTCTGTAAAGTGTCTGGTCAAGCTTTTGTGCATGTTTCAGAAATTGAATATGTCTTTTTCAAGTTAATTTATGTGTTCTTTGACAGATTACAAATATTCTCCCAGTGTCTAGCTTGCCATTTCATCTTATTAATGATTTTTGATGAATGACTTTAAACTTTAGTAAGTTCATTTTATCTTTTAAATTTTGTAGTTAGCACTATGTGTGTCCTACTTATTGTCTTCAAAATCAAGAAGATTTTCCTCTGTTTACTTTATAAATTATGTAATTTTAACTTAAATTTAATTATTGACTTTCTATCTGACTAAAATTCGTTAATCACTTTTTCTGAACCCATAACCAGGGGCAAGAACAAATGAAAATTTCAGACACAACCCCATGAAAATACATTTGTTCTCTGACATATACTACACATGCGTCCGTATAGACAGGACTCTTTTCCTAAATAACCAGCGAGAAAGACCCATGGTCCTGACGGCTAAGATTTTCTTTCTCCCTAGCAGGCAATGGCAATGGCAGTCCTTACCCCACAGTTTTAGAGCACTGTAGTTTGATACTGAACTTCAAGTGGTCTTTCCTCTGATTATTCATTTTTAAAACTATATTTAAATATGTTCCTCTAGCTCATTTGTGCCATCTAATGACTAGTATATGTTTTTGATAGCCAGATGTGGTATTTCTCATTCTACATTTGTAATTGTGAACTTCACCTATTATCAATTCATCAGATCCGTTTGCTTTGTATACAAGAGCACACAGCAGCAGAATAGACTTGTCACTACCACATGGTTTACTAGCTCTTCCATCTCTCCTCTGATGTCATCTGACACCTTCCTATTGACTCTTTGAAGTACAAATCGAATTGGGTTACTATTTTGTATTTATAGTTGAACAACCAAATCTACCCCACTTAAATTGCCTACAGTCTACGTATGAATTCATTATGCCCAGAATAAATTCTTCTGAAACCTGTCTTCTAGCCACAATAGGTCCCTCATGCTGCATTCTTTCAACAGCAAGCAAACAAACCAATTATTTTCTCTTCTCACATTCCAAAGCCTTTCAACAGGATCATCTTATTGTGGTATCCTGACCAAATCTTCCTCAACGGACATATACCTTTTGGCATGCCTTAGGTTTCATTTAGATCTTTTTAAAAGGTTATAGATGGCTTCAATCAACCTTTCTCTTTAATTTCTACTTTGCTCACTTTAAAGTGAAAGTCACTTGTTTCTGAGCACAATATGTTCAAATATCAATAAATTAGTAGATAGATCCTGAGTGCATGTCAGACTTTTTCATGCATAATATAATTTTTAAATTATAAAAATAATAAATGCTCATGTATCATTTGGACTATGAAAAAGAGGAACTTAAAAATAAACATCCTCCCATGTGCTTTCTTGAGACATCTATTGTGACTGATTACAGTTCCTTTCAATCTTTCTCCTATCAGGTATTTACATTTACTTGAGAAAATTAGGAATTAGGTAATTTACATTTACTTGAGAAAATTAGGAATTAGGTAAAATGTGGGAGAACTCCAGAATGAGAAAATAGAACAAGCATACAGAAAGAAAAAAACTTAGGATGTTAAGGAAAACACAACCTTTTCAAAATTACTTGACTGTTAGACTGTGTAAAGGAAAGCAGTAAATGATAAATCATGCCAGACTGATTAGGAGCAGAAAAGGGAGGGGTTTAGAAAACAAATAGACTTCAACTTTCACATGCTAGCATTTAGGGAGCCAAGCCACAGAGGGTTCCACTGGAAGATTATGAGATAATCAAGATGTGCAGAGATGGAGTCGAGGAGACAAGGAACAGAACAATTGCAGTTGCCTTACAGAGAGGTAATAAGGATTGTTGAGGTTAGAGACTGATGAAGGAGGGAAAGATGTAAGAATTATTTCTGAAGTTTATCGATGGGGTGAAGGGAAAGGACATGACACCAGTAATATGAAAGTGACAGTTCAAGCAGCAGAAAAAGGCAGTTTGAGAAAAAAGTGTTTAGGAGGAGAACATTTAGTTAAGAAATGTGCTGGGGGCAGTGCTTGGGCTTGGCAGACGCGGCTGAAATTCTAGCTTCATCACAACAGCTGCGTGCCATCCAGTTCATGTATAACCTCAGCTGTCTTTCCAAACTTAGTTTCCTCGTACGTAAAAACAAAGTTGCTACCTGTCCCAAAGAATTGTTCTGAGCATTATAATTTGGAATATATAAATGTACTCAGTATTTTGGGGTTTATAACAGCAGAATATTAGTCTAGGAGACAGTTTTGCATGTACTACATTTTACAGTAGATCAGAACTGGGTTACAGGCACTTCCATGAGCTATTATTGACCCGTGAAAAGATTTCCCTCTATTGGGCATTGAATTTCCCACAACTTCAGCTATTGTAGATAAAGTTAAAGTGAACATCTTTGCATATATGGAATTTTCCGTCTGATAGTTTAACTCCTCGCTTTTAGAGGAAAAGAACAAAAGAAATATTTGGACAAATTTATGCAGTTTTATTTCTTGAAAAACTGATATTTGATTTCCTTGTACATTCCAGAATTGTGTATAGACTCTGACTGTACTAAGTAGATGAGAATCTTGAAATCCTTAAATGTTCATCTTCCAACTTTTTCTGGTCTGTGGTCTGTCTTTGGATCAGTAATAATTGCCTGGACAGCTATAATGGTTTCATTAATTTTTGTTTATGTTCTGTGTTCTTTATACAATGATGGAAGAAAAATGTCTCTGGTGTCAAAAATCTAAATATGCTTGTCTCAACTGAACAATTGCATTTGATATAAACACTCCTGATCTAAAATACAGATTGCATTAGGAATTTCTACATAATCATCAGGGCAACAAAACTGAATTTTCGCCAAAACCATTATAGCAACTCCAAAATCAGGAGTATTTACTTTTAAATTCATTTTAAAGTTATTTTGTCAACATTATTTTTGTCTTATCAAGTGCCAAGGCCTTGTATTTTTCAGTACTATATCCATATTCACAATTTACAGCTAAGTGAAAGAGACACTCAATTGCAGTTTACTGATTGGTAATCTCAAAAGAATAGTTAACATCTTGGAGGTACTTTTTGAAGAACTTGTCCAGTCACTGTCGTATATGTGTATTCAATTACCTCTGTTTTCAATCTTATGTCTGATATTCTGGTCTTTAAGACAGACAATGCAATTTCCAGTTTCTGTTTCACGTCTACAGTTGAATCCATCAGGGTTCTGACCTATATAAAATGCCTCATGAAGTTTTGTGGTATCTTTATGCTGGGTCGTGCCAGCCTCCTTCTCCTCATTTCACTATAATGAATGTGCTGCCGAAGCCAGAGCGTGTTGACTTGATTTTTAAAATACAACTAGAGCCAAATCCTCTTTCAACTTTCTGTATAACATTGGGCTCCGAGTGGATTGGGTTCTCAGATGATTCATAATTATAATGATAATAACACATTTATTAATAATCTTTTGTAGGGCTAATTTCTTTATTAACATCTTCATCAGAACCTTATGATGTTAGTGCTCTTCTTATCTTGCAATTAGATTTGAGAAAACTGAGACTTAGAGAAGTTAATAGGTTTGCTCAAGGTCACCTATTTATTGATAGTAAGTGGAGCACACACTTGAACCAGGCTATCTGGTTCCAAAGCCCTCGAATAGACATCTTACTATGTAGTTCTTATCCTAGGATACACTATATTATAAATATATTAGTAGAATAGAACTCATATAATACCATATAAGTGTCATAAATAAAATTGGAGGTGTATACACATCACATACGTGTGTATATATACATCATAAATGTACTGTATAAACAGAAAAGTAAATTGTTCTCCAGTAATCTGAAAAAGCAATATGTGCATAATAGCACATGTGGGAAGACTTTGGACTTTTTCATATGATGATAACCATTCTTGGATTATGAGTTCTTGAATGGGGCAAATGACTGCCTCTGTGGGGAAAGTTTAATCTGTATATTTAGTATCCATCATATATCTGCATAAAAGTCAGTATCTATATAAAACATCACACTATTTTCGTTGAGGTATTTAAATGTTATTTATAGACATCACAGCTTGGATTAAGAAGTAAAGAAAATTATTCGAGTTATGAGTTCAGATTTCCACATGAGGTTTTGAATTTGATTAACAATACATTTTTTGTGTTATAAAAGCATAAGTTTTGCTTCAAAGTGAAATATGGTTAATGCTTTATTTATAATGTCATGTACATTTCAACTTCCTGTTCTCACCAAACCCATGTCAATTTTTCCTTTCACTGCCAAACTCATTTCTGGGTCTCAATTGTAGGGTACTCCCAGGAGTCTGTGAGATGGAGTGAGGAGTGCAACATTTTATTGGAGAGTTATACCTGTGAAAGAAAGAAGTGTGCAAGGAAGATTGGGTAGGAGTTGTCAAAGTACACTGCCAATCTGACAGCCTAGTGAGGTGTCTAGAGCAAAAATAACTCATTGGGGAATTTGTCATTGGATGGAAATAGTGAAGCACTAGTAATATGAGTTATTTCATTGGCTGGGGGCCACCCTAAGCAAAAAGTGCCCTTATCTACCATTGCCTTACTCACTGACCAAAAACTGCTCTGAGATTAGTATAAGCTGGGCTAGAGAGTGAGGTGGGTGCTAGAGAAATTAACAGCTGGAGGCCGTCAGCTAACCACACTTCTCATTGCTGGGCAGCTAGTTCTTTCCAGAAGACGGCTCTGAGAGGTGCCCCTCTCTCTGACCACAGGGAGTGCTTTGCACTGTCCTGATCCACTTCTCCATACTTTTGGGAAACAGCTTCTTCAGGGCTCTGGTGGCCTCAACTTGCTGAGGGTAAACTCAGGAGAGGTTAGTATTTCATTGCATGTCAGAGTGAGGCAAGCGAAGCAAGTAACACTGGTCAACAAATTTGTACAGAAGTCATATAACTGAAATAAAATTAGTCATTTCCTATCAATTTGTATGTGCTCAACAGGAATATGACAGTCAAATTCTGATTTTGGCTCTAGTTTTTTTTTTTTGTGATCTGCAATAAATTGATGTTTACGTCACGAAATGCTTGCCAGTCACTGGTCAACAAATTTTCACAAAAGTCATGTTACTGAAATAAAATTAGTCATTTCCTATCAATTTGTATGTGTGCAACACGAATATAACAGTCAAATTTTAATTTTGGCTCTAGTTTTCTTTGTAATCTGCAGTAAATGGATGTTTATATTACAAATGCATGCCAATAGTAATAGGACTGCAGTTAATACCTGTAAAAAATCAAGTCATAGACTACTTCTTAGATTTCTTCGTTTGTCTCTTGTGCAGCTGTTCAGGAGCATCTCTGGGGAGTGTCCAGCAGTAGTCAGCCAGTATTGTAGCGGACCATTTTCCCTGGTATCTTTGTTCCATTGATGTGATATCAATGATGATATCGTTATGAAAATGTTCGCCATGTTCATCACTAACCATACCACAATTTTCAGGGAAGAAAACCAGATGGGAATGAAGGAAGTGGATCTTTAAAGACATATGGCAGCCAAGTTTCTGATACTTCATCAGCCTGTCTTCTACTATATCCTTGTAGTTTTCTGCCCTAACATTCCCAAGAAAGTTTGTAGACACTAGACGAAAAGCATTCCATGCTTGTTTCACATCACCCTGCAGCAAGTTGTTGAACCGGTCATCTCAATGCAGACGAAATGTTTGGGTAGACTATTCTAGACTTTTTTTGGTTTGTTATTCCACCAGAAAGAGCAGGAACCAAGCAGAAGTAACAATTTTTCATAAGGTTGCTTGGCTCTCTCCACACCATGGGGACTACAAATGGCACTGATGGTCTTTTGCCATTTAACCACTGTGAAAGCTGTGTTGTACATGGAGCACAGCATATATGCGGGGCCCAAGGCTTGTCTTGGTCACCAACCTTGCATCCGAAGTAAAGATGCTAAGCCTTCTTCACTTGAGAAGTGATACTTTTCCTCTGGTTGGCAAATGTCACTTCCCCACAAATAGAGCAGAAATTGTCCACGCTATTAACGCACTTTTGAGGCACTACTGTTCTGTATTGTGCCTAAATGGATAAAACAATAACAGTTCTATGGAACAGTAGCTTCAACTGTCTCGCAGAGTCTGAAATATTTTCAATGCTCAACCTTTCCGACAGGGCTTTCTATAGTGCACTACTGATGTCAGCTTACTTCAGCAGCCGCCTGGCAGTAGTACTGCATTGCATCAGAAGATGATGCAATCAACTCTGAATGATGTGTGCATGATGGTGTTATGCAATGTGATGCAATATGACATCATTCTAGGCTGATTTAGGATGTTATTGCAGTCCTACTGGATAAATTGACACGGTGAAACATGTAAAATGAAGTATATGAAATATGTTCAAAACGAGAGCTAATAAAAAATGTTCAGGGTTATATTTATGCTCAGCACACCAAGATACTACAGATTACGGCCTGTTTAAGTCAGTTGATCTCACTGTTGTCCAGTGTAATCAGTGTTTTTACCCATGAGCATGAACCACTGGCCCTCTTAGAACAGAAGGGACCGAATGTATTGATAGTTTATTCTCCATGGAGTGGCGGGACTGCTCTAGGAATAGGCCCATCCTCAGGTGTGCACCTTCTTCTCTGTTGCTGGGCATTTGGGGATGGCAGTAGCTCTATCAGTCTTGGTAAGTGGGGGTCAGTCATTGGGCACATGTGGACGCTTTATCTCCACCACTGTGACCAGTTGATTCATATGTGTATTTTGTTAGTTCTGGAGCGGCTGCCGACAAAGCTGCCTAACATCAATGGCTAAGACATTTTGACTACTTGCGCGTTTAGTGCCTTGCCCATGGTGAGTAACTCACTGGCCGGCACTAATTTGTATTGCAAAGATCTTTTTGCTTTATGCACATTTTCCATATTCCTATGCACGTGCCTCTTCTCCAGACATTTTTGCTTCTTACCTTTCAATCTTTTTTCCTTCCAGGTCCCTTGCTGCTTCTCACATGTCTATGTGTCTAATAACCCTTCACTGCTTGACAAGGTCACAATACTGTTTTGTTATTGAGCTCTTGAAATATGACTGTTCAAATTGAGCTGTATTGTAAATGCAAAATACAAACCAGATCTAGACAACTTAATATGGAGAAATTTAAAATATTAATTTAAAAATATTGATTCTATGTTAAATGATAACATTTTAGATACATTGCACTAAATAGTTTTAAAATGTGGTTGCTAGAAAATTTAAAATTACATATGTGGCTTGCATTTGTGGTTCACACTACATTTTTATTGGTTAGCACTGTTCTGTCCTTGTAAGCAGATGACCGGGCTCACCACCCAAAACTCCTCAAGAGAGGTTTTCCCCCTTGGCTCTGTTTCTCAAGACATCTCCCGAGTGGGACAATCATGCAGTTTCTAATGACTTTCGATTTTCACCTGCTTACCAGGCATTTCCAGCTGTAATCCAAACTTAGTGTTCTTCATGGTCTTTTGGATGGAGCTGTAGCAAGTCCCTGTTAGTCCATTTTTAGGAAGTGAGATGGAGTCACTGATGCAACTGCGAACCTGGACTACTGGTCCTGCCATGTCCTGTGCCCTCTGGGCCTCCACATGCTTGGTCCTGGATGACCATTCCCATTTACAGGGGATTATGCTAGGCCTGGCTGGCACTGACTTGGTGGGCCCAGTAGGGCACTTCCAGATGCCTGGTCACTTGGTGTCCATATGTTCTAGAATTCTATCATTACCAGAGCCCAGTAGCATGCCAGAGGCTGTTTTTCTAATAGTGTGTAACTCTCCACTGCAGATGTCATGGCCTTGGTCCAAAACCCCAGGAGCTTGCTTTGTGATTCTCTCACTGAGGCTTGCCATAAAATCCACACTGATTTTTTTTCCATCACTGATGCCTCCAGCCCCAGAGTCTGCTGGATGATGGTCCAAGTGGGAGGGCTGTTTTCATCACAGCTTGGGCTTTCTGAAGGGCTCTTTCCTGCTAAGGCCCCACTAGCAGCCTTCCGTGAAACCCATGTATAGGCTCCAGAACACAGACAGACCTTCTAGGCCTTGTGCTTTCTTTTTGTGATAGGGAGTGCAAGATGAAGGAATTTTATCTTTTACTTTGGAGGGGTTATCATGCGGCCCCTAATTAGCGAACCCCTAAAAATTTACTGAAACGACTGAGGCCTAAATCTCTGTAGAGTTTATCTTGTTGTCTGGAATATAGGTGTCTCACCAAGGTCTCTGTCATGCTACCAACCTCCTGTTTTTTAATGACTGATCAGTTTGACATCATTGATGCAATGGATTAACAAATGTTTGGGAAGACTTCTACAGGCTTTATAATTCTTTGGATAAAATTATGAGACGATAATATGGGTCAAATAATAAAGAATATTCTCGCTTATTACTCTGTGTGCAAACTGTTCTCATCCTCTTCCCTGGCGTTAATACACCATATAACTGAGGCCATATTAATCTGCTCTATCTATGATACCTTGTCTGCGTGGCAGCTCAGTGAAAGCTTCTACTTTGCTGCACTTGCAGTAGTATATAGTTATTCTCCAGCATCTCTCTGACTCTTTAGGGTCCAGATTGGTGAATCACAGAGATTATTAAATGCATCTTATAGCACTTTAATGCTGGCATAAATATTTACTTCCTATCTTCTTAGACTGTGATTTTTTTTATTTACTCATTAGGTTTAAATGAATGCATGAGCATTTCCAAAGGTTCTACTCGGCCTTATACACAATAATGACATCCCATTAGCTAAAGACCCACTGTATGTTTGAATATCCCAACTGCATATTTGGGTATTGGGAAAATAACTGCTGGTTGAGTCTGGGGGTCCAACAGATGTTAGATTTTGGCCAGGATCTCATTAATTACATACCTCCCCAAAGCACCCTTTTGACCAGATGCACAATAGCGACGCTTTGGGTCTCCAGGTATCGTTGTCACCTTGAACCATTTGCTATGTGTCTTCTAAGTGACAGGACATTCTCCTTTTTCTTAGTGCACAATGACACAAACATGACTGCAAAGGCCCCTCTTGAGGAAGAACCGGGAAAATCATTGGACTATATGCCTGCCCTGATGTCACAGTGTGCTTTTACCTGGGGAGCTGGGGTTCAGATCTGTAGTCAACAGATTATAGGTTAGAAAACTAGCTCAGGTCCAAAAATGAGGTGAGGGCAATTGCTCTTCCATTTTTGGTGTCTTTGGATTATATGTACATACAGTTCACTTGTTGCTTAGCCATCCAGTTTGCCCCTAGGATGCTGTGTTCTATTAGCCATCTTTACTACTCTCTACAGGTAGGGCCCATGGACTGTCACTTGGACTTGTTCCTTACTGTGATTACAACCCACTGCATCTGATGATGAAGGCTACACTTGGCTGCCACGCTTTGGAGTACGATTAGCCCTGCTCTCACTGAGACTTTGCTGTTATTAGCCCGAGCCTGCAGAGGAGAGCCACCACTAAAATTCTCAGGGACACTGGTGCCTCTCTCATCAGTGCATTCTTGTGGTCTTGGTGAATGGTGTGACCCCTGAATTATGGGCCTTCCTGTGGAATGAAATCCTCGGGTGGGTCTTTGATCTTAAGAAATACATCCATTCCAGCATTCTCCCTTCTCTGATTCTTTTAATCCCTTCCACTCTCTGCCACAGTAATTCTGGCATTTCAGTTTTTCCAGCATGGGACATTGCTCTTTTTCAGACTAGGAAACACCCTTGCACCCTGAGCCAGAATTTCAGGCCAGGCTCTTCTTAGTGTTAATCTAAAACAGGATAGCTTTTCATCCCAGAGCATGTGTAAACTAATTAATTAACTTACTCTCTACACATGGAAAAAAATTCTGTTTGCAGGGTTTATTACTATGAGGGATGGGGGAAAGAGATTATCTGATTTAAATCTCCCTACACATCATGGATGGGCCTGATTGCTGTTTGTGATAGTTACAAATGTTCCCCAAGGTTCTTAATCGGCTCTTTGACCCTCTAATTGAAGAGATACCACCAAACCAATACATTGTCCCTTATGGAATCTAGTGTTTTGGTCCTGTCAATTTTTCATTTGCAAAATCCAGGCCCCTTGGAACATACTTTCCTGTACTTGCAGCTGATACCTGCAGAGATAATCAGATCCAGTACTCCCTTGACTGGTTTCCATTATTAATTAGCTGCAGTTACCAGCCTGGCAGCTGGTGTTGTAGGCCCCTGAGAGAGAGGGCCCCCTTGGCCTTGTGAGAGAAAGTCTTCTGAATTGTCTTACCCCCTGGAGCAAGTTACCACTTAGTGAGGAGTAGTCACATCGTGCAGCTCTGAATGTTCAGAGAAGTCTGGGAGCCCAATAATTGGGGCACCCCCTCACGCATTCTCATTATATGTATTGGCATCTCACACTTCCCAGACCTGTCTTGATTAAGCAGTCAACCATTGGTGAAGTTCTGCAGCTATAATTTGTGAATCCTGGACTTGATAGTTTTTTCTGCCTATCTACTACATGAAATCAGGATTTCTTTGAAATGTCTCTCTCCCCCAAATACTCAGGCTTTCATGGTTCATTCTTCACTGGATTTTTATTGCTCTCAGATTTTGAATATCAAGATTTAATTTAGCAATAATTATTCAATCCTAATATTCTTGTACTTATTATTTCCTTCATATATTTTAATGTCATAGTTATGGTGCTACTTCTATCATCGCTATGGTGCTGCAACTTCCCTTCCATAGGCAAGCCATCTGAGATAACCATCAATGAAAGTTTTAGCAGCTGGATGACAACTGTTGCAAAGGGTCCACTGACTGTGTTTTGCCATTGGAGATGGACTCCTTATTACTAATCAGACACTGGGTGATCTAGTGCCCAGATTCCATTTTACCACTTCCTTTTTTGAGATTACTTCTGTTGCCAATTGTCACAGTTTGTGTCTCCTAGAAGCAGACTCTGAGATGGAGTTAGAAACAGAAAAAAATACTAAAGAGTAACATCTGTGAAAGGGAAAGGGAAAAAGTAGCATTAGGCAACCATTTCATTAGACTGCAATGCTAATCTATGAAAGTCCCTGTTAGCCCAGAGTTTTAAATTCTCATTACATCTAACTTATCTATTTTGTTTGGTCAAATGCTTTTGCTGTCATAGTTAAGAAAATGTTGCCTCACCAAAGGTCATAGAGGACTATATGGTCTTCCAAAGACTGTATGTTCTTTATAATTTTAGCACGTACATTTACTTTACCCCCATTTTTGAAAGATAATTTTTCTTTATATAAAATTCTTGGTAGTTTTGTACTCTTTCAGGACTTTCACTGTATATCATTTTACTGCTTCTCATGTTCACCGTTTCTGATAAGAACTTATAATGTTATTGAGGTTCCCATGTACACACCAATTTATATATTTTTTGCTGCTTTCAAGATGTTCTCCTTTTCTTAGATTCCAACATTTTGCTATATGTCTGAGTGTGGATCTCTTTGCTTCTGATACTTATCTTTTGTTGAGTTTCTTGGATGTGTAGGTTGTTTTTTTAATCAATTTGGGAGATTTATTACCATTGTTTCTTTGACTATGTTTTCTTTCTCTAGTGTTTATTCCTATTTTATGCTCCTTTCTCTCTTTTTCTCCTTGTAAACATGTTCTAGTACTTAAAGCTGCTCCATATGTCTTATAGGGTAGGTTCATTTTCTTCAGTATTTTTTTTCTCTGTCCTTTAAATGACCTCATTCCTATTGACTTGTCTTCAGTTTCACAGATTCTTTCTCCTGTCTGTTCAAATCTACTGTTAATCTTCTCTGGTGAATTCTTTCAGTTATTGTACTTTTCAACCCAGAATCCCCACTTGAGTCTTTATTAAAATTTCTGCTTGTTGATGTTGTATGTTTGAGAAGGCATTTTCATCAGACCTTCCATTACTTCATAACCATACTTTTCTTCATTTCTCTGAATGGATTTACGATGGCTTCTTGAAGTGTTTAAAATTCAGTATCTGCTGTCTCCCACAGGTAATTTCTGTTTGCTATTGACTTCCTATACCCAAATATGGTCATACCTTCCTGTTTCTTTGCATGTCTCATAGTTTTTGTAAAATTTTGATATTTTAGATAATATAACAATCCTGTATACTGATTCCCACCTCATCCACCAGGACTTCTTGCTGTTATTCTTTGCTTGTTTATTTGTGTAGTTACTTGGTTTCAAAAGTGAAGCCATTTTTCTTCACAGTGTGAAGTCTCTGATGTTGCTCCACAAAGAGTGAGTCTTGGGTGTGTGCACAGTCAGTCTTGGATGACAGTGGTTTAGCAAGCCTCTCTTTGTCTCTTCTCTTGATCTCTGTAAAACTTTCTCTGTTTGTATCACTCCCAGCTGTTGCCTGCTAATGGCTTTTTTCTTTCTCTTTTTTTTTTTTACACAATACCTAGGGGAATAAATTGTGCCATAGTTCGATCCAATTGAAGTTGGAGTCCTTTGCTGGAATGTTTTTAGAGTTCTGTGTTTGAGGTTTTTTCTGACCCCAGGCAGTTTCCTCTTATCGTTTCCTTCTCTGGTTCTCTAATAAACTAGTTGACTTATGATTTAGTTTTATGCTGTCATGGAGAGATCAGCCCTTTTTAAGTGCCTACAATGGAACTTGCTATTATTTTCAGAAGCATCCTTAGTTTGAACTTCCCCACATGCTATTCTCAATAATATGTTTTCTGTTTTGCCTCTCTTCTTTGGCAGATATCTCTGAGCAACTTCTCCAGATATGGGGATGAGGATAGTGGCACATTTCTTTCAAAGTGATTTTGTTGTTTACAAGCAGGATGCTGGGTGGTTGCAGTAAACTTGGTCTTCCTGGCTTACCACCCCTGATGTGGACTCTATACCCTATGAGATGGCTGGAACAAGTATGACCGGTGTCATTCCACCCGAATGGGATCTGGGTAGAAGGAAGAATTCCCTAAACTCTTGGCTCCAGTTGCCTAAATGTTAGCCTTCATAACACAGAGCTACAAGAGAAGGAGACTGAGAATTCTGTGGTCTACCTTTGCTGGGGAGATACGCACCTGTAGCTCTTCACTATGAGGCGAAGGAGAAGGAATCCCATCTTCTTTGCCACATCTTCCTAGAGTGGAACTTCTGTCTTGCTGAGCTGAGAGAGTAAAGAGGCAGTGGGTCAGGCCTCAAGTGCACAAAATGGCACTGTTCTCAGTGAGAGTGTTTAGATTTTATTGAGTAAATGTTTATTTGATGGATAATTGTTGTACAATGCCTTTTAAAATTAGTTTTTAAATAATATTGGCCAGTTTTGGTTATTTTTCTGGGGAGAGGTTCCACATAGTCCACAAACCAACATCATTGAAGTGGATCTTCCTTAGAATGATTGAATGTAATCCCTTTACAAATGCAGCTTACATTTTCTATTTTTCATGGTTGATATTACAGTCTCTATTAAAAGACAAGAGTGGGCCTCCCTGGTGGCACAGTGGGTTAAGTTGCAGCACTGTGAAGCTATCGAGAGCCACTGCAGCATGAGTTCTATCCCTAGCCAGGGAGCTTCCTACATGGTGCATCAGACCTCTCCTGCCTCGCCCGCTGCTCCCCTCAGCAGTGTATTTCAGTCAGTGCACCTGTTCTGCTCCCCACTCTGTCTCTGGTGAATCCTCTCACTGCCCTCCCAACCCATACCTCTGGCCTACCTCCCAGCTTGTATGCATAAATAAATCCTTAAAAAATAAAACAAAAGAGTGAGGAAATACTTACCTTTAACTCCCAAAGTAGCATTTACTATTGACTGAATATCATGATATTCAGTATTTCCTTAGTACTTCTGTGCTACAAATAATTTATCATTTTTAAAATGTGAAACAATGTATTTTATGATCTGGTCAATTGTGGCCAAGAGTTTAGGGAACTCTTCCTGCCACCCAGATCCCATTCAGGGTGGAATCGCTGCCTCTGGCATGGCAAATAAATGACACATCACATTTGTTCCAGCCAGCTCATAGGGTTTACTAGTGCACATACCTTGGTGTTGAGAAACATCAGAAATAGAAAATAGTTTTGTGGATATTCTTTAAGTTGTGTAAGGCTAGCTCTGTTATATATTTCAAAGTAAACCTTTCCTAATCTTTTGTTTTCAATAAAATCCAAGTTACTACCTTATTTTCTGAAGTTATTCCATTAGTTGCATTATTGCATGAATATATTATTAAATGTATCTAGTAGTAATGTAATAGTAATAGTAAATAAGGTAAATCAGGTACCCAAAATAATTTTGTTACTTAATATTTTTCTTACATAACTAATTTTCAGTATTTACCAGAAACATAAAGTTTGTGAAAATAGCAGTAAGAAATGACAGTTTTCCTGAAGCCCAACCTAGCCCTAAGTGTATGCATATGTAAAAGTGCCACAGTTCATGAAAATAGAAGATTCAGTCAATTTGCTTCTGTTGGATTTCATCAAAACACTTTCTCCCCATTGAGGCATTTGAATATAGAAGACACTAATTTTCATTTAAAATGTATTTGAATGTACTCTGACTACAGTTTACTGGAAAGCCAAAATTTAAACCATATGTTAATGAATAGGAATACAGATCACAGGGAGGATATTGCTCATAAACCAAAATTTGGTGGCCATCTCACTCTTCTGTTTGTTAAATAGGTCTTATGACTCCAAATATATTGTAATTGCTTAATACATTTTGCCAGATGAAATTATCCAAGGGAAAAATAATATACTATGTTTCAAGAACTAAGTGACAATGATGGACCTGTAATACTCATTGTTTTACTATTGCTTTGATGGTGTCTTAAGGGGAAATCCTATTTTTTTCCAAAGAACATTAGAATTATATAATTCTAATTAAAAAATTAAGCTAATTAGTTACTAGTCATGCAACTTTGAATAAGATACCTACATTTTCTGGATCTCAGTTCCCTCATCCGTAAAATTGTGAAAATTCTACCCACTAGGTACAACTAAGTATAAGGAAATATGTATATAAACTCCATAAAGTTCATCTCTGTTCTCCTTCCACTTAAACAGAATGAACAGCTATTGGGAAAATAAATCTTGTTTAGAATCATAAGAAATAATTTTCTCACACTAAAACTTCCATAGTTCAGTAATTAAATCTTAATTTTGACAGTCACAATTATTATATACATGTATATGTATTTCGATGTGATAGCAAAATGTGTGCTATGTCTTTCTAGAGTGGGAGGGAAGACAAGTGAATGAGATTCATCTGAGTGTGTATGTCCTGTTAATAATTCCAAAGGAAGAGATTAAATATAATGAGCAATAGAATCCTCTCCAGTGGAGTCACGGTGTGTCGGGATGGAGACTTTCCTTCATTCTTCATTTCTTCAGCAAATATTAATTGAATATCTGGTGTCTACTAAGTCAGAGACTCAGTGGTAAAGAAACCAAATACAGTATTTTCTGTAGTAGAATTTAATCTAATAGCCAGAATATTCACAAGTATAAATAATCACATTTACATGTGAGGTTCTAACTTTGAAGAATGCCAGTAATGACAGGTGTTTATTGCTGTAAATGCACATAATACAGGGACTTGATGCAGGTAGGAAGGTGAGGCAAAGGAGGAGGTGGTGATTGAACTGATAAATGATATCTCAATAGGAGTTATTTAGGTAGAGCTGGAAGTGGAATTCCAGTGGGGTGAACAGCATGTCCTTAATGTGTGAGCCCAAACAACATATAAATGACACTTAAAATATGCTGTTATGGCCAGAGAGGGAGAATAAAAGATGATGAAGCATTGCATTAGTTCTCCTAGATTATGCTAAGGATGTTTATCCTTACTTTAAATGCAACAGAAAGCAAGTAATATAGTTCAAGCAAGAAGGATGTCAATAATAAGGTAGACAACACTCCAAAATATCACTTTTTCTGGATCACTTTTTATGGGCAAGAGTAGATTTATCTAAAGCAATTCATCTGTTTCAGTAGGGTGAGGTTGGAGTTGCAGGGAAGATGAACTATGTTATGGTGATGGAGATTAAGGGAAGTAGATGGAATAGAAAAAGTTATGGTGATTAAAAGGTAATTTGGGCCTCCCTGGTGACCTAGGGGTTAAGTCTCAGCCCTATCACCTGAGTTCAATCCCCAGCCAGGGAGCTACCCACATGGCACAGCAGACCTTTCTTGTGTTGCCTGCTGCTCCCCTCAGCAGTATATTTCAGTAGATCTGCCTGTTCTGCTCCCCACTCTGTTTTTGGTGAGTCCTCTTACCACTGCACCTCTGGCCTATAGTCCAACTCTTCTGTACACACACACACACACACACACACACACACACACACACACACACGTATTATGAAGGTAAACTCATTGGGTTTTTGTGATATGTAGAGTAAGACAGGAATCAAAGGTTACTTTTAGGTTTTTGAGTGGGATAATATTCATTTGATGTATGAATTTTTATCTTAAGGATTATCCAATATCTTGAATCAAGACTTCCTTGTGGAGAAATTTATTAATCATTGTTGGCTCATTGGATTTCTTTATTTGTGTAGCATTTGAAAGTTGTTTTCTAAATTAATATATCGGTGTATTTTTCCTTCTAATTTACTCACTGTCAGGTTCTGGCAGTATCCACCTGTTTTAATTAGAAGTATTAGGTAGTTGCTAAAGCTATTTTATTTCCTATATTCTGTGTAATTACCATTGTTTAAAGAAGTGCTCGGCGAAACTGAAAATCGTTTACCTTTACTATGCAGTTCATTAAAAAACTGAACAATTACGAAAGTAGAGATTTTCACTGATGGCATCTCTTCTACCTTGATCCTAGAAAAGACACTTTTCTAAAAAAAAAAAAGTATAACCATTGCAAAAATGTTCATGTGATTTCTTATGTATGATTGATGATTTTGAGATTTGAGACATTTTTCAGAGAACAGTCCAAGAGCATTTGCTATGGTCTCTGTTAACTCAGTGCTGTTTTCAGAAGAAAATCCCAAAGCTGGTCTGTTGATGAAATTAAGTAGCAGCATATGGTATTCTGGAAAGAAAACACTGATAGGAAGAGTTAAACTTTAATGTAAATACAGAGTTGTTACAAATATACTTTAATCAGTATAACGAGTGCATTGGATATTTTGGTTATTGATATTTTTTGATTAGTTGAAGAAAAATAATTTTTAAGCATTTGATGCTGTGATTCTTAATAAGATATAAAAAACAATTTTTTTTGTCTTAATGAGCAGAGCGCAATGACTGATTTAAATTTTCCTTGATGAACCATGAGAAAACAAAAAAACTCAATTTATTTTTGTTTGTGTGGTATTATTTTTTGGGGTATATATATGTTATTTAAAATTGTGTAGCATGTAAATGTTATATTTATTTCATTAAAACCTAGTGTTGGACATTTATTTCATTTACTCTTTAAGACTTAGTATAGTAGCTTCCTTTCACATTAATATGAAATTTTATAAATTCACAATTTCTTGTAAGGTTTTAAAAAGAAATCAGCCTTCAAAATTCATAAAATTTTAAAATGCATTTCAGCCATAGGACACTAAGAAATTGCCAAACCAATATGTATATTTTTAACCACGTGATGAAAAGTGTTGCCTTTGGCTGAAACCATTCTTGCCAATTTTGAGGCCACAGTAAAATTTATCCTTACTAACCAATAAAAATAATTTGAAGTTAGAAAATTTACAGATCATAAGCAATACCTGTGTTCCAGACCTGCATCATAAAATCTGTGAGAGCTGCTACTTCTCCATGGTGTTACCATGTGTCATGTTAAAGCAAGATGTAGAATTTGTTTCTTGTTTCCTTTTGCTGGTAAGAAATAATATAGTGCATCTTTTCTAGTGCAGGTAGTACTTGGGTATTGGCATGGCTGTCCAAGGGGAATGATTACAGGGAGCCTTGCCTTATACCAGACTAGACTGTATGTTTTTCCCTGTGGCTATTCATTCAGGATTTACCTTTCATGAACAGTATCAAGTCTGCACCAATTGTGAGTTAATTTGTGATGGCGAAATTCTATGAAAACTTCCTTTCCCCCCACTCGATCATCCTCACCCTTGCACAATTATGCACATATTTTAAAATTAAGTGAGTACTTTAGCTTCCCTTCAGAATTAATAGTATTAATTCACCTTTTCTGGTAAAAGAGAGGTACAAAAGTACAGTTAAAATGCTTTTCTTTATCTTCCTTTCTAATCTGAAAAGTCTCATGAGCATTATGTAACACATTCCTACTACATCTTGTATAATGGAGAATTGTGAACCATATTGAAGTAAGAGCAAAACTTTGGTTAAATGAATTATATAATTAAATTCTGCATCCTAACACTCCATGAATTTATAGGGTCTATTGTGTAATTAGTTTACAAAAGAAAGAGCACTGAAGTTATTTACGACAGATGTTCACCTAACTTAAAACAGGAAGAGTATATTTAGTTCTATGTAGTTATTACAATGTAATTAAAACCATAAAACCACCTTATCTGAATTTCAAAGCCAGGGCATGTTTTTTCTTTCCTTGGCCTTATTGACTGCATTACTCCTAGCTGATCACTCAAGGATCATAGGAGAGCACCGCAGGTTGGCCACTTTTGACTCGCCAGAGTAATGTTTTATTTATTCCTTTGCTCCCCTTTTCAGAGAGGTGATGAGGTAACTCTGCAAAGTTGTGTTTGATGGCAGAGACGTACCAGGGATATGGCTGACAAGGAAGATAATTTTTGTGCCTATGTTCTGGGAGTGGTTGAGAAGGAAAAAGAGGTGGTTCAATAAGAGATATTGAAAAAAAATCTGAGTTTTATGTATGGGTAATTAGCGCATGAACCACCACTATCATCTTCTAGATAATGAAGAAGCAGGACTATGAGTGTCCTCTATATGCAGATTGCCTTCATGTACCAGTGTACATATACTTTGAAATATGTGAATGTGGAACATCCATCATCCACCTTGAGACTTTCCACAGGTCCCCTGCTGTATAGAGATGGCCTTTGGCTGTCCACACTCCCTGGTAAGTCTACTGGAGGGAAAGGTCTTGCAGGAAATAGTATTTAGACTTTCAGAAAACTAAATACCCTTTCAGTCAAGGCTTGGGAAAGTGTGCCCAGATGTCAAATGTCCGCTCCAATCAATTCAGTTCATACGCCCATAATCATTTGCTTGTTACAGGTTTCCGACTCCTCCATAATGGCTCAGTTGGATCAGGGCAGTATTACTCAGGGATTTGACAACATGTGCAAACTCTTTTTGAATTAATTTTCAAAGTCTTTTGTGACTGGTGTCAATTTGGCAACAGTGTTCTTCCATATTCGTAGGCTCAAGGTCTAAGTTTTGGGGGTTGTTAATGTCAAGAATTTCCTTTCCAGCAACTCCCTTTCACCTTCCAGAAGACAGAAGTAGTGTGAACACTGGAGCGTTAGAGCAGGGAGGGAGAGACATAAGAGTCTGACTTTTTGACTCTGAAAAGAACTTTTAATTACAACATGATTTGATAGTAAGGCTGGAGCTTAGAATCTGCCTCATTCAAGGACTCCAAAGGCTCACGGAATAAGAAATGTTTCACATGTAAATGTGGCACTTCTTATAGACTGTGTAATTTGCACTATAAAATTCATTACATAGTTGCACTATGCAAAAAATATAAATTAGTTAAAATGGAGGCAAAATATTGACTTTTAAAATTCATTTAAAAATTATTTATAAAAATTGAGCTACAGAAGACAAAAATATTTCACAGTTTAATTTTTTTCACTGATTACCTGGAGACCTCACAAAACATTCTCATGTCTTCCGCCATGGTTTGGGCACAGGATAAAGAAAGTGAAAGAAATGTAACCCTTTTTTTACCAAAGACTTTGGGGTTGTATTGATAGCTAGTGGCCTTGTGAAGCTCTGTGACTCAGTGTCCCGGGGAGTCTTTTCTCTTTTTTATCGAAGTCTGTGATGAACTTGAGAACTTTGCAGAAGAAAGGAAATAGTCTGCAAGATGGTGCTTCTGGTAGAATAGTGTTATCTTTACATTGACATATCATTTTATTAACAGATTTATTATAGATGCCTTCGTGGAGATTGCTTACTTTAGATGGTGATCTGTGAATAGCCCTTTTATGATCCTTGCCTTTGAAAAAATTAAGATTTAAACTTTGAAAAGATGTACATGGTGTGTTAAATTAGGTATCAAACCAGTGTTCATATATCTGTGATTTCTGCAAATCAATTCATATGTTTGATTCCAAAAATCAAACTTCCTTTAATATTCTAAGCTCTAAATTTCCACTTTCTAACAAACTAATTCATTTAGCATAGTTTGTAATTTTCTATGGTAACAGTAATAATTAAAGAATCACCAGTTTTACATCCAAAGGAAATTATTTTTTAGGTTCCTAATAGCAAAGTCAATGAGAGTTGATTTTTTAAAAATTATTTTTGCTCAGTACCATTATTTTGCAACCTTGTTAATTTTGAACAGTATAGTATTTCTCCCCTTCTGATCACTGTTGATCTCCTGCCAACAAAGCACTTGTAGTCCTCCACTGTGGTCCATTGTGCTCCCCCAACCCAGCTCTGGCCCCTCCCTGGTCCCTCTGAATGCTTTAGATCTATGGTAAGTTTTCAAGAACTGGTTTTAATGTTTTTCTAACCTTTGTTTGTTTTTTCTATATTCCACATACAAGTGACACCATCTGTACTTACCTTTCTTTTGCTGGCTTATTTTGCTTGCATAACCCCTTCCAGCTCCACCCATGTTGCCACAAGTGGCACAAGTTTATCTTTTATCATCACTGAGTAGTATTCCTTTGTGTATATACACCACCACATCTTCATGATCCATTCATCTGTTTTGGGGCACTTAGGTTGTTTCCTTGTCTAGGTTATGGTAAGTAGTGCTGCAATAAACATGGAAGTACAGGTTTCCTTTTGAATTCTTGTTTTTGTGTCCTTTGGGTAGATAGCAGGCAGTGAAATTGCTGGGTCATGTGACAGATCCAATTTAATTTTTTGAGGAATCTCCACCTTGCTTTCCGTAAGAGTTTGACCAATTTACGTTCCCACCAACAGGGTAAAAGTGTTCCTTTTCTCCACACTCTCACCAGCACTTGTTGATTCTGGTCTTTTCAATGTGGGCCATTCTCACTGTTGGTTTTAATGTGCATTTCCATGGTATTAAGTGATGGACATTTTTTCATGTGCCTGTTGGCCATCTGCTCCCTGTCTTGGAGAAGTGCCAATTTAGTTCTTCTGTCCATTTTTTGATTTGGGTTATTTGTTTTCTTTTTGTTAAGTTGTGTGAACTCCTTGTAGATCTTTGATATCAGTCCCTGAGTGACAGTTCATTTTACTTGTATCGCTGTTATAAATTCCCTTATATCCTTCCACTCTGGTTTTGTAGCACACTTAGTCTAACTGCTTTGACTGTGTATATGGAGGCGAATGAGAATTTGGTCAGAATTTCCCATTAACATAAACAATTTGTTTTATCTGAAAGATAGATTTCAAAAACTAGGTAATTGGGATGGTAGTAATAGTAGTACCATTTTGCTGTTAGTGTTAATGTTGCCTAAGCAAAAACAGCCAATTATTTCTTGCTGAAATGTTTGTCTATAATCATGTAGATTTATTGCAATATCTTATTAGTTTTTCATTTTCTTTGGCATAGTAGATTCAAACCAAACATAGTCCTATAAAATTAGGCTTTATTATCTTCATGTTTACTAAGTTAAATTCCTTTCCTTAGAATTGCTTAAATATAGTTATGGTTTTAAGGTTTAAATTCCTTTCTTTTATAGGAACAGTTATGGAAATTATGGTTTTCCAAATAAAAGATATAGCAGTGGTGATGATCCATGTTTAAAAGCATCCAGCCCAATTATGTATTTTGCTAACAACTGCTAATATCTTTAACAGTAAACATATTGTAATAAAAACCTGAAGTTAGCAGATAGAATACTTGTCATGTGAAATATATGAAGAGGGCCCTCGCTTTTAAACATGTTTATGTTGCTAGAATGATTATAGAAAAAAGCTTGATTTCTGTCCTTGATATTTCTTTTTGGTTTAGTCTTACTGATTTCTCACTGGCAATTTATTTCTACCAGATATTTAATGTATAGTAAAAATATGCAAGACAGATTTGGGTCAGTATCAATCTTAATTGGAGATGGATCACGGGTGAATTGGTGGTGGGCTGCCCAAGGGGAATACAAAATGTAAAAGACATAAATAACAATAAAAAAAATGGAAAAAAAAATTTCTAAGAGATTTTTGTGTGTATTAAGAAGTGGTGCTCACATGCTTGAGCCACAGTATTTACTAATTAAAAAAATTTAGGGCCTCCCTGGTGGCCCAGGGGTTAAGTCTTAGCACTATCACCCTGATGACCTGAGTTCGACCCCTGCCAGGGAGCTGACCCACATGGCGCAAAAGACCTCTCCTGTCTCGCCTGCTGCTCTCCGTAGAAGTATATTTCAGTAGATCTTCCTGTTCTGCTCCCCACTCTGTCTCTGGTGAATCCTCTCATCCCCCGTACCTCTGGCCTGCACCCCAGTTCTTCTACACACACACACAAAAAAAAAAATTAAATGCTTTCTAATGGAGTAGGTACTGGATAGGTTCTCATTATAATATCTAAATATGGCTATGATAGATACATAAACTTGCTTGTGTTCAAAATGATTGAATATTGATACATTTTGTAGGAGCCAGAAATACAGAAAGATTAAAGAACACACAAGAAGATGAGAAAAATTTGCTTATTGCAGTTGATGGAAGTTCACAGAGACTATATTCTTTACTCAATTGTCTGTGCCATACTTTATCCTGTTCTGAACTTTAAGTCTATTCTTATAGCAGAACCACTTTAATTAATTAAATGTAGTTTTTATAATTATAGTTTTTATAATTGCAGTGTTTTAATACTTGCTAAGGTAAATTCCTTACATCAAGCTTGTTTTAAAAGATTCATAGTCAGTGTTCTTTAATATTCTTTCAGAAGAATTCTATAATTATTTTGCCAAGTTCTGGTGTTCCCCAGCAGGCCCATGGAAATTTTGTCTGGAAGAGGTTGCTATAATTTTGTTTATTTAAAGCATTACCTCTTGTATTTGGTGCTCCATTTAGGAACATTGCTTATTTGTCTACTTAAAAGTTTTGTAAAAGTATTGTTTTCCACTTATTTATAAGTAGGTATATTTCTAAGTATTTTATATGTTTGATTTAAAGTACAAAATGAGTAATTTCTAATCTATTATTTGTCATCACTGTTGATAAATAAACTTCTGCATATAGCCAAGGAGAAAACAGAAAACACAAATCTTTGGTCTCCTTGTGGGTTAAATCCACAAATAGAAAGTACCTGCTTGATATTTAGAAGGTGGAAAGGAAGGAACAACTATTTTTTCTTTCTGGAGGAAATTGCTGTCATGGAGAAAATAGAAATAAAATATGGTTTGACATGAAAAAATTATCATAAAGACATGAAACCCTCAGAAAATTTTATTTATGTAATAAAGTTTCTTAGGTATATTTGAGAGTGTGGGAAAGATAATTTGATAAAATGTTGAACATGGAAAGTTAAATTGGTAAGAGCAGTTAACAAAGACAAGAAAAAGGGGAAGCTTGCTGTATGAGATATAAAGAATAAAATACTTCTACTTCTTGTTTTCTAATAGTGATTTTTGTCCAAAATTAGAATATAAGAAATGCTCTCAGCAGACTCAGAAATGCCGAATAGATTATAATGTTATGGTTGTGTATTCCTAATTATGGAGGAGGAATAATTCTATAAATGATGCTAAGGTACTTGGGTAGCCATATAAAATGAGGTGACATATCTCTTTTATACTATTATAATTTGAGTTTTATACTAGTATAACTTGAGTGTAAACATATGTGCATTTAATATGTCAGCTGTAGGGACCATGGTCAGTTAGAATGCTCATGAGCTATCTAAAGGGTCAAGTGGATTTTTGTCCCTCAGGGATGCAGACTGAACATTAATAACTTGACCTTTTGACTTTTCAAGAGATAGAAATTAATTTTTAATTTGAAAATTTCTAAATTCTAACTCTTAATTAAAAATAGAAAATTTGTGGCAAGTAATTTCAAATGGTATTCTAAATTTATTAAGGAGGTCAATAGTTTATGGTTTTTGTTTAGAAAACTATTCACTTCCATATTTGTGTGGTCTATATATTTACTATCGGTAGTACGTTTGAGGAAGCTCATTAAAAATAGCAGGTATCAAAGTAAGCAATAAAAAAGATGCTAGATATGTGGGAAACATATCTGGGAGCTCACTGTATTTTAGAGATTCTATCCAAAATCACATCCACAAAAGCAAAACAATAAATAAACAAAAACAGCAATAAAAGAACTATTATATTGTAAAGTAAGTCAGTATTGTTAATTTTTAAAGATGTTGTAACCCAACAATGCCATTCCCAAAAGTTTTGTTCTTGAGGGTATCGTAAGTTAATTGCACAAAAAAAATATATTCAATGAAGTTAATCTCGACATAGTAAACTAGAGAAAATGGAAACAAGGACAATATTGTGTGGAGTAAGTAAATTGGCACATTCTTACAATGAGATATTCTATAGACACTAAAGTAGCATATAGATGTACATGCATATATCTCAACAAGAATAAACAACATTCTAAAATGAAAAAACTAGTTTGTATAAGTATAATACACATCAGGCTTTTAAATCACTTATCTCTAGTGGTAGCATTTGAATTTTATTTATTTTTCTGATTTTTTTTCCACCACGTGAATGTATTCCTTATAGAGCCAACTAATTATCTGTTCAATAGCAAATGTTACCTTAAAAGTAACAAATATATTTAACAAAATATATTTAATTTTACTAAAAGATCAGTCTCCCATATATTTAGTAAACCACAAGAAAACCAAGTAAGTCGTTTTTTGGAGGAAGCAGTGCCCAAAAGTGTCACTCTAGAGAGAAATCAAGAAAGATAAGAACAGAGAGGGTTTGTAGAATTTGGTAAGCAGTAGGTTATTCATTGTGACCCTTCCAACTCTGTATTTAAAAAGGGAGAAGCTTATTTTGTTCATAAAATCAGAGATGTCACTTTTCCCTTTTCTAAAGCAATTTACTCAGTTTTAATGTTGTTTGATAATATAAGGAGTGGGTGGTGGGGATTGTTTCTGTCCCTTAGTCTAAATATAGTAAATGTCTAATCAGTACTTATTTACCAAGTTATTTTATAGGAGATGCTGATTATAGCCCATAAATGAGTAACGATGATCAAATAGCTTGTTCAGGTTAAATATCTTAGAATGGTCACCAATGTATTGTCTCATTTATCCATTCAACAAATATTAAATGGATATTATGTGCCAGGCATTGTTTTAGGTGTCCTGGGTTACATCTAAGAACTCAGACAGCAGCTTATATTCTGTAATAGTAAGGGAAAGAAAGCAAACAAAAAAGTAAAACATATGGTCAGGTTGATGGGGATAGTGTTATAAAGAAAAATAAATCAAGGTGGGGTGGTGGTTGAAGTGCTTAAATAAGGCAATCATACTATGTCACACTGAGAAGGGGGCTTTGAGAAAAGGTAAAGGGGAGGAAATGAGCAGGCGCACCTTTATGAAGATTCTAGTTTTTCTTTTGATGTTACGGAAGGTCATTGGAGGATTTCAAGAAGAGTGGTTGGCACCTCTAGGTTTAAAAAGATTTACTTTTAAAAAAGATTTACTTTTAAAAAATTATGTTTATTGAAGTGACATTGGTTTACAATACTGAATGTATTTTAGGGGTGTAGGGTCACGACTCTATAAATGTCTGTTACCACACCACTCCCACCACCAAAACCCCAGTGATCCTCTCCCATCGTTCATTGGGCCACCCCTTCCCTTACTCCCTTTCTGGGACCCTCTTTTCTGAAGTCAGATAAAAAGGCTCATGCTGACGGCCCGTTTAGAATAGTCGACAGTGTAGAATGCAGGACATCTTTAATTGCCTCTCCAGATCCAGTCTCTGCCCTTCCCTGCCTTGTGTCCCTGGGCTGCCTTGCCTTCTGTTTCCAAGTTGGCCTTTGCAAAAGGCAGTATTTATAGAAGACCTGTGGGAATGAGGAAGGGCTTTGGGTAATTTCTCTCCTTTACTACCCTCCTCAAAGGTCATGATTTTGGTAGTGTCTGTTTCAACCAGAACTCATGTCATTTAAAAAGTTAAGTAAGTAACATAGGTTTCTGAAGACTTGATATTTACTGCTTGATTATATTTAGGTCCAACTCTTGTTGGTATTGTCTGTAATCAATTATTAAGTTCGCTATTTAAAAGCTGCCCTCCATCCATTTCTTCTTTCAGAATGTCAGTTGCCACTTGGCAGGTTCTATTTTTGTTGAAGTTTCTTTGGATAGGTATCTTGTTGATCACATCCTCGATGGAAGCAGAGGAAAATCAGTGCTCTCTGGCCTTGCCATTTTGGGAGGTCTGCACAGCAGTGCACCATGGCACTCCGCCCACATTTTTACCCCTAAGAAAAATATACAAATAATTAGAAACAGCTGCTGCTTGCCTATACTGCCCCAGTGCAGTACTTAGCCTATAAGTCCTGCTCATGGGCCTTATGTTCCACGCTAAACCTGGGGAAAGACTCTGCTGGTGGGTCCAATTGAGTACATTCATTTCCCTTTCTCCTATAAGGGGAAAACAGTATTTTCTCTGCTTGGACAAGTTTCTCTGTGGCTTAAATTTACTGGTGGCCTTTAAATAAGACCAGTTCCACAGTTAACCTTTCTTCTCCCCATCTGGGCTCAGTTATCATTCAGGTTCGTTTTTTTTTGTTTTTGTTTTTTTTCAAACTGGTTTTTTCGTTCTTGGTCTGCGGCTGACTTCCCTCTGGGAGGTTGGCGATACCGCCCAGTAACCGGAGCGAGTGCCTGATTAAAGATTGCAGCTAATGACATTTGGGATGGACACGACGTTGTTATGCTTTCATGTCTCTCTTTTTTTCTTCTAATAGTTTCTTATTAGTTAAAACCTTAAGTAATGTGAGTTTCTTGGAAACATTAAAACATTTCTTTTTATCTGCTATACTTTAATGCCAGATTGTGTGTAGGCTAGTGACATAGAAAAGCCATTTACTGATATGTGGTGTGTAATTTAGCCACACTGGTTTGATTACATTACTGGGTATGATTTAGGCTCATGGAGAAGTAAACCGGCAATTTGATTGAAGCCGCACTCTGCCTTGTCATCCAAAGATCAGAACAGAAGCTATAATTAGTCTGATTAATTAAGCAAAATCCAATTTTAATTTGGTTACCTGGAAGACTCTACCACCAGAGTCAATATTAATTTTAAATATTTTTTTTTACAACAGAATAACAATCATAAGCAGGAACTTTATCTCCTTTTGTTTTTCAATGAACTTTGTAATGATACAACATCTATTTTTAATCAAATGATGGCAACTGCTACTAAGTAATTTTTTAGGATTGGAATGAATCGGAATTCCTTTGAGTTATGTGCTAGTCACTGCCTGCTGAAGGGCACACATTTTAGAAAATGAGCATTTTATCATTGGTGCTTGAACCACTGAGCATGTATTAGAGCATGTATTAGAAGACAACTGTCAAAGATTAAAAAGGAGACTAGAATGAATTAGAGTTAATTTTAATAATGTCTTTGGGAGAATCATTTTCCTGTTAACACTTACTTGCCAAAATTTTGACATAGTAATATAAATTATTAAATATCTCTTGTTGAAATGAAATAGAGAAATGACTTTCATTTGATAATTGGAAGACACGGACTAGAGAAACTTAAATACTCTCCTATATATATTTACTCATTTTGTAATTACTGACTTGGCTTTTATCTCTTTGGACTCTCTAGGAATAGTCTCTACTGACAATTGTTTTTGGATTTACTTGTTCAAATCTTCACTGGGGACATTATTGAAGTACAGTTGTTTTGTTAGCCACTTATTAAGAAAATAACCAGATTATTTTTTATATGATTTGGAATAGGAGAAAATGTATCAACCATTACATTTTAGTTAGTCCTTTAATCTCAAGATTTAAACTAAAATCTTTATTTTTGATAAAAGAAGGATCTTTTCTACTTGCAGGAACTTTTTGAGCTACTTTACATGGGTTTTGGTTTGGTTTGTAATTGGAAGAGAGAAAAGAAGTGAGGCCATAATAATCATTA
This sequence comes from Scalopus aquaticus, assembly GCA_004024925.1. Taxonomy (NCBI): domain Eukaryota; kingdom Metazoa; phylum Chordata; class Mammalia; order Eulipotyphla; family Talpidae; genus Scalopus; species Scalopus aquaticus. Next base: position 98,505 of record PVIJ01001022.1, on the reverse strand, counting down.
ACTTTTTCCTGACAATGTGCATATTTTGTTAGATTATTCCCAGAGTACTCCAAAAGTTCAGAAATCTGATTTGTTGTCTCACATAGAGGAAAAAGGAAATGTTAGATATCTTGACAGACTATATTTCACAAACTTTTATGGATATTATATTTAATGCCATGTGATTAAATTAATGGGATGTATTGGAATGTAGTATAATTAGCCGTAGGCTTGGAATCAGAACTGTGATAGCCCTAGTTTTGCCATACTTTAGACTAAACTTGCCTCTTGAAAATAAAGTGACAGCAAAAAAAGATAAATTACCTTCCCAAAGGGATCACTTAAATCTACCCTAGTCTATTTTAGAATTGAACTTAACCAAATCTAGCGCTTCCCACCTTTATCAGGGAATCACAGCAAATTACATTCTATAGGATAAGAAATCTGCACAAAACTCTTTAGCAAATGCTAGAATAGCTTTAATATTCAGAATTCTGTTTTTATATAGCAATTAGAGTCAGAAAAATTTTACAATGTTTTAGTTTAGGCACCTTCACTGTTTACAAAACAGTAAGTGCATGTAGAGAAATGGATTTTAGGAATGGGCCTTTGACAAGCCAAGATGGAAAGAGTTGGTTTACTTCCATTTTTCTCACTCTGTTGCCTGAATCTTAAAGATGTTAAATGATGTTGTACCTGATTAGAAAATTACTGTCAAATGAGAGGAAGTAAAGGCTCACCACCCAGTGGTCATTCTCCTGAAAGAAGAGAACAAAAAGGTTTTAATTTATCTAAGAACTCTTCTTGAATTCTATTCTAGAACATAGATGTTGTATAGGATGATGTTTCTTTTAAACCCATGTGAAAGCAATCATGAGAAGTGGGCCATTGTAAAAACTGTTCTTTTTTTTTTTTAATGCAGAAGATATGACTGGTCTCATAAAGGTGAGTGGGTGGAGGAAGGATCTAAATAATACTGACCATAATTCAGTTAGGTTTGTAATCAAGACTAAATGGAGATCAAAAAAGAGGAAATGGGGAGTTAGTCTTCACACAAAGAAAATGTTTCAAACACAAGGGACAACTGAGTGAAATTGAATAAGCTGTAGAGAAAGGGTAAGGAAATGGTGGGAGTGGAGACAGATGGAAAAGAGAGAATTCTAAGAAATAAATTACTGCTTTCTGTTTGAGGGATATGCTTGCTGTCTAGTTTTAAGTGAAACTTTAGAAAAACAAGTGTTAATGCACGTAGTAGCACCCAAGAAACTAAGGAAGTTAAAAAAAAGCTGAGAATTTGTGAATGTTGTTTTCTCCCTACTTTTTATCTGTTCTCCTAGCGCCATAATCTCCAGATATTAAGCAACTGTAAGTTCACTTTGAAACAACTGCATCACATTTACCTCTATATGAATAATTGCATACCCTATTAGTCAACTGCTATTTTCTAAATAAAATTTTTAGTACCATTAATTCATAGATAAATCAGTTATGTAACTAGGACAGTGTCTGATATTGCGTTTTAAATTTTCTTACATTTTTGCTGATGGAAAAAAATTCAAACAATTAGGGATGTATAATGAAAAGGAGACTCCCCACACAGGGGGTACTTAGTTCCCCTTTGTATTTTTTTTTTCAACAATACAAGTGAAAGAATTTTACATTGAGAAACCTATGTGATTGTCAGATGGAGTCTACATGAACATGTCATTATCCTTTCTTAAACACATGTGTATCCATCTCCCCATCCTTCTATACTTATTCGTCTAACTTATCAGCATTTTAAAGAAAATTGCAGATATATTTCCTCCTAAATATTTAAGTGTCCTTCAATAGAGTATGATACTTATCAGTATCAGATTATTAATATCATCGTTTGCTAGTTTTTTTGATAAATAATTTATTTACAATGATATACGTTAACTCAGTGTATACTTACAGAAGTTTTACAAGCTCGCATACAGATGTAATCCAAGTGCTTTTTCAGACTCAAAACAATGCCAGTACCTAGAAAGTTTCCTCGTGACTCTTTCTGGTCGTCCTTTACTGCCATCTCCTTAGAGGTGACTATTGGCCATTTTTCTTTCATCAGAGTTTTGTCTTTCTAGAATTTCATGAAAATGGAATATTGTCTTTTGTGCATAGCTTTTTGCTCTTTCCATCAGAATAACATAGACTTAACCTGTCTCAGGGATCAGCCCTTTCTTTTTTTTTCATGGCTCAGAGAGCTGACTGTACCACAGCTTCTTACTTCATTCTGCCATTGGTAGACACTTGATGTTTACCCATTTGGGGCCATTATCAATAAAGCTGCTTTCATTTTTCAGTGAACTTATATTTTCATTTCCCTAAGGTAAACACCAAGGAATGGAGTTGTTGGGTCATAAAAGAATTGGTTATATGTTTAGTTTTCTTAAAAACTGCCATACAGATCAATGGCTCATGTCAGGATTCCAAATGTATTCTATCTTTAAAAAACAAACAAACAATTGAACATTACTGGGGCAGCTGCTGAAATCTTAATGGGGCTTGTAGACTACATCATAGCAATTTATCAGTGCTAATTTCCTGTTTTTAATGGTTGTATTATGTTTATGTAGGTAAATGCTCTGTTTGTGGGTATTATACAGTGAAGTACTCTGGAGCTACAGGGCACAGTGTGCCCAGCTTACTTTCATGTCATTGGGGAAAAATTCTTTGAAGGTAGTTTCAAATTTTGTGCTTAAAATTTAAAATATTTTACAAAAGAGGAAAAGACAGTAGTCATATGGTCTTTGCAGGAGACAGGCCAAAAACATCAAGAAAGAATGCAAGTTGGTGGGATAGAAAAGATATCCCTAAAACATAATCAATGATGTAAACCAGTGTTACCTCAATAAAAAAAAAAAAAAGGAAAACATATCCTGGCAAATACTGATCAAAAGAATTCTGATAGCAATATTTTAGTTATATAAAATAAACTCTATGGGAAAAATCTCATTAGCGATTAAGGTAGGCTATGATACAATGGTAAAAGCTTGCATTTATAGAGAATATATAATAATTCTGATGGTATATGTACTTAATAGCATAATTATCAAGTACAAGTTAATAGTACTAAAATGAGGGCCTCCCTGGTGGCACAGGGTTAAGTCTCAGCACTATCAAGCTATTGCCAGTCATTGCGGCCGCTCCCCTCAGTGGTGTATTTCAGTAGATCCTGCCTGTTTTGCTCGCCTCACACGTGTGGCCTAGACCCCAGTTCTTGGATGCATAAATAAATAAAATAGTTCTTAAAAAATAGACTGAAATGAATATTTTATAGTTTTCAGTTACACAAATTTTTTAACATATACTCAGTGTTTGATAGATAAAAAGACAATTATATTGTAGTTATAGAATATTTGAATCACATAATTAGCTAATCTTAAATAATGAATATTTATAGAGGTTTGAACTTCAAATTGGAGAATTTACATTATTTCAACACATGGAAGTTTTAGACAAGTTGGCCCTATGTGGGCTGCAAAATTGACTCAGTAAACAAGCCAGAATATATTTTATAAATCATGTTTTATACCAATGGTATATAAAATGGAATGGATAACCAAACATATATCTCTCAAGCAATAGATCATAATGGATACCTGAACAATAACAAAACTTCTAGGGTGCAAGTAAGCATGCTTACAGAGTAATTTGTAGATCTAAAAGCATATTAAAAAGAAAGAAATTAAAAAATATAGATGCTATCCTTGAAGAACTAAGATAAATCTAGTAAAATAACCTAAGTATGCAAAAAATAAAATAATGGACTTAATGAAATAAAAAGGAACCAAAATATAAATAGCCAATTAAGAGATAGTCCTATAAATATATTGATTAAAATATATTTGCTATATCAAGAATGTAAAGAAAAAAATAAGTGTTGCTATGAATGAACTGAAGAAAATTTCACAGACTCATAGAGACTAAACAAATCATAAATGAGTTCTGTGGAAAACCTTAGTGAAATTTTTATTAAAATGATCATTTTTTCCAAAGAAACATAATTTAACAAATACAAACTACCTGAAGCCCACTAAAGTCATCAGGTCTGTAATTTTAAAATATAATCAACCACAGTACCAGACACAGGAATTCAGATAGATCCTACTCTGTGTTCCAAGACTGGAAAAGCAAGGAGAAGAACCCTCAAGTTCCTTTTGTGTGGCTATGAGGTAGCTTCCTCAAAAGACTCCACTCATCTTCTCTTCCCCACCACATTTCTTGCCTTTCCCTCTCTCCTTTTCCTTGATCTTCCCTCCCAGATTCCTTCCCTACCATCCTCTGTCTTCTGCTCCCCTTTTCCCCCCTTTCAGTTTCTAATCCATCTCATATGACCATGAATTCCAATATTAAAAATGACCTGACAATTACCAATTTCATGTAAATTCAGCGATATTTTTGAGTAGTCTGCTGCATTCCAGGTCCTGTGAAACTCTTGGAACGAAAGAGACAGCTACAAAGTAGATTGGCTGCTAGCTAATTATAGCTAAAATCCTCACTCTTGGGTGAAAATACAGTTGGCAATTGACAAACCCTAAATCATCAGCTTCTCTGTATGTTCCTCCTTCTTGCCTTTTCTCAAGTATTTTGGACTCTTGTAGACATAACTTTAAATACAAAACAAATGACAAAGACCCACGAGATAAACAGTGGCAAACTAATTGCAGCTGTATATTATGAAGCAGCTCAATCTAGAGGAAAATGCATCCTTAAAATGTAGGTGACCAGGTTTATGCTTGTAGTTTTGCTACAGAGTTACATGAAGCAAATTACTTGACCTCTCTGTGCTTCAATACAGAGAACTATTACTATCTCTCCTGTTGGTTTTGCATTATTGTTGAGAATTAAATGAGATAAAATTAAATATTGACCTGAAATTCTTTCAAAGGCTGTAATATAAAGTGGGATTATCATTATCATCTTCATCATCATGTTTAATGTATAACATATGATGCATTTGAACGAAGGAAATTTTGATTTTAAAAATAAATTAGCAGGCCGATTTTGAAAGCAAGATGTATGTAACTTTATAAGGAGAAAGATTTTTCTGGGAAGTATTACATCTTTTCTAGTTTGCTTATTTCATGGTATATAATTTACCATGCCATATAATGCACCATCAAATATTTTAGTGTAATTCACGTCTTTTATGATCTAGTAAATACAGATACACATGTATACCCACATAGAGATGTAGCTACAAATCTGTGTTGATGCATACAGTTCTATATCTATACTTACGTATGTTTGTGTGTGTGTGTGTGTGTGTATGTATCCCATACAATGCATGAATAAATGGTTTCACAAAGCAGTATTTATCTTTTCTATAGTAGGTGCATACAGTCTCATATTTTCAACTCTATTATATTCCATTTAATCCTGTTTCATTTTAAAAATCTGCATTTATTTCACACTTATATTTTGAAAACCTGGGTTTAAATATATCTCATATTCATATCTTTCTTGAAGACACCTCCAATGAAAACAACCTATTAAAGCTAGTGGGGTGAGGCTAAGCAAAAGTCAAATATTTCTTCTGCTGGATTCCAGAACAAGAAGTACTAAAAATTTATGTTCTGCAGTTGAGGAGTTCTGATTGTGCTACATCCAGACTTTTTAAATTTTAGCACAAAGAGTTGGCTAAAAAAAGCCACCAGACCTTCTCGTTTCCTTCCAATGACCTTTAATAGGAAGAATGACTTGTGATGAGCTCACAAGCGAAATGGGAGGAGGTTCTACCCTGTTGTAGTTTGGAGTGTGAGCTTATTAAATCCAGCTGACCATTTTGGACTATCTCGGTCTTTTTCAAAAAGGGAAATCACCAACAAAAAAATTACAATTAGGCAATTAAAAGCTAGGATACCTCCACATTTTTCCTCCACCACCTTAACCTTTAGCATATATAAATGGTGAAAACCATACTAGTTCATAATAGCATAAATAATAACTTTTTATAAAATGAGAAGATTTAATTTGTTCATGTAGAATTAAATTTCTCTAATGTATTGAATTTCAAAAGTAATATTAATATGTATTGTGCCAGAAAGCAGTATAATCTGCTTTTCAAAAACTTTGATGAATCACAATATAAATTTCCAAAATGATCAAATAATTAGAGAAGTACTTATTCTCCTCCCTTGTTAAAAAAAATCCTCTATCAGTTTGGTAAGAGAACATTTACTTTGAACATTTTGGAGGATAATGATAATATATAATCATTATGCGCCTTTCTATGTTATGCACCATCTTGTTAATTTACACATTTTTAAATCTATTCTTGTAATGATTACATATAATAATGACAGATGGGAAAGCTGAGGCATTGATAATTAAGTAGTAAAAATACGATAAATCTATAATGCAAATTCTGGTCTGTCTCTCTCTAATCCTGAGCCCTAAATTTCTGAGTATGCACAGTTTTCAGATGACCGTAATGACTCCTAGGCGAGTGTTACTATCACAGATATCTTTCCTGAATTGTAGACACGCAGCAGATGCACAGGTATCTCTAAGTTAACATGTCTGAAGCTTAAGCACTTTAATCTTCTCATATATTTTCACCCCCACCTGCTTCAAAGTCCCTCACAGTCTGACAGCATGTTAATCTTTTTTCCTTTTTTTCAATGAAAAGCCTCCCTCCATTACCTATGCAAGCAATATGGGAGACCCTATGACTCTCTTCTCTCCTTCTCTCTATTTCTCTTTCCCTTATGCCTTCTCTCCTTCTCTCCTTCTCTTCCTTACCACCTTCATTCACACCCAATCATCCACTGAATCTTATTTGCCCTCTTGTTAGCTCTTGAACCCTTCCACTCTCCTCAAAACTAGCTGTCATTACTTAGTCAGACAAGTTTATGCACCTCATCAATTTATTCTTGGCTATTGTCATGTTCTTCTTATTAATTTTGAGTCCAATTTTCCTGTGCTCCTGTTTATTGTCTGTGCAGCAGCTAGAGAGATCTTCTTTTTCATATCATTTCTGCGGTCACTTCTTTCTTGCTTAAAATCCTTGTATGGCTCCTTATTTTCACAGTAAAATCTGTGATCCTGTGCCTGACATGAAAAGCCACTCATCCATACTGTCATTTCCAATCCCTCAACTCATTCTTCACCTAGTCCTAAATCAGTACTAATTTCTTGAGCATTATACCCCTAATTCCAAACCTTTGCATCTGCTTCTAACCCATCCTAAAATGTCCCTGTTTGACCCTCTAACTTTAGGAACTCCTTGTAAGTTTTCTCTTATGGCCCTAGGCATACATATAATTGGAAAATCTCAAATGCATTATAATCATCTGCCTTGCACCCTCATTAAACCCTTTTAGAGCAGTCCCTCATCTTACTCATGTTTGCATGTACCTGTCACAAAAAGAGGCAAAACAGTATGTTGGGTGATGTGCTATAATGCAGAATATTTTTCATTACTAAGCTTCTTACACTAAAAAAGAATGACTTACTTGGGAAGATTAAATCAATTTGTAAAATGGACCTAACTTATTTATAGGGCTTTTGACTTTAGGAAAATCACTTATTTCTAAAAGTGAGCCTCCTACCCTGGGAAAGGAGATTTAACTTAAAATTACAATAACTACCAGTATTTACCTTGTGCTGAGAAATATGTGAGAACATAAGAAAGGCCAAGGGAAAATAAATTGATTGGTTATTCCCTTTAATAACCAAGAAGAATGGAATCTTTGTAGAATTGGTTTGGCAAGATTCTGATCCAGGGAGGTATGAAGTAGAAAAAAGGGCAAAAGATGGAGTTCATAGAGTATTAATTGACCTCTCTGGGCCTCCATTATCATCAGTGATAAGGGAAAAGCTGTCCATCTACCTTTGCAAGCCTATGATGAATCTTGGATGAGACCATGTTATAAATAACACTGCTATTGGAGTTAAAATTTGTGGCCATTATGTCAGAACTTAACCTATTTTGTGGAGATTTCCTGAATATTCACCAGGAACACAGTATGTCTTGGAATTTCTCATTGTGTACACTCTACATTTCTTCCCTTTGCTGTGTTAGCTCTTCAGTTCTAGGAACCATAACTGAGAACGTCCTGTCTGCAGTGCCTAGCATCCTACCTGGCAGAGAACAAGTGCTCTTTATGAGTTTGCTGAAAGATTTGTCAAAAAGGTGTTGGTAAAAATTGTGCTGAAGGCAATTAGAGGACATTTATTACAAGTCACCATAGAAAGACTTGGGTATATTTTTGTTGTTGGTACCCCTACAGATATTTTGACTATTTTTGTAAATTAACATTTCAGAGAAATGTCATAAGGGAAAGAGAAATATATAAGGGTTTTCATGTGAATAATATAGTTCACATGAAAGAACTGTGAAACTACTACAAAGCAATATGCCTGTCACAAAATATAGGTTTCCCTATCTTTTTCTACTTTCAGAACCTTATTTAACTTTGACCATTACTTCATGCCTCTTAGAGTAAACTTTGTGATTGATGCTGATTGTTTCAAAGCAGTTTTTATGATACTGGATACCAAAGATACTACTCTATGGAAAATGCTACGATTTTTGGATAATTCTATTGCTTACATTAAAAATTTTTAAAAAATGAACAATTCCATAACGTGCAATTAACTATCATGAGTAAAATGAAAAATGTTGAGACATGCAGGTTTATCTATAGGAAACTATGTAAGTTCACAGAGTAGCAAATTATGAGTATTCATTTTATTTCATTTAGGTATGTATATACTTATCCTGATAATATGGCACAATTTTCTTTAAATAAAATTTTTTTAAATTTATTTTAAAGGCACGTATTAGCTGGGGTTCTTTGCAATGAGTGACCAAAAAACCCGATCAATTACCCAAGAATGTATAGAATTCCAATTATGTTTATAATTAAAGTTATTAGAAATAACAGGGAAAAAGACATTTTGTTCTAAAGTAATGCTACTTTTTTAAAGGCACAGGACATGAATGTAAAAATATTTGTGGATGGGGAAGCTTGGGAAAGAAATTACATGTTTGATCAAGCTATATAGGGTTTGATAAATCTATTATAAGGTTAATGAATGAATTAGTGCTTATAAATAATCCTTCACAATATATATAGTAAAATGTTTTATGTGAAAGAAATCCATAGAGTCATATAAACAAATTTTTGTTGATTTATTTTTGCCATTTAATATACTCCACATAGATTCTTTTTGTCTTTATATTTTATGGAGTTAATACTCAAACAGTATTTCAGATTAGGCTGTTTCTGGAGTCAAGACATATAATAATCCTGGTGACCATATTCAAATTCCATGGTGCTTTTTCTTTCTGATACATGCAAAACTATAAAGATATCAGCTGATTCACTCAGTGAGCTAAGGTTTTTGAGTGGATGTAAGTGTCACAATCTTGAGAATATCATCAGTGGAGTTTTGTACCAAGATATCCATCTACTATTCCAGGGAGAGTGGCTGCCTGCCCTGGATTCACTGTATGATCTTGAGCGAGTCACCTCACATTCTTGAACCTCAGTCAACCCATTTGGAGAGTTAGGTGAAAGCTAAGCCTTAGTGAGAAACAGATGCTACATCTGAGATGAGTTTTCTTGTGTAAACAAGTAATTCCAAAGTTTAATTCCAAAGAAAGTTGCTATGTGGATGGCCATGATACATATGAGGTAGGCAATTGGGGTAAAGTTTTGAAATAAATAAGTTTCTGGATAAAAAAAAAATATAGCGTCATGATACTACATTTGCATTTTTAAAATTTTTTTTCTAATTTTTATTCCCTGCTGCTCTGTTTTTAGATACATACAGATGTGATTTTTATGTAACATTTATTTAAAGCATTTGCAACATTTATGATTTCCATATAGTGAATTACACTTCTCACAGGTCAATTAAGCTGTGAAGGTAGGCAAAAATACAACTCAAAATAGTTCAGTTATTACCTAGTGAAAGTCAATGCAAGTTAAAACCTCTTCTCTTGGGATAAATTTAACAAAGATTTAAAGATGTGATTTTAAAGACAACAGTTAAGTTTGTATTTTAGGTTAATTCTCAGTGGATTACTTACCACATTGGTAAATTCTACATTCTGAAACACCTTGTGAAAAAAGAGATAGGTAATTTAACAAATTGAAAAGAATTCCTCAAAAGAAAGAAAAACCCTCTTAAGAAATGTTAGTCTAAGCTGTCTGATTGCTTTCTTCTCTACAACAGCTACTTTTACTGATTGAAACAACTATGAACATCAAAGTAAGGTCTGTGGTTCCAGAAACTTGCCAAGCTTGCCATAGCTCCAAACTTAATGTTTCCTGTGTTGACTTCGTGTATTGCTATCATCGGCACACAGTTCAAAGCTTCAGGTTAAATGTGCTGTGGTTTCCCATTGCCTAACTTTTCGTATTTTAAAGTGGGAATAAGTAACATGTGAATCAGCAAGCTAATGGATACCGTTGAGAATTCTGTCCGAACTGGTTTATGATTCTTTGGTTTGGCAGCTATGGTGTTCTTGCATTTGACGTTAGCTAAGGGAGCAGTAGCTTGGCCTTTAAGTGGAAAACAATCCAGGAATTTCAGAGGAGAGGAACTAAGCAACAAAAGGCCTGGAGCTATTATCTTCTGAAGAGAGATTAAAGCACTCCAGTCCCTGTACTTTTCTCGGATGCCTGCACAGAACTCTTGACTTCAGTATGAGAACATATCTGTGGTAGAATCTGGCCCTGGTTTCTTTCGTAACTTAGCTAAGTCCACATATACTGAGTGAGACACAACATAACAGTTGGTTAGAGTAAGATCACCCTTGGATGACAAAGAATGTGATGGACATAAATCTAGCAAGTTGAAAGAAAAAAGAGGAAACCTATATTTAGACTTGCTAGTTAGAGAAAATATCTAGTGAAATTATCTAATACATTAAACATCTTGGGACAGAGACTGATGAAATTAGTAAAAGATTCATTATTTTGACATTTAAAACTATTTTGAATGAGTTCTCATCTGAATAATCTTGAATCTTGTGCTGGTCTCACTAGCAGAAACTGAATTACAAATATTTTCCACTCTGTGCTTCTTGTGTGAGCTCTAGATGCAAAAAAATAATAATCATCTTCTTTATATATTTGAATATTCTTCATATATACATATAACATGTATACACTCTTCACATATATTCAGATATGTATCTATATATATGTATATGTGGAGGACTATTTTATACACTCACACAACACACATATAAAATATATATATACAAAATCTTCAAATTTATACAAAGTATTTCAGGCTCTTATCAAAGGATATTTTGTGTTGTATCAAAGAGAAATAACTTTGGTTCCATTAAAGACTAATTCCTCTTCTAGGAATTGGTACTCCACAGCCTTGTTTACTAAAACTGAAAGTAAGATTGATAAAGTAGACACATATATTAAAGCTCATGAATTTAAGCTACATGGGAATGATTCTATTTTCACATGGTATAGAGTTCAGATTTACCATCATTTTGGGTTATAAGCAAGTTTAAAAAACAAGGGAGGTATGATAGTAAGAAAGGCTGGGAGGAGGCAAATTAATACGAGGTGAATCAATGGTATTAAATGTCTGTTTTTTAATTTCTGTGAATAAAGTTGCTCTTCTGTGGCCACCTTTAGTGGGATTGGTTTTACACTTGAGCAGAATGAGTAGACTGAAGGTTCCAGAGGTTTTCAGAATATATGATTCACAGACATTGAGGATGAAAAAGTTATATGGAAAATTAATCTTCAGTTATTTAAACTGTTATCTTGTATTTTAAGATAGACTGCAAAAAAGTTAAGAAGTCTTTATTGGAATCTTTGGAAGAAACTTAAGATAGTTTGATATGATTACGAAACATTCCTCCTTAGTTATAGATATTTTTGAGGAAAATATTTTTCTGCCTATATGCAGTTCTGAAGTCAACATTTGGTATATATGTTATTTATGCTTTGATGTTCAGAGTGCATACAAAATGGAATGTGTAAACTAGAATACATTTCAATTTGATCAAATGCCAATCACAATGGGATTGTTGATTTTTTAAAAAATCAATGATTTTAATCTGTTAAATATGACTGAAAAATTCTTTTCCTTCTGTTGTGGTGTACAATGCCCAAATAGTTTTTTATTTCCAAGTTATAATAGTATTTTAACATTGATTTTTCATTAGACTTTTCTCTGAAATATTCAAAGCTCTTTGATTAGCACCTTACCAAATGATTTTTAAAGCTGGGACTTTCAAGAGAAACATATGGGAGAATGAGCTAAGGAAATTCTCCTGTAAGAAAAGTGGAATTTTTTTTTATAATTTTCTGAGTTAATAACTTCTTTTTTTTTAAGATTTATTTATTTATACATACAGCTGGGATACAGGCTAGAGGCATGGTGTGACGAGAGGGTTCACCAGAGACAGAATGGGGAGCAGAACAGGCAGATCAGAAATACACTGCTGAGGGGAGCAGCGGGTGAGGCAGGAAAGGTCTGCCGCACCATGTGGGATTCTCCCCAGCTGGGTGTCGAACTAGTATCGCGAGCTGCCCGACAGCTCCACAGCGTAGCGCTCAACCACTGAGCCACCAGGGAGGCCAAAAGTGGAATCTTTTTAAAGCAACTCCTTGCTCTTACTTTTCTTCTCCCTCAACATCCATAGCCATCACCTCTGCACTCTTTGGAATTAAGAAAATGTATGGGAAAATTTTGTTAATAACTGTTCCACCGCTGCACAGAATTTTTATGGATTCATTTACTTCAGAGGTTCAATTGGTACTTTGTATGAGTCGGGGGAAACTAGGAACATGAGGTGGTTGTTGATATAACTGCTGTGGATAATTTCATTGTGCCATTTTTCCTTTCTACTTTTGTTCATCTAACTTTGTTTTCAGGAATATCAAATTACTGAAAAGAGAGTGTTATTCTGTATCAGTGTGCCTGGTCACCAGTCCTTAGCGCTCCTAGTCTTTATCTTCTTTGTGGAAAAACTTCAGTTGTGTTTGCTTCTACAGTATCAGTCTTTTTCCTTGGATAACAAAGCTCTGACTCTTATTTGAGGAGTCACTTTTCTCCCATTGTTCAGTTGTGTCATTTAGTAGAGTCATTTTCTCCATGTGGAACCAAGATGGCTGTGTGACCCAGATATGCCCATCAGAACATTCTGTCCCTTTGACCACAGTGATGTTCAAGTCAGTACTGTTCCCCCAAGAAATCACACGCTTCCTCAGGGAGAAATTCTATATGCAAAACCTCTATTGACTGCAGACAAAACTGGCCCTGGGAATTCTGCTGCCTTCTCACACGATAAGACACTATAGGAGTCAGCTGAAAAAGCAAGATCCACTCTTCACTGGAGATTTTCCTGAAAGAGTTTCTATTATACTTATATAGGAGATTGAAATTAAGGGAAATCTAGTATATATCAAGGGACTGTTTTTCCTGAAGTGTAATATAGGTGACGTGAAAGAAAAGTGTTAAATATAGACTTGCCTCGCTCATAAAATGCTTGTTTTTTTGAGGAATATTCAAAAGGAATGAACCACTATGAGCAGCTCAGCCTGGTCTTTATCTACTTCCTCAGCAACTGTCTTATTTTAGATAAAAGACAGGGGTTTCTTTAGAAACATAAAATGTCAGGCAATAATGGGGTTTTTATTATTTATTTCTGAGCTTTGTTATGGTCGATGCTCATATTTTCCATTATAAACCCCTTCTCAAGGGGCTGTAACTCCCCCAATAAAAAGAATAGCTTCAGGCAAACACTTGAAGCCTTTGCTCTCAGCTTAGAAGGACTTTGGTTTTTCCAGGTCTTAAAAATGAAAATCCATTAAATTCTTTTTAAATTATAGGAGTGTTAAAGGCGGGGGGGGGGGGTGGGGGGGAGGGGAAATCAGCCAGGGAATTACTGCCTTAATATGTGTCTCTTTACTACCTGGGTTCAGAATTATTTATTTATTTATTCATTGAAAAACAGCAATTTTGCGTCCCTGCTACTATATCCATTATATTACCCACCCCCAACAACAACAGAAAAACAAACAACCTTCCTTTATTAACTAAGAGAATTCAGTAATGCCATTTGCACTTTGTCCAGTTGTCGTCCTTGGAGTTGCTTAGTGGAGATGGTTTGGTGAGTAGTTTGCATTGGGCCATTTCTATGTCTCTGATAAATGATCCAGCGTCCCCCAGAAGAAATGATTCCACTCAGTTCATGGCCAAGTTCCCTCACTATGTGAGCTGCCATCCTCAAGGCAATGCCCAGACAATGCCTCAGGTTACCCTGAAGATGGTGTATACAAAAATAATATTAAAATACTCCTCTTTACTTTGCTTCTGGAGCAGTGCTGACCTGGACTTGTTATAACTCCTGGTTGTGGGTAAAAGATAAGTTCAGACTGAAGACTGAAGCATTTCAAAGATGACTAGAAACCTGAGGCCTACCCATGGCATAAATTGGAAAGGTTATGCAAGAGTAGCCCTAAGTTTTAGGATGTGGCTAGGATATCCTCTGTAACTTAGTGACAACAGCTGAGGAGCTTAGCCTTTTCTTTTCTTTTCTCCTCTTCTTGCATCTTCCCTCCCCTCCCCTCCCCTCCCCTCCCTCCCCCTCTCCTTCTTCACTCTCCAGTAGTTCAGTGCCTCTGGAATGCATGCACACACACACACACACACACACACACACACACACACACACACACACACACAATACATTCAGCAGCTACTTGTAAAAAAAATAGCTAAAAGAGAGAATATCATCTTTAAAATGTGATGCATTTTTCTAGACATTACTTTTAGGAATATATTAGATTAATATTCTTTTAATCAAAGAATAACAGAGCTAAAAAAACCTACCTTTTGCTATTGGTATAATGATGACTTAGAATCTTTTTATTCTTCTGTGCATTGGCAACCAACCTAGGTGATAATTATTTACAAAATAAGGATACTGCTGCCATTTTTTCTTTCCTTTATATTCCTGGTTTGTCATGCTTTTCACAAAATAAAATAGTTAACTAGTCAGCTAGAGAGGACCAATTTTGTGAGTCAAAGGCTTAGGCAGTGGGAGTGTAGAGTGCTAGAATAAAAGAAATCCAATTCAGGCATTATGGCCTAGCATTAGGGGGAAGGTGACAGATGTGTGAAGAAAAAAGAGACTTGGAAAGGTAATGTGAACTGAGACAGGAAAATCAAGAGGGGATGCATATAAGGGAGGCCTTTTCTGCTACTAGCTCTGCATTTTCTACCATTCATTCAGCCCTGAATTAAGCAGTGAATAAGCAGGTGCACCAAGGACGGGGACACTGCAGTTCCAGTTCCTTTCGCTTCCTCTCTTTAGCCTCATTTTTTGGTATTATGTGTATCTGCCATGTTTTAGTTTAATCTGCTTTGTTGAACATTTACTTTGACATGGTGGAGGATAAAAATTTTAAGAATTTAGTTTGAAGCTTTTGCTGGATATCACATTTGTTTCCATATCATGGTTTGAGAGTCTTGCTATAATTCAATGTAAACAAAGCTGGCAAAACCTGGCTAGCACATAACTCAACAGCTGATTTGGAGAAATGATCCTTAAACTCTTCATTTAGAGCAGTGAAAGGTCAGAAGTGCATCAGTTGGTCTTAATCCAGCCTTGCATTCATTCACTCACTGATTCATTTCATGTTTTGAAGTTACCCTGTGTGCCCAGGTATTTGTGCTGGCACTAGAGATACATGGAGAAGACTTCATCTACGTACCTCCAAATTCATAACAGTCTTTGGGTCAGGCTTATAAGAGACATTCACAACCCAGTGCATTAAACATTGCTATAGTCTGTTTAGTCAATACTAGAAGTCACAAATCAGATGACATGTGGGTTAGGGTTAGGGTTAGGGTTAGGGTTAGGGTTAGGGTTAGGGTTAGGGTTAGGGTTAGGGCTAGGGTTAGGGTTAGGGTTAGGGTTAGGTAGTGACACTGACTCGAATGTCTTCTTTCCCCCAGAGCTAATGTTACAGCAACTTAGAAAGTGAAACCTAATTTTTTTTTAATTGAAAAACAAAACCTACAATACACCCTAGGCCACAATTATTTAAAAACATATACATTTCAACTTTTCTATTTGGAGCAGCAATTCTTAAACCATAATTGTCCAATTCCATTGTCTGTCTTATGTATGCATCCTCCTTGCAACCAAAGGCAATTATCACTGAGTACATAAACCTAAAATTTGGGTTAGGAGTCCCTAAAACCACTCTGGAAGTGCTGAAACCACAATACAAGAAGGAATGCACACAATACCAATGTGGGTTGTTAAGCATAAACAAAAAATTGAAATAGAAACATGAGTCAGCAGCTATCACCAAGACCTTTATAACTGCTACAATTGATAGAAGTCCATTAGTTTTCATTTAAGCTTATGTTTCAAAAAACAGTTAGGAATTTCATATCTTCAAAGCTAGTCCTACATTATAGGGGTAAAGGAGGGATATTTTGGGGGTTCCTGAGATGCTGACTTTTTATCTGACTTTTTAATACAGACCATTTGTCAAAATATATAGGCTTAGAGTATAATAAAAGGTTAGTCTGACACTTTGTCATCTCCAAATACTTTTCATTTATCATGAGGTCAAGGTAAGTACAATCTTTACAGAGTGAGGAAAGTGGATTTCAGGGATGTGCCGTGACTTGCCCAAGATCACACAGCTATTGAGCGTTCGAGTGAGGAGTGAGCCTTAAGACTTCAGATGTGACTGAGAAAGACCATCTCAGAATCCTGGGGCTAGAGGCAGGGCTCTGGGCAGAATCCCACCTTGCTATGAGTCAGAGTGCAGTCATGAAAATAAAACTATTTAATAAATTTAGAGCTATTAGAAATTTCTTTTGACTTAGGGCGTACTGTGGAAAAAATTGCTGTGACATTGAGAGCACCGTAAACTGAGAAAGCAGCTCTGCTTTAGGGACCTTCCCCCCTTGGGACCCCAAAACAATACATGAAGAAATGTATATTGGATAGAGGGGCAGTGGGGATATAAAAACTCATAGTCCCCTGGGCTTCTCTGCTGGAATCCCACCCACTGTGGCCACCACCTTTGCAGAGTGGAGCTAAGCCACTCGAGAGCCAAGGGCCTCCTTATGAGCACTGTGCGCATCTTTGGACTTCCCTTCACCCATTCCTCTGATTAATGAGTAGAAAATCTGGATGATAACTTGCCAGGATTATCAAACTCACAGAGACTAGTGCGGCGCCTGTGCGGCACACCCTCCCTGGCGCCTCCCGTCACTGTTTGCGTTATCTCCACCTGTCTTTGCCAGGGGCTCACTTGGGAAGCCTAACAGTGGCAGTGAGATTGCAGCTTTTTCATTGTCATTCAGATATTAACCTTTTTCCTCCTTCCAGAATGTGGTTCTTGAAATGATTTTTATATCTTGAACACTTCCTCCTTATCTCTGTCCAGACATCTAAAATGTGCCTTATAATGAAAATTACACCTGACAATAAATTCTCCAGGAAGCATAGACATTTTTAAAGATCAAAGAAAATAGGGATTGAAATATGAAAGTGATGTTACTTTAAACAAAAATGAGTGAAACTGACATCTCGTGACATTATAGAGTGCTATGACATTTTGTACTTTGAAAACTAGAGAAATACAAGTCTTAAGATAAAAAGATGAGAGATAGAAATTTGAAAGAAATAAAGTTCAATATTCTCTACATGTATGAACAATGAGCTTGTTTTGAGTTAAGATGGAGCTACAGTCAGTATAATTGCAATGAAAAGACTCTCACTTAAAAATTTTAAGATGGACATTATAGGTGCTGTGATTTCTTAGTGTGCAAAAGTTCTCAAACCCTGGTAATGAATCAAACTCGTGAAACTTTTTTAAAATGCAGATGTAAGTCATTGTGTTAAGAGATTATTGAATTAGAAGCAGTCTGGTTTGAAATTGCAGTATCACCCGGAAGCTTGTTAGAAATGCAGAGTCTTAGGCCCCACAGTAGAACTACTCCATGAAAGTCTGTAATTCAACAAGATTTCCAATGATTTGTTTTAAATTTCCAGAAGCAGTGATATTAGGGGAGACAACAATCAACTGGGAGTCAGGGCATTTGTGTGCGTTGCTTGTCACTTACCAGTTTCAAATAGTCATTGATCCTCTGTGAGTTTATTTCTGCAGCTGAAAGATCAGATATGATGACTCAGCTGACTACAGGACTGTTGTATGGACATGAAATGAAATATGGAAAATATGTGGAAGTCCTTCAAAAGATGAAAGGAATACTGTTTATATAAACAGACACTCTAATATGGTTAATGGGGCCACAAATATGTAGGGCTCTTCGGCTCAGTTCACCTCAACATTTCGAGCTACATCCTTGATTGCTGCAGTTCCCCTTGTCCCGGTTTGTTTAGCCTCCTACTAAAAATGTGCAAAGGTAACTGTGCTGATTTTCTTATAATTTTTAAATTGCAATAGAAAAGCTCCAGTAGCATCCACACTGTGCCTCATGCCACATATCTTTTTTTTTCTAAGATTTATTTTTGCATACAAGCTGGGGTGCAGGCCAGAGGCGTGGGGCAGCGAGAGGTTTCACCAGAGACAGAGTGGGGAGCAGAACAGGCAGATGGCCAGAAATACACTGCTGAGGGGAGCTGCGGGCGAGGCAGGAGAGGTCTGCCGCACCATGTGGGAATCTCCCCCGCTGGACATCGAACTGGCGTCGCCGCTGCTGACAGCTCCACAGCGCAGTGCTTAACCACTGCGCCACCAGGGAGGCCCTCATGCCACATATCTTGATGTAACTTCATTCTAGAACTTTGCAAATGAAGGATTTCAGCAAAACCACCTGGCATTATGATCTCACAGTCTCTCCCATGATGCATAAATAGTTTGATTCATGTGTTCTTGATCAGTGGGTCATCCTGTGATGAACTGCTCTGTATCATAAGGTAAATTTGGTACTGTAACCCTGTCTTTTGTGTCTAGGGAAATAAAAACTGGAAGAGTAAAGTTTTCAGAATTTGCCTGGGCCCTGTTCTCCAATCTCCTTTCCTCCACTTGTGACATAAGATGTTATTTGGGGCCTCCTTACTTTTTGTGTCAGGCTGTATCCCCAGCTCCTTTCCTAGCTGATGATTTTGATTCCAACACATACCTCCAAGATGGCCTTCTGATGAGGCTTAGCCTGATTTAGCTCTAGCGCCACCCTCTTTTCTGACTGCTGAGTCAGCTATAACCTCACAACTCTCTTCTGCCCCTTCCATGACGTCTGCGTGTGGATGAGATTCTCTCTGCATGTCCTGGGTGTTCTGTGTTGTATGGCGTATTACTCGGTAGCCTTCTATGCTGGATGCAAATTCTAACAAAACCATTCCAGGCTCCATGGTACTGTTTTTGAAGATTTCCTGGCAAAAAAGAAGTCTGACCAATAAGTCAGTCATGCAGTAGAACTTAGAAAAACTGCAAAAATGCTTTCAATTTATACTTCTCATCTCTATGTAAGGTACACAGATGGCATTTCCAGCACAGCTTTTATTTTTATATAAACAAAATCAAATTATGGTTTACAAGTTAAACTTTTTAATTACATAACTACAGGCTGATAGCAACCTGCAGAATCAGTTTATCATTTAAATGATAATGGCTTTTTATTTAATTTCTGTTTGTAGAATTTTATAAGGTTCTCTACTACATGTTACTCTGTCTTCTTGTTGTTTAGAGGAAGCAGGAAATCTAGGTAGTGGTCATAATAAGTTTCAATGATTGAATGATTCAAGAGAAAAGAAATTAAAATAAATGAATCAAAGACGTGTGTGTGTGTGTGTGTGTGTGTGTGTGTGTGTGTGTGTGTGTGTGTGTTTGTGTTGAATTCCACATGGTTTTGGTCACTTGCACTTGGGCTTCATTTTAAAGTGTGAGTAGTTTTTGTCTAGTATTCCCAGAAATATTTCAATACTAAAAATGTGCCAACTAGTCATTCTTTGAAATTCTTTCTGTCTATGATCTGCGGTTCAGCTTTCATGTGTATGAGAATTCCTTCTGTCATCATATTTTTTTCTTTCTCTGTTGGACAAGCCTATTGTAGTTCATCTCAATAATCTGTCTCCTGGTATTCACACACTGCATAGGGACAGCTTGTGTCCCTTAAAGAAAAAGCGGAGATGATGGAATGCGATTTCGGAAGCTAGGTGATAAAAAGTGTTGAGGCTCCCTTTTAATTTTTGGATGAATTGCTTTTGGAAAAGACACTGCCATGTCATGAGGACCCTCAAGAGCCATGTGGAAAAGCCTAGGGGGCCCTAAGGCTTCCTGCCAAGACCCCGTGAGAAACTGAGGCCTCCTGCCGGTGGTGTGAGGAGTGAGCCCCCTGGAGGCAGACTCCAGCCCCAGCTGTACACCTGGAAGGCTGCAGCCTGTCTGCCATCTTGCCATGCAGTCTCATGAGAGACCCTGAGCCAGAACCTCTCTCTGGAAACTACCCTTGAATTCCTGATCCACATAAACTGTGAGGAAATAAATATGTGTTGATTTAAGCAGCCAAGTTTTAGAATAAATTGTTAGATAACAATAGGTAACGAATACATAGTTACACTACCATATGTGGGAAGGTCTTCAGTCTGAATGGTACTAAAGAAATATGAGCCTCAAACCAACCTGCTAAAAATATGAATGATTCATGTCTAGTTTATTTATATTTTTATGTGTAAAATAATATTTCATTTATTTTATTCTTGACATTTTAAGAAAAAAGTAAATGATGATGTGACAAAATTGAATAAGGGAGGAAATGTTAAATCTAAGTGCAGAGATTATTATTTAGAGATCTTAAGTAATAACAGTTATTTGCCTTAAATAGAAATTAGTAATCTCTGTTCAGGTTGGCATTTTTTGAGATCTATTAAAGAAACAAGAGGAGCTTAATTAAGTGCCACTTGCCAATATTTTCCAGTTCTGTGTAAAGTTAACTGAACATATAAAACATATTTTCTCCTGCTGTCGACTTTTTATTGTCCTGGGCCTGTAGTAAATGTAAGGCTGCTTTGCTTAAGGGTCTAATTTTGTGCAGGAAACCACAATAAGGTCTGGGAATAATTGCTACACAGACTAAGAGAAGAAGATAAAGTTAGCAAAAATTTTCTGACATTTCTATCAAAGTCTTTTCTCTAGAAGACCAATTCCAATTATTTCTCCAATGATGAAATCAATATTAGAGAAAATGCTATAGGTTTCATTTTACTGTATAATAAAGCAACATTTCTACCTCTTTCTATTCTCACTGTGGTTAGATAAAACTAAACTAGAATATTAAATCCTTTGGGAGCTAAAGTATTTAGTTGTATAATTACATAGCCATATCTATAAGAGATTATTATTTTTTTAATTTCCAAGGATTTTTTTGCCTATAAATGTGTCTATCGTGTCCTACCCTCCCCCTGGACCTCATAAAATTAATCAACATGAATTTCATTTCATTTTTTGGGTAACTTTAGGGTAATTACAATAAATTTGGACCAAATAGTGTGTTTTATTATTGCGGGAAGATTCTAGAGGCTCTCGGGGATCACATAGTGACCCTGAAGGCATTCTTGGGATGATTTTCAGGGTAGACCCCTAAGTTGATGTTTATAGGGTCCAGAGAAGGCATATACGGACAGCATATGTAAGGCCCGGGAGTTACACACATTTTTGCATTTTATTTTGGAACACTGAAGTCAGTGTAAGAATTTGTGACAAGTGAATTGGTGGTGGGTTACCCAAGGGGAATACAAAATGTAAAAGATATAAATAACAATAAATATATATATATATATATATATATTAAAGAAAAAGAATTTGTGATGTGACTGAGAGCAGTCAGTAGTTACTGGCTTTATCACTGAGCTGGAGAACTTGGAGGAATTACGTCATGGTCCTTGCTTTATCTATTCTTCACCCCAGTGTTATTCCCCAGTCAACGAGCTGAATATCCTCTTCCCACATTTTTGTGGAATGCTTGCCCCTCACATTCTGTAAACCCTGTTTTGGGACAATTCACTAGAACACTATCAACCCTTTCCTCTAGAGAGATTAATAGATTCCTAGGAAGCAAGACCCATTGATGGGCTCCTGTGACTGAGGACTTGACAGGAAACCCCTGACAAGGGCAAAACACATGATCTGAGAGAAAAATCTGATTTCACAACAATAACAAGGCATCATTCTTTCCCTTAAAACACGTATTGGGCATGCTGCAGACATACAGTTCATGCCTTATGCAGAGAAGACATTTTAAGAATAGACATTTCAACTCCTGAATTAATACATACATAAATGGCAAATCACAATGCAAATTATTAAGGCATTTTTGATTTGTTTTTCCAGAGGAGCCCTCAGCCTTTACTGTGAAATTATTACTAGGAGGATTTTAAGCTGCTAATATCCAAAGTCAATAACAAATCTCCAAATCCTTGGGAGGCTTTGATCCATATAGTTTAATTTCAGCACATGAACCTATAGTTATTTGAATAGTACTTCAAGTAAACAATGACTTGATCAGCATATTGAAAATTCACTTTTCTTCTTTTGACTTTGTCAGAATAACACTAGTGTTGAATAGAGAAACAGCAAACAGTCACTACAGCTCGTTGGATCCAAAGTTCTATTTTCCATAGACATGTAAAATTAGTCAAGAGTAGTCAACATTTTGGCCTCTACTGCAGTCTGTGTGTGCTGTGTTGGCTTCTGTTACTGTATTCTGTCTGCAAACCAGGTGCACAAAACATCACAAGGAAGTGAAGTCTGGTGGCTGGTAATTAATGGAGTTATTTGGTGAGTCAAAGTCAGAGCAGTAGCAATATATTATGTTGGATAGTGTTAGAAATGTTTTCCTGAAGCTAGAGTGGAACCTTGAAAATGAAAGCTTCTAGTCTTAGTGAACTAAGATATTCTTACACTCATTAAAATTCAATGTCTAACCATCAACTCTGACTTAAATAAGCTGAGGGGGGGACATTTTTTTATGAGATGTATAAAATGTTCCCTATACAGCAAACAAGGTACAGCTACTCACATTGAGATAATCTGTGACAATAATGGCCCACTAAACATCTTAAAGCGTTTAAGGACTAAACTTAAGGTGATGTCATATAACTCCTCTCAAAATATGTGCCCTTGGATAAGCTTGGCTCATGATTGGTACTGGAATCTAGACTTTATATTCTCCTATGTTTGAAATTATTTTCCCTGGATATGACTATACATTGAGTGATGCTTAATGATGGCAGTGTGACAACTTGCTTGATAAAAAATGAAAAGAAATCTTAAGAATTATAGGTTACCGGGGCTTTCCTGGTGGTGCAATGGGTTAAGTGCAGCACTATGAAGCTATCCAGAGCCACTGCAGCACGATTTCGATCCCCGGCCAGGGAACTTCCCACATGGTGCAGCAGACCTCTTCTGTCTGGCCCACTGCTCCCCTCAGCCGTGTACTTCAGTAGATCTGCCTGTTCTGCTCCCCACTGTGTCTCTAGTGAACCCTCTTACCACCCCATATCTCTGGCCTACACCCCAGCTTGTATGCATCAATAAATAAATCTTTAAAAAAAGAATCATACGTTATAGATAAGTCTTGTGAATTATGTTGAGTAACAATGAATAGATCACTTCTCTTACAAAACAGGGAAATGTGCTGTCAAGTAATGAGAGTTATTGGAGGGTTTATATATCATATGTTCAAGTAATAACTCTAAGCCTCCTTATAGTAAGTGTGCCAAAAAAAAAAAATGGAGGGATAATGAGTCTACTAATGCAAGAAGGTTATAATCTTTGCATTCAATGTCATATTACTAAACAGAAAATAAAAGAAAAGCAAAACAGGGCCTCCCTGGTGGCACAATGGGTTAAGTCGCAGCACTGTGAAGCTATCTAGAGCCATTGTAGCACGAGTTTGATACCTGGCCAGGGAGCTTCCCACATGGCGCAGCAGACCTCTCCTGCCTCGCCTGCCACTCCCCTCAGCAGTGTACTTCAGTGGATCTGCCTGTTCTGCTCCCCACTCTGTCTCTGGTGAATCCTCTCACCACCCTGCACCTCTGGCATACTCCTCAGTTCTTGTATGTATAAATAAATAAATCTTAAAAAAAAAGAAAAGCAAAACAATACAATGTTTTCTTACCTTTTAGAAGACTGTCATCCTTGCTGTGTATTGCATGTGGAGACGAATGCCCAGCAGTTTGGAGAGGCGTTATCTTAGCAATCGGCAGGTACCTGTCAGTCACTACCAGGTCTTCAACACTGAACCTGACTGAGCTACTGTGATTTGTAACAGAATCATCTGAGTAGTTTTTAAATATAGATGGTGATAGGGCATCTATATGTTTAGGTTTAGGTTCTGGGGAGTTAACCTGAAGGTGTGAAAAACCTAAGTCTATCTTCAGAAAGGGAGGATATTAACTAAGTAGTTTTTATATACATGCGTAAAGGTATGCAGAAGAAATATTTGAAGTAATAATGGCATGGAATTTTCCAAAATTAATGACAAACACAAAATTAAAGATCCAGAAATCTCATAGAACACCAAGCAGGCTAAATAACAAAAATATACACCTGGACATTCCCCATTCAAACTGTAGAATGATCACTCTCACCATCATCCAACTAAACATCATCCTGCAGGCCCTAATATGTTTAATCTGTCAGTAAGTAAATGAATACATACCATATATATTGGAAAGGAATAAAACTGTTCATGGATGACATGCTTGTCTATGAAAAATCCATTTAAAAAAATCTATGAAAAAGCTGTTAGAACTGAAAAGTGAGTTTGGCAAGGTCAGAAGATACAAGATCAAATCACAAAAATCAGTTGTATTGGTATATACTAATAATGAAAAACTTAATATTGAACTGAAACCCTAGAAAGAAGTTTACCTAATGACTAGTCACTCATTAGTATAATAAAATTAATTTATTTTTCCTTGTATAGGATGTCACTAAGAAGTTTGGTCAGAATTTGACTTGGATTTTGATAATCCTTCAAAGAAAATAACTTACTCATTGGGTTGGACTTCTCATTGTTCAACATACTTTTAGTCTTATTTCAAATCTCTGGTGATACAATCACAACTCAGCAGTTATTTGCAATACAGATTGACAAGAACTATTATTTTCAATAGATTTGAAATAGCCTTGGTTGATTTTAAATAATCTGTAGACAGAAGAGCTATGTGGCCTGCTTCCTAATACCATCTCAAAGCATGTGTGTAATGCATTATAAGGAAGGGAGAGAAAACACAAGGTTTCCAGAACAGGACTATAGAAGGTAACAGCTTTGAAAGGACCTTCAATTTCTTGGAACCCATATGTCACTCTGCATTTCAAAAAAAGTGTCTGTCTTTCTGAATTACTTACAAAGTGGACCTATTAATAAGATACTAACAAGTACAGGTGATGGACTATGGAGACTTTGGTGGTGGGATAACTACAGTGACCACACCTGAGGGGAGAAAAAAATACAAAAATTAAAAATAAGAAAACCTTACAAGTAAAGCATAAATGTTGTTGGATATGGTTTGGCTTTTGTTAACTTTTAACTGTTGAGTTTTTTCAAACCACTGATTTTTAAAATGGTGGGTCTTTATCTTTTTAGTATAATTGAATTTTCAGACTATGTTTTATAAGGTGCATTAAACATTATGGCATTGTGTTCATAAACCACCAAAGTGTTTTTCCCAAACTGGCTTGATGATAGATGTACCATTATATGTGTTTCCACAAGAGCTGCAAGGATTTGAAAATTATTTTCTTAGCCATAGGTCTTCAAGACTCCCAAAGAGGAAATAATTATTTTTGGGTCACCACAATGGCTTAAGTAAAAACATATGGTATTTCTATATCCACTATTCTAGTGGAAAGTTAGCCACACTAACATTTGTGGTAAAATAGTTGGTGGTTAAATAGTTATTTTAGAGGGCCATTATACATTCCATAATGATATGATTTGGATTTTCCTAAATATTTTCCTATATACATTATTTTATTCATTTGTTCATCCATTCTTCAAATATGTGAGAACTTTATGTGTGTCATACACTGAATTAAGATACATAAATGATTCTGTAGGAAGCAGAGTGAAACAAGGTCACATGAAAATATTTCTAAGAACTAATCAATCCAGAAAAAAATCAAGTCTACAAATCCAGAGGCAATGACATACTCAGATTAGTTCCCTACAACCACAAGTAAGAGAATCTTTGCATTCTGTTGCCTTTCAGGGAGACCATCTGTATAAGAGACAGTTGTCACACGCCACAGACTACCGCTGTTATGACTGTGAATTTCATGGTCAGTTTTATCTCCTACCTCTTTGTTTCAGAAAAGAATGCCAATTTAAATATATAACATATTTAAAATGTAAAATGTTGCTAGAATGGTAAAAGGATTTGCAGCTGATGGTTGCTTGATCTAAATAACTTTAGAATTTACTTGAACTGGAAGAAAGTAAGACTGATCTTGAAAGTTTGCCTGAGGTGGTTATTTCTGGCAGTTTCAGCTCAGAAACAGGGAAAAGAAGGATTCAGTAAGGCAAGTTTAAGAACATTATGTCAATAATGGTTGGTATTCATGTCCTTGAATTCTGTTTATCCAAAGGAAAAACAAGGTTAAAAAGCCCAGAAATATTTTGTGGGCACCATGTATAGTTTAAAACCAGTTTATTTACTTTGGTGACTAATTCTTTGTAAGCAAATTCTCATTGTGTTTCCAGCCACAGTAGACACACCATTGTTTGAGAAGAACACTTTCTGTATTACAATATTAATAACTAGAAGTGAATTAGTTACCGCAATATATAGTTACTACAATTAGTTACCACAATATGTAGAAGAAAAAATATTTAGGCATATTTCTTTTATATGAATGATGCCATTGGGAAAAGTCTTTATAAAATCGGAGGCAAAGGATTAGTGTATATAAATGGCATCTATTAGTTTTTACAAGTTTTTTGAGCTTACAGTTAAGTTTGGGGTTCCACTTAGCAGAGTGCATGATTAAAAATCTGCAATCTATTGAACTCAATTCAGGTAAAACTAATAGAAATATATGTAAATCCTAAAAGTATGTTATAGACAAATTTAAGAATTTGAGCCATCCAAGAAGATCTGAAGGGAAACATCACTTTGATATCTTTGCACAGAAGGTTTTTTTTCAGGTATTTCTTATTTTTATTTATTTAAATTCAACCTGTATGAACTTAAACCAATGTTAGTATTTTAAAGTTTATTTATTTTTAATTTTATTGGTGTAACATTGATTTAAGACCTTGTGTTTTAGAAGTCTAAGATCACCACTTTCAGGTGTTGTATGTACACCACACTCACCATCGGAACAGCCAGAGTCCACTGTGCTCCCTCCCACTTTGTTCTTGCCCCTTACTGACTCTGGTAGCTTCATTTATATAGTCAGCTTTCTAGGGTTTGTTAGTTTGGCTTTATCTGACCAGTGGAGTATGGTTGATAAAAGATGATTATTAATGATAAAATTATCATTTGTTCTCAGCAGTTCCCTAGGCTCAAGTAATTTGCTAAGATGACTCACAGAACACAAAAAAGCCATTTACTCACTAGATTACAAATTTATCACAAAGGAAACTAAAGACTGGGAATCAAAAGCTAGAAGATGAGATGCATAGAGCAATGTCCTTAACAAAGGCGCTTCTGTCCTCATGAACTTGGGACCCAGCACAGTGCCACTTGGAAGTGCTCTGGTTCCCCAACTGGAAGCTCTCCAAAGCCCCTCATGTCTGGATTTTTATGGCGGCTTCACTACATAGACATAATTGATTAAGTCATTAGCCATTTGTAGTTGATCTCAACCTCTAACCCTTTTCCCCTCCCAAGAAATCAGGAGGTGGACTGCAAGTACCACCTTCTCTTCATGTTGGTTCCCTGGCAACCAGCTCCTATTATGCGCATAGTAAAAGACACCTTTGTTACTCTTAACACTTAGGAAGTTCCCAGGTTTTTAAGAGATGCGAGTAAGGAATTATGGATGAGAACCAATTACATATGAAAAATATGTTTTTCTTATATATCATGGTATCATAGCTATTTAGGCATATTCCCAAATAGGAATGGTTAGAGAAAGTCTTAAGGGAGAAGTGGTTAATAATAAGTTTAAAAAAGTACTTAGTAAGTCTAGAATGGATCATCCATTGACAACTCCTCCCAAATAATTGGTCATAGGTAGATTGTACTGATTCAACTCAGATCACAGTGAGAGAGGTTACAAGAATAACACACTTAAAAATTCTAACCAGTCAACAGAATTTATCCAGTGAAACTCCAAAACCTTAATTTTCTAATTTATCTACCAGCTATTGAGATGCAAATGAATTCTTTTTTTCCTCTGGGAAAAAGTTAAAGTTGTGTTGGGGGTTGACTTACAGTTAAGGAATTTTCTAATTCATTTTGCATTCTACTCATTGGTGGTAAGAGTGCTATCCAATACAGAAACAAAAACAAAAAATTATTTGCTAACTTCAAAAGTTGGTAACTTGGAACAATAAAATTTTTCAATTCCTTAATAGCATCAAAATAAAGTAAAATCTTAAAAATCTAAGAAATATTTTAAAATAAATTATTTCAATGACAATTAGATAGCATGCAGAAGATTCAGTTTTGCCCAAACAACAGAATTTCCTTCCTTATGTGTGTATGAGTGTATAAATTACTGTAATTTGT
Organism: Scalopus aquaticus; assembly: GCA_004024925.1. Classification (NCBI taxonomy): domain Eukaryota; kingdom Metazoa; phylum Chordata; class Mammalia; order Eulipotyphla; family Talpidae; genus Scalopus; species Scalopus aquaticus. Next base: position 69,830 of record PVIJ01001022.1, on the reverse strand, counting down.
GTACACAAATAAAAGAATATGGACTGTTGAAGTAACTCTTAACAAGATATGTTGATATAGTTATCATGAAAAAGTATAAAGAATGTTTTCTTCTTCAACATTCCTACCCATATTATTAAATATAGAGTAAAATAAATAATCCTAAACTATCAATAATTTGTAGTATTTAGCAATTTAGAGTAAAATACAAAATATTCAAAAAATTTAAAATGACTTACAGCATGCTAGAGTCAGACTAAAAAGATCACTAGAATAGACATAAGGAAGATATCAAATGGGTTAGTAATTTTTTTTTAAGTTTTATTTTTTATTTATACATACAAGCTGGGGTACAGGCCAGAGGCGTGGGGCGGCGAGAGGGTTCACCAGAGACAGAGTGGGGAGCAGAACAGGCAGATCAGAAATACACTGCTGAGGGGAGCAGCGGGCAAGGCAGGAGAGGTCTGCCGTGCCATGTGGGATTCTCCCTGGCCAGGCGTCGAACTCCCGTCGCTGCTGCCGACAGCTCCACAGCGCAGCGCTTAACCGCTGCGCCACCGAGGAGGCCTGGGTTAGTAATTTTAAGAAGAAAATATGAGGACAGTCAATTTGAAGGAAACTCCACTCCATTAAGTCCTCTGTTCCAGGAAGAGTTATAACGCTATCTCTATTTCCTTTAAACCCCCCCTTCACTCATAAGGAATATACATGATATTTTCAAAATACCTGTTATTCACCATGGAAGAAACCCAGGGGTTTGGGGGAAAACCTTGGTGTTCCTGAAACAGAATGAAACTCTAACTTGTTACTTAGAAAAAGTCAGTGTCTTAGAGAGGGCAACCCCAGTAATTACTGAAATGACAGGAAACAGCTTCTTCATGAGTAGGCAGGTGATAAATTAACAGGAGATTTTCCAGCCTTCCTTATAGTCTAGGAGGAGAATTTGAATTTTGGGAGGAGGAGGATGAAAGTGAGGCATGTTCTGTCTCCAGTGTGCAGAATTGATCTTTTATGCTGAGAAAAATGCTTACAGAATAAAGTTGGAAATAATACATAAATACAAACAGTTTCAAAATGTCATAGTCCTCAGATTAAATTCTGTAGAAGAAAAACATGGAAAATGGCACATTATTTCAATGGGAAAAAAGTGAAAGTCAAGACAAAAAAGGAAAGCTCCGAGAAACATGCTTACACTCAATATTTTGTGGAGGGTAATAGCTCACCACGAACATTGCTCCTCTGACCTCAGAAGTTTCATTTTCAAGTAAACAATGATATGATCATTCTTGAATAAGCAAAAATATTTCATTTGGTGCTAGCATAATCTCATTGACTTGATCTTTGTATTTTTTCTTGGAAATTGCTATTTATTTTTACTATTTCATTGGAATAATGAACATTTTCCCTTTACTTAAATATATATATATATATATATACACACACACACACACACACACACACACATACATACACGTATATACACAGACATAGACACATATAACATACATACATACATATATATTATGTACAGGAGATAAGTCTGAATGGTATTCATTCAAAAAGTGAATACATATCACTAAAAAATCGCATATATATGTGTTTATATGTATTTATATAATTTGTCTATATGCAAGAATATTGAGCTCCCAAATGTTTAAGGCATAAAGAGCAAACAATTTCTGATGAATACATCACTAATTTTATTTAAAAATATGTATTGGGAAAGGTTGAACTAAAATAGTGACAGAGAAATTTCCTTGCCTCATTCACAAGAGTGTCACCCAATAATTAACAAGAGGACACTACACCCAGTGTTCTGTGGCTTGGGGCAAAGTTGAAATATCCCTTTGATATTAGAGGTTAACACAGAATGTGAAAGAGAAAATAGTAGAGAGAATCACATCTGTCTAATGCCAGATGAGTGGATAAAAAAGATGTGATAGATATAAAAAAAGATGAACTCTTGCCCTTTGCAACAAGATGATTAAAGTGGAAGGGATTATCCTATGGTAAAAAAATCAGAAGGACAAAAACAAATAGCAGATGATGTACTATTTGTTCTGCTTTGTGTCTTTCCTTTTTCTCCACGTTTAATACTCATCTGTTCCAGTTTTATCTTTTTATTTATTTTTTATTTATATCCTTTACATTATTGTGTATTCCACATGGGTTTCCCACCACCAATTCACCTGTGAACCATCACCAGAGTCCCTTGTGCTCTTTTTCTCCTCTTTTGGTCCCACTTCCTCCCCCTTCCCTGCAGAATGTCTCTTGTTTATGGTTGCCTGCTAGTTTTTGTTTTTTGTGTTATTTTCTCCTCCTGATCTCTTATTTGGCTCCCTTATAGTCCTCCTATAAGTGAAACCATTTGATATTTTTCTTTTTTCTTCTGGCTTATTTTTCTGAGCATGATCCATGTTGCTCCATGATGCTTCTAGCTCCATCCATATTCCTGTGAATTGCATTATTTTGTCATTTTTGATTGCTAAACAGTATTCAATTGTGTACATGTACCACATTTTCTTGATCCGGTCATGAATATTTTGGCATTTGGGTTGTTTCCATATCTTAGCTATTATAAATAGTGCTGCGATAATCATAGGTGTGCATGTGTCCTTTTTTTTTTAAGATTTATTTATTTATGCATACAAGCTGGGGTACAGGCCAGATGTGTGGGGCGGTAAGAGGGTTCACCAGAGACAGAGTGGGGAGCAGAACAGGCAGATGGATGGAAATACACTGCTGAGGGGAGCAGCGGGCGAGGCAGGAGAGGTCTGCCCCACCATGTGGGAATCTCCCCTACCGGGAGTCGAACTCGTGTCACCGCTGTGGACAGCTCCACAGCGCAGCCCTTAACCGCTGCGCCACCAGGGAGGCCCCTGCATGTGTCCTTTTGAATTAATGTTTTTGTGTCCTTTGGGTATATTCCTAGGAGTATAATTGCTGGGTCATATGGAAGCTCCATTTTTAGTTGTTTGAGGAATCGCCATACAGCTTTCATAGAGATGGACCAGTTTGCATTCCCACCAGCAGTGTAGGAGAGTTCCTTTTCCTCCACATCCTCGCTAACATTTGTTGTTTCCTGTTTCTTGTTTTTAATAGTCACATTCAATTGCCCTTTCTACATGATCCTCTTTCAGAATTCACCAGTCTTTTTTATAATATGATTTTATTATTTTTTACATTACAATTGGTAGAAGATTATTTATAGACTTGTCTGTGATTCCTTTTATGTTGCTACCATCTCAAAGACAGAGATAATACATCTTTAATTTTTATGATCTCACAGCCTTTCACCAACTCTCTGGTGTAGACAAGTGCCCATGTCCTTTATTTTTATTGCATTGTATTTTGACTATAAGTAACTTTGTACAAAAACCTTAAAATGCTTTATACTGAGGTGACAGGATAGAAGAACACTTTTCTGTGTTTCTTCAAATGTTAGACAAAATATAAAGAGGAGGGTTGTTTTAGGAGCAAAGATATAAAAATAGTGAAAACGGAATCAAGGTAAAGGATTCACTGTGTGTTCAAGTATCTTGAATTTGACTTTCAAAATAAAATCATGTAAGAATGTAGACATCCGAAACCTGTATTTTTAAATTGCTCTTAGCACACAATACGCATTTAAAAAATCTTCACTTTCAAGCTTATTGATAAGACTTCACTTTGAAGAAATACATTATTTTTTTCAAAAATTACATGCTAGTTTATCTTGTCAGGTCCTTTTGAAGTTACTGTGTACTGTGCGTAGCACACTTGAAAGCTTGTCCCAGAAGCAGGTATCAGTTCCACTGTTTTCTAGCTTTTTTGCATCTATTTGAAATACTATTTTTTGGAATATTTAAAAAAATCTTTAAAAGCCATTTTTTCCTTCCTGTAAGGGTTAGTTTAATTAGAGGTAGATAATCTAGCCTCATAAATTACCTAATTAGTCACTTGCAAACTCCATCTCTTAAAATGCTAAAAGCAAACCAGTCTTGAAGGTTGCATCCTTTCCTGTGTTCTCTGGTGGCGCCTTTGCGGTGCTTGCTCTTGACTGTTGGATGAAAAGCATAAGAGGGGTCACCAGCATCTGTGTGTTTGCTAGGTATTTGGGAAGTTTAGTTTCTACCTTAATTTTTTCTTGAAATATGTGACATTTTTTTATGGAGCACATAGATCATCGTCCAGATTGTACATCCCATTTTTTGAGAGCCTATGAATTAATGTGGCGATTGTCAGTGGAGGGTGAGGAGATGAAGAATCACCAAAGAAATTTCTTCCCAGTCAACACATGTATATTATTTCCTCTCTTCTACCTCTGGGAGGAGCATGACATTAAATAACAGTGATCTTTTATTCAGAGGTTAAAAAAAGAGAGAGAAAATCCTCATTTAAACATGGGGACAGTTGACTGTCCAGAATTTAAGACTATAAAACAACAGTAATTCCCCAGTAGCATATCCTTTTCTGGATTTTCTTCAACTCCACTTTTTCTTTCCCCACTTTTCAAAGCATAAACTGAAAAAAAAAATCTGTGGAAATCTGTTGAGTCTATAATTACAGTACTTGAGAAGAATATTCATATGAAGAGCAAGAAAAACATCAGAAAATGAAACGATAGGTTAGAGATTATTCCATTTTGTAATGGAATTTTTCTTATTATTATGAAACCAACCTTCCTGAAGATTCCTCCCCTCCTCACTTAATTCCTCAGGGACTCTTTTTCATCATCTCTAAAACTAATTGAAATAGTAGCCCTCTAGGTTCCCTTCCAGTGTTAACATTATATAAGGTGTATGTGTCTGTAAACTTAAGGGCAAATCAATTTTTCCTTTTAAACAAATATCATTAAGAAATCTTTTCTTCTCAGAGTCCAAATAGTTTTCATTTATTGAACATTTTCCATAAGCCAGGAGCTGTGCCATGAAGTTTACATTAGTCTTATAATAACCTCCAAGAAAAGATTATAATCACTCTTCTATGAGAAGTAAACTGATATTAAGTTTGGCTCATAAGTGACTGATTCAGGATTTAAATATAGGTTTGTCAGAGTTCAATGTCCTTATTGTCTACACTATCCTGAGATTCTGGAGGTTAGTTCTTTACTCTCAAAAGAAAGAGATGGTGAAAACCAGAATTGTGTTTTTTTGTGTTGGATATGTGGGGCTACAATGAGCAGAGGCAAGGTATGATAATGACTTCCATCACTGTACCCTTGTATTATATCACTGGAAGGAATAGAAGATAGCTCTTTCTCAATCTTGGCTGGTAAATATGGTTTTAGCTGACCTTTGTAATTAGTAACATGTAAAATATTTTCTACAGGTGTTTTTTTTCCCTCCCTGAATCTTTGAAAACTATTGTGTACATGTATATATTTATTCTTGAGTCTGGAATTCTACGTAGGTGGCAACAAATCTGTTGCTTATTTCATGCTCAATTAAAAGAAGTCTTAAAAGATTTCCATGTATTATGGAAAGATCGACATCTGTCCCCTATTTAATTAGGTCCATCCTGATTATGTTAAATGTGTTCTGGCTCCCGTTAAGAGATTTCTCTAAATACACGTGAGGGAAAACCTTGTTAAAAATTGTCAACAAGAAACAGCAGAATTTTAAACAAAGACCCTCCAAGATAAGCTTATCAGGAATATCTCAAACCTGAAAACTTACTCTGAATAAAATAATAACCCTTCCTTTTCACTTCTCATAACTAATTCACACTAAAATGCAAGTGCAACTTGAAACCAATTGTTTTGGAGGCTTCAGGAGTTTGGTTAATTTTTCCTTCCTGTTACATTTCACTTTGAAACACCTTTTGGCTTTTGAGATCTGCCTGGAGCCAGGAGGGGAAATGCCAAAATACTATAGGGAAGGCTTGTTTGGGGGGTAATTTAGACTGATTGGAGGGAACTATATCTAGTTATAAATTTATGTTACGGAAGTTCTGTCTGTGAAATTTCCAGTCAGTTGAATATATAGAAAGATTTTCAGATAATAAAACAGAATTTAGAGAAGAATATAAAAGTAGGGACTTGTCCAGAGATTTCATGAGGATGAGGGATAGATAAAAGCTTCTGGATCCCAGGGCTTTCTTTGCTCTGTTTTACCATTAATTCTGTGACTGTTTATTATTTTTTTTCTCTGAACTTTTCTACCTGAAAAATACATATCAGTAGATCTCCCCATGCCAGATCACTAAGGATATATAAGTGTTCTAATGCGTGCAGACTTCTTTTACATCCATTTATTCATACACTCAACATATATTTTCTTGGCAACTACATGCCTAGTGCTGATCTAAATTCTGGGGTTATAACAATAAATAAGAATTATCTGCCTATTTAACCTCCAGTGGTGATTAAAAAATAAATACATAATATGCTAGGTTATATTTGGTACCATGAAGAAAAATTAGCCCAATTTTTGATATACTTTATGCAAAATGAGTAGGAAAGGCATTTCTGAAAAGTGACATTTAAGCAGACTCTTGAATGAAATGAGTGAATGAGACATACAGAAACTCCAGAGAAACATCCCACGAAGCAGAACCGGCAAGTACAAAGTACTGAAATGTACTTTGGCTTGTGGGGTTCAGAAGTAACAAGAAAAATAAAGTGGAAATACAAGAATGGAGGAAAATGAGCATGGAGGAGAATGGTAATAGATGGGTTCAGAGCATTAACAAGAGAGACGCTCATAGTACAGACGCATGTGAAACAAACAGTAACCAGCACATTCCCTGCAATGATTGCTTTCTACTGTGATTTAGAGTATGACTGAATGGGCTCTGCCTCCCAAGTTTAGAGTTTCAGAGTCTTCCCTTTACCAAACTTGTCAGGAAAGTTGGCAGGGATGTAATTAAAAAGGAGGAAGCCTTGGGCCTCCCTGCTGGCGCAACCAGTTAAGCACAGCGCCCTGGAGCTGTAGGCAGCATCAAGTTTGATGCCCAGCCGGAGAGATTCCCACATGGTGCGGCAGACCTCTCCTGCCTTATTTCGGTCCATCTGCCTGTTCTGTTCTCCACGCTGAATCTGGTGAACCCTCTCACCACCCCACACCTCTGGCCTACACCCCACCTTGTATGCAATATAAAATAAATCTTTTTTTTAAAGGAGGAAGCCTAAATACATAAGAAAAAATGGAAAGGTTATTTAAACATGACATTTAGGAATAACTTAATTTCCCCCTATGCATTTGAAAAATTCAATTAAAATCAAACAAAATGATATTCCTGTGCTCCTTCCCTCACCTCTTATCTCTCCTTACTTCCTAAGTTTTATGTGCTAAATGATTTAATTATATAACATTCATGAAATGACAAAATTATAGAACTAGAAAGCAGATTTATGCTTTTACAGCTATGAGGAAGGGAGGGATGGGAAGGAGTGGATGTTTCTATAAACTAAAGATGTTCAATATGTTGATTATTAATTTCAATTATCTTGACCTCTAGTTTTGTGAAATGATCACCACAGAGGAAAATAAGTGTAAAGATAATTTCTCTTTATTGCTTTTCTAACTACATGTGAATTTATAAGTATCTCAAAATAAAAGTTAAATTTAAAAGATTAAAATAATGACATCCTGATGCTAGTGGACAGCTAGAGACAATTGAATTTCCTCACAACTCCCTTCCTATAATGTCTTTCTCCAAAAGCTCTTTTGCATGAAATATTCTGTGACATCTTGTCCTTTGTGTGATAAGGCACATTTACTTTTTGGTGCAATAAAGTGACATTGCGATCATTTAAATCCATTAACATTGTGGTAGGCAGACAGGCTGCGATGTGGCCAGTTGAGAGCAGAAGCCACTCAGATCAACCAAAATAGCCTTTGGCAGACAAAGATGAGCTAATCTGAAAACTCATAGAATAGAAAACTTGGTCATGGTATATGATTCCTTTTTTTTTTTTAAAGATTTACTTTAATTTTGCATACAAACTGGGGTACAGGCCAGAGGTGTGAGGCGGTGAGAGGGTTCACCAAAGACAGAGTTGGGAGCAGAACAGACAGATCGACCAAAACAGACTGCTGAGGGGAGCAGCGGGTGAGGCAGGAGAGGTCTGCTGCACCATGTGGGAATCTCCCCGGCCAGGCATCGAACTCACGCCGCAGCTACCAACAGCTCCACAGTGCTGCACTAACCCATTGCGCCACCAGGGAGGCTTGGTATATGATCCTTTTTATGCATATTTGAGTTTGGTTTATTAAGATTTTGCTGAGGATTTTTGCATCTGTGTACACATACCAGGAAAACTGGTCTGCAGGTGTGTGTGCGTGCATGCGTGTGTGTGTGTGTGTGTGTGTGTGTGTGTGTGTGTGTGTGTTTGTGTTATGTCTTTGCCTGATTTTAATGTCAAGGTAATGTTGACCTTATGAAAGCATTTGGATGTGTCCCCTTATTCTCAATATTTTGGAAGGAAGGATAGGTATTACTTGGTCTTTAAAGTTTGGTAAAACTCACTGCTGAAACCGTCTGGTCCTTGACTTCTTTTCAGTGGGAGGCTTTTGATTCCCGTTTCAATTTCCTTGCTTGCAGTTGGGCTGCTCAGGCTTTCTGTTTCCCCCTATTTAGTCTTGGATGGCTGTATATTTCTAAGAGTTTGTCTAGCTCTTCTAGGTTATTCAATTAATTAGCATACAGATATTCATAATAATAATCTCTAATGAGCCTCAACATTTCTGAAAGGCTGTTGTTACTTTTTCATTTATGATTCTGTTTATCTGATTGTCTCCATTTTTTTTTGTTAGAGGTTTATCTAGTTTTTTTTTTTTAATTCATTTAAAGAACCAGCTTTGGTTTCATTGATCTTTTCTATTGTCATTTTTATTTCTATTTAATATATTTCTGCTCTAATTTTTATTATTTTCTTCCTTCTGATTGCTTTTGGTTTTCTTTGTTCATCTTTTTCTAGTTCCTTAAGATGAGGAGAAAGATTATTTATTTGTGTTCTTCGGTCTTGACCTGGCCCTCTATTGCTATATACTTGACTCTTGGTACTGCTTTTGCTGTATTTGTAACACTCTCTGCTTTTATATTTTAGGACTTATCAGAAAACTCAGAATTAAAAGAGAAAACCTGTCTATAGTGTATTGTATTTTAGCCACTTGATGATATCCTATATGTAATTAAGAGTGATCTCAGGAAAAAAACCCAAGGATACATTTTAGAATTAAAACACTTCCAAAATTGTTATTATGTCTTATGTTAAATTTATATAATATAGAAACTTGTTAATTCACATATTTAGAGCCTCCAGAAAAGAATTACACAAATATAAATATGTCATTTTAAGTTTTCTTGATGAAATTGCTAGTTAGACCATGCAACCATCTTTGTAATTTGTTTTAATCTTTTATTACTAAAAAGGTTTTGTAATACCTATGCCAGTTTCTGACTATTGATTATTGAAATATTTTCTTAACCCACTACCACTATTCCCCTTTGTTTCATGAAGGTTTGGGCGTCTTCACTGGGCTTTCACCTTTGGTTTGACTACTGGCCACCACTTTACAACATTATTAAAACTGGGTCTAGAGAGGCAAAAGGATATCTGTCCTCGGGTGACTCCTTTGCTCCCTGATGTTGTTCTTGATAATGAACTAATCTAAGAACTAGACTCACTGATACGGTCATAATTATATCCAAGGTAAAGTTGGTGGAGCTGTCATTTTTTTGGTCAGCTCTGATTTTGTTTCTTCATTGCTGAGCTGAACAGTATCTCCTTAGTCCCACTTCTCTTTCTTTGCCTCTTCTCATACCTCCCAGACAACAAAGTAGTTAATGGGAGGGTTCTGGGGCAGGAATGAAAGTGATGACTTTTTTAGTATAATAGTTAAGGACCTGTTTCCCTCTATTTATTATTTTAATTAGAAGCAGAATTAATGTTCTCCAATGAGACCTATTTGAATAACTTCTTTTAAAATGTCTTTCATAGTAATAATCATAGTTTGTGTTTTATCTTGTGCTCGTTAGAATATAGACCAGCAAATACGCGCATAGTAAAAAACATTGTTAAGTGCCCTTTGACTTATGAGAAACACTGTACCTCATTTCTTTGACTGACTTTTGCTATGTGGTAATTGTTAGGGAAACATCTGGTTACTGTCACATATTTTAGTATCCGATCTCATTGCATGACATTTTGTTCTGTGACATTTAGTTCCCACTTGGGACTTGGAATTGGAAACCTAAAATTAAGTTCCATTTCCAACATAATAATAGGGAATTGTCCTGGATAATGATGTTTGAGGTTCCCAGTAATGGAATTTCAACATACAACTTTGGGGAAAAAAAATAATAGCAAATTGTTATCAGTGATTTTCTTTACAAAATTGCAAATACTTGTGTTCCTGAAACTGTTTGGAGAGGCAACTCTGAAACTTGTTTTGACTTTTGAAGGTTGTGTGCTTTGCTTTTTAGCATTGATGAATTGAAATTAACTCTCTTAACAATGAAGTTCAAATATCTATACTTCTCTCATTTTCTCTTTATACTGACTTATTTTTCCCCCACAAGAAAACATTTAAAAATGTTTCTTTAGAAATGTCTGAGTGCACTTTTCTGACTTTTAGGTTTTCCATAACCAAACTGTGTCTTTTGAAGGCTCTCTCTGCTGGTTCACTCATAAAATAAAAATAAAAAGATTTCAGACAATTGCCATTTTGCCTGTGCCATATTTTGGCATTTAGCTTGTCGACCATGTGTCTCTGTTTCATACCCTGGAATTATATTGACAAATCAGTTGCTTTTTTGTGCTATTGCCTATATTCAAGCTAATTCTAAAATTGCCACTTCTCTCATCAGTCTGTTCCTAGGAAGTGTCATGTGTCCTTAGATTTCTCTATTAAATTTGTATACTATGTAAATTAATACTAAGGCAGTTGTCATTCAGAAGAAGGGGGTAACTGGTTTTGTCAATACACAGGCCAGTTTGTCAGTATACAGGACAGCTTTGGTCTAGTTGTAGAGCAAATATACTCTGTGCTGAAGATTTGCATGTAGAAGTGTACTGGAGAGTTCTCTTGGTCTACCTTTGTAGACAAAGGAGCAGGGCTTGGCAGAAGGAAAAGTCAATCTAAGATGAAGTCGTAATCAGTCTCTTAGCTGAACCCAGAGGCATGAACCCATAAAATTGTTCCCTATTGAGCAAGAGGACAAGATTTTTATAGCTCAAATTGAGTTGTCATTGGATGTAAATACCATGGCTAAGACATGCAATTTGAAGTCAGAAGGCTATGTCCAAATTTAGGTTCTTTTTACATTTTCTGTGCCTCCTTCATTCTCATGCCTCAGAAAAACCCATCTTTTCCCAGAGGGGGAAACTCATTCAGAAACAAGTTACCATCTCTTCAACTGGTCCAAAGTCCAACAATCCATAGGTGACACAAGCATGGTTTTCATATGTAATGATGTCCTAGTCAATGTTCAGATTTAGACTTTCTGGAGAAGAAATAATATACATGTTAAACCTAAAGTCTGTGTAATGAAGTAATTTCTTGCATAAGAATGGAAAGTTTGAAGGTAATCAAATCATTATTGTAATAGATTAGGAAATACTTTATAAATCTTCACTGTTGAAAAGAAAGCAGAATGTCAACAGGTATTGAACACATAAGACTTTACAATTATTAGCAATACAGTTAACAAGTATGATAACATTCAGTCCTACAACTGTCCCAAGTGATAGGATTTATTACTCAAGTTTTTTGTTCATTAGTTTGTGTCTTAAATGAAGTGACTTTCCTACATATACCCTGCTAGAAAGTGATAAAGTCAGGGTTAAAAGTGATTTATCAATCTAAGATGGCAGATTAGCAGCAGCCTGGAGTCATCTCTTCTACATACGTAGCTGACCAGCTTAGCAATGGAACAACTGCGTTTGGAGGAGAACTAAAGGCTTGATGATCAGTGGATAGGAAGGAGGTGAGACAAAGATGACCAGAAAGTCTAATAAGGTCTGAGAAACAGTCCTTCTAGGAACAATATTGGGGGTACTAGGAGAGGCTACCCACTTCTCCCTGGTTTCTCTCTGTTGCTAGATCATTGCAGAGGCTAGCGTACTTCCCAGAGAAAGAGAACACTGCTTGATTAGCATGAGGCTAAATGACCTGGAGCTGCTAGAGGCCAGCTTGGTGGCAGTGAGAAGAACCAGCCCCTCTTCCATCTTGACTTCACAGGGATCTGGGCATACTAACAGCTATGCAATCTGCAACTTTCCTTGTTGTACATTTGCAGCTCAAGTTCATATCTTCTAGACATTACTTGTGCCTGAGGATTAGGGAAAAGATACTGCTAGCAAAACCTGCTGAGATCAGAACCAGTTTGCAATCTATGGGTTGACTATGGTTTGGGAATTCTGAGAGACCAACACTGGTGGAGTGTGCCTTGATCAGATGGTGACTGTAGGTCACCATCTACATTTGCAATTTCCTACATTTATATTGCAGCACTGCGGAAGGTTTTTGCCCTTTGCATCAACTGCAGCAACCTCTGCACTCCCCTCATCTCTAGCCCTCACCCTGTATCAGGCTGGTTATTGGCTATCACCCTTCATTACCTCTTGAACTCCAGTCACTGCAATTGGAGATGGGGTTTCAACAAAAGTAGTAACAGAAAGCACAGTTTCCAAGTCCAACACCCAGGCCAGTACCCTGAGACTAGACTTTCGATTCTAAAATGAAACCATCACAGCATGACTAGGAAGGAAAGCAGTCTAACTTGACTCATAGAAATAATCAAAGAACATCAAGTAGGATGACAAAGCAGAGATATTCACCCCACTCAATAGATGAAGACAAAATCTTAGGGAAAAATTCCCCAATGCAATGGAATTAACCAAGTTACTGTAATAAGACTTTAGAACAACAGTCTAAATGATGCTTACTGAAATTCTGAGAACAATAGATGAATAAAATGAGAAAAACAGAAAGGACAGAGAAAATATGAAAAAGCTCCAAACAGAAGCCACAATGATAAATAATGCAAAAGTTGAATTTAAAAATACAATAAAGGGCCCAATGAGGACAAAGAACAAAAGAGTGAGGCAGATGATGGGATAGAAAAAACCATCCAATAACCAAGTAAAGAGAAAAGAATTAAATGAAGTGAAGTCACCATAAAAGGTTTATGAGATGGCATCAGGAAGAAAAACATTTGCATCACAGGGATTCCAAAAAGAGAAAAGAGAAGGAAAAGGATGGAAATCCTATTTGAAGAAATAATAGACAAGAATGTCCACAAATGGGCGAAGGAAATAGACATCCAAATCCAAGAAGCTCAAAGCATTGCAAACAAAATAAACCCAAATGACACACAACAAAACACACTATAATTAAATAGTAAAAATTGTTGTGACAGGAATTTTGTTGCTGCTTTGTGGCAGGAACATGATAAGGGACATTAACAGTTGTGGAGCAGGTTTGCAAGGCAAGGCTCTCTGCTACTTGAACGAAGTTCTAGTGTCATTTATTGAAAGCATACAGGCTCATAAAAGCTGATCATATGACAAGGGTATAAGAATAAGTTTTGGAGGGTGGGATTGAATGGGGAACAAAGTTTTATGAACAGAGAAGTGGACATCGTGGCCATGTGTCAAGAGGCATTTGCATCACCATAGTATTCGATGTTATCAGAGGCAGAGTTATCCTAAAACCACCATAGAGTTAGTCAGTAATATGGTCAGTGGCAGCCTAGGTGTCCCCAGTTTGCCTTGTGATATTGGCTATTGTCTGCAGGTAGTCAAGGAATGATCTGCTGTGATTTGCAGATAGCAAATAGGTCACAGTTCCCCATGAGTGGTCAGCTCACTAGGAACCCACAAAAAATTAAAGATAAAGTGAGAATCCATAAAGCAGTCAAGAAAAATTGAGTCATATACAAGAGGAGCCCCATAAACATCAGTGGATTTCTCTTCAGAAAAATTATGGGTCAAGAAGAAATGTAATGACATGTTGTGCTAAAAGGAAAAGACATCCAACCAAGAATCCCCTACTCAGCAAGGATATCACTCAGAACTGGAGTGATAAAGAGCTTTACAGACAAATGGCAGTGGGAGGAATTAATTTCTTCTAAACCAGCCTACAAGATATATTAAAGAGACTTCTATAAAATGAAAAGAAACCTCACTGAGAAGCAACAGGTCCTCAAAAAAAAAAAAAAATAGGGCTTGGAAGAGAGTAAAAATGGAGATAATGGTAGAAAGAACTCAAGATTTGTCTGGTTTCAATTTCAGATAGATTGTAACTGTAGAATTCTATGTAAAAACTACACAATAACCTTAGAATAAAAATATTAGAGAAAGACAAAGAAGATAAAAACAGAATTCAAACACTACATAAAAAGTTGCCTTCAAAATACAAGGGAAGAGAATAAGAAATATATAGTAAAAATACCCCCAAACAAACAATTACTTAAACTCGTAAAGATTGAAATTATATCAAGTAGCCTTCAGAAAGCAGGAAAAACCTCAAATATGTGGCGTCTAAACAACATGCTACTAAATAACTATTGGGTTAATGAGGATATCAAAGGAGAAATTAAAAAAAAAATACCTGGAAACTAGTGAAAATAATGACACACTTAAGCTATGGCAACAACAAAAAACAGAACAAAAAATGTTTATAGCAGTACAGACCCATATTAAGAGAGAAGAAAAATGTCAACTAAACAACCTAAACTTGCATCTTAAAATAGACAAGAGAAAATGAAGTTAAATGTCAACAGAAGGAAGGAAAAAATTAAAATTAGAGTAGAAATTAATGAAACAGACTTTTTTTAAAAAAAGTACAAAATCATTGAACCCAAGAGCTGATTCTTTAAATATAAGAAAATAAGCTTCCTCTAAGTTCAGTGGGGGGAGGGGTGGGCAGAAAACATTCATAGAATCCGAGATGAGTGAGGAGAAATTACAATAGATATCGTAGAAATAGAGATGATCATGAGAAATTACTTTGAACATCTTTATGTCAAGAAATTGGGAAATCTAGAAGAAATGGACAAATTCTTAGATGCACACAATCTTCTAAGACTAATCAGAAGGAAACAAAATTTGAATAAACCAATAAAAAGCAAGAAATTGAAATAGTAATAAAATTGTCTCCTAACAAAACAAAAGCCCAGGATCATATGATTTCAGTAGTAAGTTTTACCAAACCTTCAAAGAGGAAGTAATACCTATCCTTCTCAAACTCTTCCAAAAGCCTGAAGAAGAGTGATGTTTTCAAACACATTTTTTGAGGTCCACATTACCTTGAAAACAAAAGCAAATGAGGATATCACAAGTAAATAAAATTGCAAACCAATACTTCTAAAGAACTTAAATGCAAAATTTTTCACTAGTATCTTAGGAAACCATATTCAACAATACATCAATATACATCATGACCAAGTAGGATTTACCCTAGGATTGCAAGTTTTATTCAGCATCCACAAATCAATCGATGCCATTTACCACATCAACAAAAGGAAGGATTCACATGATTGTATCAATAGATGCAAAGAAAACTTCAAAGGATTCAACATCTATTTATGATTTAAAAAAAAAAATCCTCAAAAATGGAGAGAGAAAAAACATACCTGAACATAATAAAGGCCATATATAAGAAATGCACAGTTAACATCCCATTCAATGGTAAAAAGCAGAAAGCTCTTCCTCTAAGATCAGGTATGAGAGATGTCCAATCTCAACGTTATGATTCAACATAATCATGTAATAGTGATTTGAATTTATTATGTTTCTTATCATTGGATAAGCTATAGAATAAATTTTGGGAGAAAGGTATGGCATGATTATAAGGATACTAAAAAAATCTATGAGTTAAATAAAGATTTGAGCAGAACTAGACTTGACTTTGCAGTGACGTGCTTAGGAGTTTCTTACATTTGCTTGATACAAAAATTGCTGTCAAAAATTTCTGTTGTATTGACAGGAAAACTTATTATCCCAGCCGTATCAGACACTAGCTGTGAGTTCTATGGGTCTTAAGTTTAGACCCTGTATTAGTTTCTTAGACTGCCATCACAGAGTATCAGAATCTGGGTGTGTTAAACAGAATCATTGTCTTACTGTGCTGAACTTGAAGTCTGAAATCAAGGGAGCAGTAGAATTGGCACATCCTGAGGGCTATGAGAGTAAATTACTCCTGGTGGTTTGTGGGCAAGCACTGGTTTTCCTTGTCTTATAGACTCATCATTTCTGTCTATGGCAATCTTGTTCTTATGGCATCCTTCCTGTGTGTGTGTTTGTGTCCAAATTTCCTCTTTTTATCAGGACATCTGTCATATTGGTTTAGGGGTCTACCCAGTTCTAGTCTGAACTCATCTTTTTTTTTTTTAGATTTATTTATTTATGCATACAAGCTGGGGTGTAGGCCAGAGGGGTAGGGTGGTGAGAGGATTCACCAGAGACAGAGTAGGGAGCAGAACAGGCAGATCGACTGAAGTACACTGCTAAAGGAGAGCAGCGGGTGAGGCAAGAGAGGTCTGCTGCGCCATGGGAATCTCCCTGGCCGGAGACCGAATTCATGCTGCTGTGGCTCTGGATAGCTTCACAGTGCTGCGACTTAACCCGTTACGCCACCAGGGAGGCCCAGTCTTCCTCATCTTAACTAATTATATCTACAGAACCTTATTTCCAAATAAGGTCACATTCTAAGTTACTGGGGTTAGGACTTCAACCCATAACAGATCCTGTCTAAATATTTTTTCAACAGTATGAATGAATTTAAATGATTATGGATTATTGATTTTACTACTATTGTCTGCAGAGAAACATGGGTTTTTAAAAAATCATAGAAAGGAGAATGTAACAATAATTCCAGACACTAAATATTATGCCTCCAACCATCTCTGACATTGCTATGGAGTCTTTTCTCATTTGAAACAGCTAAAGTAGTCTCATATAATCACCATCCCCCCCAGTCTATCTTTAAATTGTGAATCTAATAAGGAAATAGATTTCACATAACCATTTACTATCACCTGGTGTTTTAAATGAGAAAGAGAAAAGTAAACTGGTGTAATTGAAATTTGCTAATTCAGCAATTTTTTAGGAGCTCTTGGAGAATGGAATGCAGAACTTTCCTAAGGTATGATGAACAGGAATGATTCCTGATACTGACATAAAGAAAAAAGAAAAGTATTTCAAAAAACGTTTTATTTTGATGTATTTTCTACATAAGGGTAAACTTATATTGTAAAATTATCTTATATCCAATATTCAATTCATCAGAAAAGCAGGTAAGATATTGCTTTTATCTTTGTGTAATTCATTGTTCAGGGTTTATTGTTATTCTCTGTTTGAAAACGCTCAGATGTATTTTTTCTTAAATCATTTTTATGGCTATTCACGTAAATATCATCGATGTCTGAACATATTGATCATGCCATTGAAAAAACAATGTCTAGAATATTTCGGTGTTTGAATACCAGATGTTAAAATGTTTTTAGTGTTGAATTGAATTGATAAGTGACCTCTAACCTAAATACTTCCTGTAACCATAAAAGCAGTCTTTTTTAATTTATAATACCTCATGAAACACTGATTTTAATTTACTTCTCCTTGAAAGGCCTCTCTGAGAATATTTGCATTGTCAGCAGCTTAAATTGACCACAGAAATGATAACTAAATAATTTAGAAAATTGTAAAATTATTTAGGCACTTAAGATGTGTATAAGATAATTAAAACCAAACTTTAGAAGGGTTAAGGCCTTACTGTAGTTGGTTATTCTACAACTGGGGTCACTGCCTAAGTTGTACAGAGGCATATGTTCAATTTACAGTTGTAATGAGGAACATGAGATGTTTTGATTCTTCATTTGCTTTGCTCATCTCTAGAGGATGCAACTGCCTATATTAAAAAATGAACATAGTTTCTTTTGTGAAGGGTAATAAAAATGTGTAAGATAATACATGCCACATGCATATGTGGTTGGCATATGGCTTTTCTCTTTGACTATGGAGTTGTTGCCCTTAGCTGCTATCATGGAGCGATCACATGGAAATGTTCAATTTTCATTATTAGCCACTGAGGAATGAGACCAGTTGCTTTGATCTTATTAGTCTGATTATGATTTTTTTAAACTAATACATAGTGTTAATAAAGGTGTGTTCAGCAGATCATTCACTTTCAAGAATATTTAGTATTTTATTTTCTAATCAGTAAATGAAAAGATAAACACATGTTATAGGGGGTCTTTTTGGATCTCATATTAAATTGATACAAGAATTAAGAGGGTTTTTCTTTTTCTTCATAATTTTTAAAGTAAATGGCACTTTATTTTCAGACAGTCATCTACATTTAGATGTACTTGAACATACAGGTACATACTCTTGGGGTAAACTTAAATACTCATAATGTCATTTTGTGATGTACATTGATATTTAGTAGGGAAATCAGTCTTTTATTAAGTGAAAACTTGCATTCATCTCAATTACCATTTTATAAAGTTTGCGGAATGGCAGTAAACCTGGGTATATTCATGGTTCTACCCTTGGTTTTAAAACAAAACAATCTTCCCCTTTTAAAAATGCATGAAAAAGATTTGAGACCTGTGAGTTGAACAAACAGCAGAAGTATAATTAGAACTATGAAAAGTTCTAGTGAAAAAAGATGAAAGGAGGTATAGGTCAATAGTCTCATTTAGTTCCAGTTGTGTGGGCTTCCAAAATCCACACTTCATGGTTCTTTGGTCATGTGACTGAAGCTTGGCCAATCACAATGCCCATGTGCCTTGTCCTATTGATTGCTGTGGAGGATGGTATGTTATCTTTCCTGATCAATAATTGTCATAGCTAAGATGTTTCCAGTTTGGGATCTTGAGAAAAGTTGTTTTGGGTTTGGGGGAAAGTAGTAAATAGAAGGTAACCAGTAGCCAAGCAAATAAAGCCAATGAGAGGTAAGAGGAAATGAGAGCCCAAGAGGAGTCAGGTTCAGTTCTGGGGGAACTCTAAGTTGCCCTTCCCAAATCTCCCTCTTTTTTTTCTGACAACTTAATTTAACTTGCCAAAGTCCTGTCTAGGATTTCTTAGTCAGTGAGGTCTATATTTTTTGCATGCAAATGCACTGCTTTTAATACACTGGTTATCTTTAAAATATTTTATGACTTCCTATAGATATCTTTATTTATACAAAGTTTGGAGAAGGTAGAGCCTTGACTGATATGGAAACACAAGTCTTACTTTTGCTGAATAATCATAAACCCTAAATTAACATCCTCTAAGTTAGTAGAATTGAGCAGCATTAATGTTGATCTATTTAAATAGGGTTTATAACCTTACCTGGGCCCTGAACTGAGCTTGCATTATTACTTTTTTTTTCCTCTCTACTTTTCAAATCAAATTCATTGGTCTACTCTCTCCCCTTGAAATCAAATTTCGCAAGCTTCTGGCTTTGCTCCAAAAGCCTTTCATTGTTTCACAGCCATCGTTGTTTTCAATTCATCCTTCTTTATCCACTGTGTAAACGAAGTGGACCTGAATACTTAGAAAAAAATCAAAAGCATTTGGTTGTTATTAGAGTAAGGATAGCTGACTCACACATGTAAAACATTAAAGAAACCTTACAAATGTTTGAGTGATTTTTTTATCCTGTTGTTGTTTGGGGCTGTTGGGCATTTAACCACATCCTGCCATGCACACAGCACGGGGGCTTCTCTCTTTATTACCAGGTATAGTTTTAGGCTCATAAAACAAACAAGGACAATATTTTTATTTTCTTTTCCCAGCATTTTTATTGATTTATTTAAATGTAACATACTATACACTGTTCAGCCTTTTGGGAGGTAGGAGGAGGAAAGGATTCTTTATCTTATAAGGAGTCTCCTTGGAACCAGCCCTCACGTGGACACGTGTTTGTGGCTGACACACCTTGTCGTGACAGGGCCCACCCTTCCAGCAGAGGTGGAACTCCCAAGATCTTGATCTTTTCATCAACAAAAACATTCAGGGCTGGGACTGCTTCTTCTTCAGTAGCACAGTCCAGCTGCAAAGGGGGCCAGAATTCTATACTAATATCGAGCAATGATGCCATTTTTTAGTGCAGGAGGATCTCCTTACTCCTTATCAAACTGCTTTTGTCTTTATTTCTATTGAGGTGTGTGTTTGTGTGTGTGGGAGAGGTGAGGGAGATGTTTTCTATTTCTGGCTTCTGCAAGTTTTGATACATTTTGCTAGAAGCTGTTTGAGTGTTTTGAGTACATAACGATGACTGTTTGCACGTGGTCTCTTTGGTCATCTAAACGGATATGAGGAATAGGAATCTAGTAGGTGCCCTATTTGCTGTTACCATGGCTATCTAATACTATATTTGTCTCACCAGACATTTAATTGGGTGTGGGTGGTCCATGTTCATGTGTCAGGTGCAATTATTATTTTAATATAAAGAACAAAGATAACCTAATTCTATAGGAATGTATTATGCTACAGTTCTCTGGCTTGGTTACCAATCAAATTTTAACATACAGACTCCAACCACAAAAATTAAACATTTTTAGAATCCCATTTGTCAAAAAGCAAGTTGGAGGCCAAGCATCGTGAAATGAAACTTTAGCCATAAACCGAAAACGCTCTGCTTCAAATGCATTTCTTTTGAAATCCCAACTTTTTTAAGGAGTGAGGAAAATATGGCCTTTTATGGGATTACTTTATGGAAAAGTTTCTTACATTAATTCTTAGATAACAAATTAACTGGAAGTGCTGGTTAAGCATTGACATTTAAGTTATGAAAGAGGATCACAACACACCAGCCATTCTAGAAGTTAAACTTTAGTAAAATGACACATTTGGTGAGTCTTTTCCTTGTACCAAAATTCTGTGTTTAAACAATAAAAATAAACAGACTTTTTCAAAACAAGAAATATGAAGAAAAAACTGCAGCATCAATATAATCTTACAGTTATCACTTAAAGTATTTAGAACAAATAGTATTTTTTTCTACATTTTTTAAATCACTACAGACACTGCAAATAAGGCTTATGTATTTATTTAGTGGAATACAATGTGATGATGACTGGTACACTCTTACGTACTGTTTTCTATACCTGCTCTAACAAAATGATTTTTGATACGGTTATATTATGGAACCTTCCAAAGCTCTTTAAATTTACAGAAAATAAGTTTTATTTGGTTTAAAGACTAGATCATACAGTTTGAACAGGTTTCAGTATATGGTTACACATATACTAGGATATATTTGCTCAGTTTAAGCCCCTGGGAGAGTTGCACTTCATACCAAGTTCCTGGATAGTTCCTTTTTGGGGAGATGCACTATGTGGGGCTTACAAAGGGTTCTTCTATGTGCAGACAGCTTCTTCATCACTTACCACTGTGACATATGGCAAAAAGTTGCGAGTAAATAATGAGACTAGGTTACCAAAATGTATTTACCAATTATTTTGCCGTTTTAAAAGTATATCCTCGGAGACCCATTGATATATTGAAGAGAAGAATTTGATTTCTGGTCTATTTTTTAGGAAAGGAAGCTTAGGAGTGATATATGTTTATAAATGATGGCAGATATTTCTCACTCAAGTCATGCCACAGTACTGTCCTATTTATTGTTGATGAGTCTTTTTGCAGAAGTAAAAATTAAGTCAACTGATAGCACATGGTACTCTCAGACTGCCTCCCCAATCTCATCTCCTATTCTTGAAGTGTATGTCAAATTTGGAAAACATTTGGTTGTGAACATGCATGTGGTATGCTGAAGAAAAAGAAAAGGTAAATCAGAGGGCAGCTGCTGAGGATACTCTTTAAAATCCCAAAAGATATTTAACATCCTATTAAATAAATAACTTAGAAAGAAATAGAAAAGGATGAAGGCAGAATGCACAAGCATACCATACACTACTTGCTTTGTTAGAACAGCTTTACACTAACATGTATACATTTTTTAATCCTATCCAATTCTTCCAAGATGCAACGCCCAAAGCGCCTTTGCTTGTGCATATGATATGACCCAAGTGCTTTCCAGTAAATGCTTGTGTGTCTTACTGCTCATTGAATTAGGCTTGAATGAGCAATGAAAGTCTTTGATATGAGTTCGTATTCCATAAATAACTTTCCCGAAGACCATTCAACAGATTGTTCCATGTCCTTTAAATTCTATCTCAGAGGTTAAAAAACAAAAACAGAAACAACACCCCCCGCCCCCCACCAAACAACCCAGCCACAATGTCGTTCACTTAGGAATAACTTCAATCCCATTTGATCTGCCTATAGCTCAATTATAAGGCATGATGCAGAACTAATTAAAGGAACATCATATGTCAGCAGTGAGTACAAAAACCTTCAAAGGCTTCCTTTTCTTTCAAGCAAGTAGATATCAGACATGTGTCTTTGCCTTTTGAGCTACTGTCTTCATGTACAATTCCTGGCAAAAGAGTCTTTGGTTCTACTGCCTCCACAAAAATTGCCTTCTTCTAGGAGTGTACCACCATCGGGAGAAAATGAGCTGAGGTGTTTTTCCTTCTGGTTTTCTGTCCTCTCCTGGGAGCTCCTTTTCCATTCAATGCCACATACATTTGCCTCCCATTGTGCTGCCAGTTAAAAGATGCGTAGGTGTTGTATCCATTTTCTTCTATCCTCTCCTTCAGTTTACAGTCATTGTTAAATTCTTTCTGCAAGGAAAAAATCAAAATCTTTACTCCTATGATGATACTAAATTTCATTGGACACAACTTCCCAGAGAACCCTAATTTAAAAGTTTGGTTTGCTGTTACTGTTTGTATAGAAGTTGTGTACTTGATACACAATGTCAACAACAGAAGAGTAAAACTCCTAAGCACAGAAACAGATTCTACACTTGAAGGGACATGATTCAATGTAATAGGTTATCATAAGTCTATATTGGGGACTTTTTCAAAAGATGGTGTACTTTGAATATGACATGGTTTAAGTACCTAGAATGACTGTCAAGAAGCAAATATTCCCTTAATAATATTTGTGATGAGCCAGTGGAAAAGCACAGTGTTTTGATTCTTTTTTCAGAGTAATGACCAGGGCTCTTAAGAAAAAGTAGGACTACCAGAAAAGGTGGGCATATCAAGCCTGCAAACTTTATCTGACTATAAATATACAATAAATACATTGATAAAAAAGCAGATCTTATGGCATAACCATAATAGTTCTAAATAACCAAAAATTCCTGTGATGGGTGGGGAAAGATGTCTTCCTCTCTTCCAAATACCAGATAATTCTGCAAATTATTTTACAATTTTCCATAACTTGGAATTTTGACAGATTTTACTATAAAGTCTAGAAATGATTGAACTACGACGCAAAAATCTTAATTTGTGAATTACCATATCAGAGAAGTTACAAATATGGTGACTAACAGTGCCTATATTGTATAACCCTGAAGACTTTGATCCTAGGAAATTCCACTCTATAGTTATAATCCTTTGACTTTGTTTCATGCAACTTCGTGTTTTTCAGAGGTATTGGTAGGGAGGGGAGGGGCAAGAATTTATGTCCATTCATTCCATAAATCCGGGCTCTCACGCTGGAGTTACTAAGAACTAGACTGGCTGTCTCACTGATGTCAACACTGCTTTAAAAACGTGACTTCTCCCTTATACCTAAAACTGAAACAACCCAGCAGCTAAGGAATTGGGGCTGTTGCTCTGGCATTCTGCCTTCTCTAGCCAACACAAGGGATTGTCGGCATCCTTCAGCTGAGGTCTCTAACAGTTTCTCTTATCTTGGGACTTTGTGAAATTTCTACCAATTTCCCAATTTCTATTTAGCGCAACATAGGAAGAAAAGGTAAATTATTTAAGGGAAGAAATTTAATGTAACAAAAAGTTTTGCCTTAAAAGGAATTGCAATGCTGGTATGGTTTTACCTTTTTTTTTTTCTACTCATTTTCGAATGTCTAAAACAATGTTTTTCTGAGAGATTATATTTTATGAATAAATATATTAATTACAATCAAAGAGGTTCGGTTTAGAGGTGCTGGGAAGACTGAGGTTAGTTTAGTGACTTTATGTTTGAAATGAAGGTGTATATAGAACAGTAGCAGTGAAAGCGTAATTATTTTCCTCCTCCAAATGAATTTACTGAACAGTGTTATTAAAAGTAAGGTACACAGGACTCCCCATTTCAGGTGTTTTTAATATTTAGACCATAGATCAGGTGTTATATCAGATTCTCTGAAGGAGGAACAGAGTGATTCATTTAAATTTAAAGTTGATTGAAAAAAATCTAGACTAGAGCAAGACATCAAAAGTAGGGTTTTGATAGTTTAGAAAAAAGTTTTGAATTTCCTCAGGATACTTGGAAAATTTCTTTGGTCCTTAAATGATGCCATATGTAAGCTTGTCCTATTTAAATTAAAATTTTGTCATTTATTACTTAATTCCATCAATCAGGAAAAAATTCAGTATACAATAGATACATTGTTCAGAGAATGATTAATGAGAATATAAGATAGAGGGAATAGAGGGAAATATTCAAGAGGAAATGGAATATAGAGCTGGTTTAAGTAATCATTCTGGTTATTTACTATTTTCAAGAAGGCTTGTGGAATCAGTGGTGAAGGTAGGCATTATAAGAGTTGTCACTTGGTCTAAAAAGTTATCTCAGGTATGTATCCGTGAATTTTGGTGGTATAGTCTTTATGCAAATTTGCAATTCCTATTTGACCTTGCTTGAGCAGGACATTCAATTTGAGTAGATTTTTCATTTAATTTGAACAAGCCATATTTTTCCAGTCTTTCTGGTGAGAGTGAAAAATCACAAAAAATAGTATACCACAGCTAGGGCATGGGCTTATTTCTGAGACAAGATACAGCATAGACTGTGATGGGCTGACCTATCAGGAGAGGTTGATTCATGTGTTCTATAACTCTCTGTTTTGGGTGTTTTTAATTGCTGAAGCTATAGTGGGGGGGCAAGTCAGACCATGGTCTCTTGAATTTCATGATATATTTGGGGGAAGAGAATCAAACAAATAAATGAGAGAAATATCAGTTAGATCTCATGGCAGATAATTAAAATGGAATGATATGATGTGAGCATCTACTTTAGATATAAAGATGGAATGAAATAATTCACCCACCTAAGAGCTCAAGAAAACGCACATTCACAGTGTGATAAAGAAAAAAATGGGGAAAGGAAAGGTATTAAATATTTTTGACACAGTTCATTTGAGAGTTATCCATTTCTCCTTGATGTCACCTTTTAAAGAAGTATACTTTATCAATTAAAATTGAGTTCCATCTTTTATTGTAATTAAAATAATCTGGATTTTCTTTCTCAACCTAAACTCGTGATAGTTGGCTTGACTTTACATTTTTCATTTTGACTGAGGGTTTTTATATTACTGTCTTTTCAAAGAATATATACCAGGTCTGTTTACCCAGTAAATTTGATGCAGTAGATAAAAGGAGGACTCCAGGCATGGTCATTGAAAAGAAAAGATGTGGTACATACACAGTGGAGTGTTACTCAGATGTAAAAAAAAATAAATAAAACCCAAAATCTTGCCATTTGCAACAACATGGGTAGAATTGGAGGGGCTTAGCTAAAAGAAATAAGTTAGAAGGACAAAGAAAAATACCACATGATTTCACTCACATGTGGGATATACAGAAACAAAACAAATGACTAGACAAAACCAAACCAAAACAAACCCTAGAAATCTGACTGTAGAATTGAGCCCACCAGAAGGGGAGGGGAGGGGAGAGAGCAGAGTGTGGGAGAGGCCCAGGGTCATGTGGGTGGTGGGTGTGATGTGCTGACATACACCCGAAGAGGTGTGGACCGATACCACTGCATCTTATAGATGTTGCAAGCCAATGTCACCTCAATAAAAAATAATACTATTTAAAAATTAGGCTGTGAGCCACTAATTGAGACCATGTTTTTGTAGGCACATTAACAGAATAATATCTAGTGAAACATCTTAAGTAAGATTCCCCCCACGGGAAAGGCATTTACCTTAGCTGCAGGGACCAACCCAAAATACATCTGGCTCCACAATTACAAGTGGACCTGAAGTGAGTGAAGTGAAGGGCAGTTCTATTATCAGCCCAGTGCTTCTCAAATTGTGCTTATCAAACCAGTAGTACCTGGAACACCTATAACCTTGTTAGAAATGTAAATTTTTAGACCCCACCACAGATTTAAATCCCCCCAGTGATTCTGATACATATTTAAGTTTGAGACCTGCTGGCTCTAGACAAACATTGCAATAATCCTTAATTATTAATAATCCTAATAAAACAGGTCACTTAGACTTGTTAAAATGACATCATTGTTGCTCCCTAACAACACGGGGGTAATTGTCCCCAAAGCACTGACACCAGCTCCATAACTGAGTAAGTGATTATAGTCCAGGAAAATAAATATTCTAGATTTGATTGAATGGCATACAACGATGAATTTCTGGGTAGGTTCACTTATTTCACTTATTTTAACATAAACACAAAACACCTGAGTCCCTGTTTTATCTTCTGTTGTAACATACTCAGTATATTTTCTACTCAATGCAAGATCTTTGTTTTCAAAGTTGTCTGCAGTGCCCATGCCAGTCTCACCAGAGGCTTCCGTGAGAATCTGACCAGCTAGCAGTTCAGAACACTGATGAATGCCAGCAGCAGCCTGTGTGGTAGACTGGTGGGTGAACAGCAGTGCTCGAGACTCTGGTGACCAGAAGACTGTGGCTCTATTTAGTAGCAATAGAACGATAACAAAGCTATTCAATGTCTGGGGGAAACATTCCAAAACTGTGATAATGATTTACTGCAATGGACTTTGAAAATAAAAGCAGAATACTTACTGAGCCATAGAGTTTCCCTCTCTTGTTCATGGCTAAATAATAGTTGCTGTTAATGGCTTTCACAGCAACAACTCCGATTTCCACTGACGTTATCTCCAGGATACCTGAAACATACAATTTCAAAAGGCTAAACTTGAAGAGTCACATAAATTTGGTCGAAAGAAAAATCAAGAGAAACTATTAAGTTTATTTTTGGATGTTTCTAAAATCAAAAGATTTTTTTTAAATTGAAAAAAAAAAACCCAACCTCTTTTATATGCCTAAAACCCCAGCAAAATAAATGGAAACAAGTAGTAAATCTTTAATAGAATTCCCCTGCATTTACTCTGAGCATATAGGGGAAATATTGTTTTAATTAAAATGCTTCCTTTGCTAACTCTGCATTTTCAACCCCATAAATATTGAAACAACTCTACTCATCTTAGCCTAGATTTCACAAAAAGTTATCAGAGCACACATCTGTACCATGGTATTAAATTACATCTATAGCATATGTCAATAATATGTCAGATTTACCTCAATCTGTAAAAACAGTGGTAAACTATTTCTTTTTTTTTTTTAACATATAGGACACTTAGATAAATGGATTCTTTTGGCTATATTTAACTGATAAACTCATTTTTCCCAACTCTGTGGACATTTTGAGATACAGAAACTAACCCCAACACTGTCTTTAAAATTGAAGAATCATTACTCTGGGTTGGGTGAAAACCCATCAGCATTGTTTAGAAAGAATGGAAATTAATAACCTATAGATTTCTCCCTCTAAAAGTTTTAGTTGGTACATCTAAAGATAAATTTTAAACTGTCTTAAAAATTGAAGAATCATTACTCTGGGTTAAGTGAAAACCCATCAACATTGTTTAGAAAGAATGGAAATTAGTAACCTATAGATTTCTCCCTCTAAAAGTTTTAGTTAGTGCTTCTAAAGATAATTTTTTTCTGAAAAGTTTGAGGAAATTATAGGGAAGGCATTTAATATTCTACTCAAATTCCAATCAATTTTCATGAAGAAGACCTCAGGGCTAAAACTACTTCTTTTTCTATAACATTTGGCACAGTTTTCTCAAGGTGTAGAAGCAGCATTTTGACTAGCAAAGACCTCTGGATCCAGAGAGTCTGGGTTTGATCTCAGATTTCGTTGGCAGATGACCACAGGAAAAGTCAGTGGATTACTTGTGTCTCAATTTTATTTATAAAATAGGCAACAATAGTACCTTCCTGATAGCTTTGCTGTGAGGATTACATGAGATAGTACACAGAAAATAGAACTTGCCTAGTGCTTAGTGCCTCCTTAATAATTATTATGAGGAGCTTTTCCTCCAACTGTTCTAGATTTTGGAACTTCCTCTTCAACAAACGGTGTAAATCTTGAATAGAACATACAAATTCCCATTGGTTTAGCCCATGAAATCTAAACTGGATCATGTGTTATCATTTATTATGCATCATCTATCATGAGAAACACCACCCTAAATGCGGTTGGCAAATGGTGTTTTTACTCTTCTCCCAGGGACAGTGTGAGTTTTTCTTAAGATATAGTCCCATCTTTCATCTACTTTCATCTCAGGTTGATGAATCACAGAGGCCAATAGAAATTCTTGAGTTTCCTCACTGTGAAGTTGTCATCCCTGGAGACTTGTGCTAGAACTACTTGCCATGGACACTTCTACCCTTGTATTCTGTAGGAAGCCTCTGACCTAACACAGCACATTTCCTCATTAATAGAGTGAGACAGATGTCAACTGGCAATCTCAAACCAAAGAAAGACTGTGAAGGGTGCAGGAGATGATATCTGTGTTGGTAACATCATTTTTCCTATGCTGTTAGTTGTCCCCAAGTTACAAACACATATAAGCACATGCATTTGCATATTTAAAGTATGCATTTGCCTTACTTTCTTGAGTCCATTTCTTTATCACACAGCTCTTAATGAATGCATTTCTAGTCCCAATAATACATGAAAAAAGTAAAGGCTACTGAGGTCATATAATTTACACATAAGTGATAAAGTGATATATGTCAGTACTGATGGACCCAACATGTAAGTATCCATCTCTGACTAATTCGCCTCTCCATCACATCTCTATCTTCTTTCCTTTTCCCATAAAGGAATCCTCTTGGAAAACTAGCAAATGACTCAGTAGGATAACAGTCTTTAACAATGCACTGTGCTATTCCCCAAAGATATTGACATGCCACAGAAGATAATGTCTGAGTCTCAGAGAAGGCAATCTAATATAATTTATGTCATAAGCAGAAGATAGACAGTAAGGCAGGAGGTAGAAATCTGAAGCAAAATATTTAGACTGAGGTTTACTTTGCCTGCCCAAGAATCAGTAAACACAGCACATGGCAAGGTGCCCCCCATGTATTTCTCTTGTAACTGGAAATTGTTAGAATGAAAAAGAAGAAAGGATAGTTTTAGCAAAAAGTAAACTAAATTTTCTAAAGTGGATGAAAAGTGGTAGGATTAAACTAGAGTAACAGACTGAATTTGGCAAAAAGAAAAATGTTGTGATACAAATATTACCAAGTCTTTGACCAATGATTTCTGAGATTGCACTGTACATGATAGATCACAGTTAACTCAGAAACTCCTGGGTTTCTTTCTGGTTTGAACAAAATAGGAAATATACAAATCATCCATCTACCAATCAGTTAACCAGTTAAGGCTACCTTGAAAAGGTTCGGTATGCTTCAAACTGGAAAGGGGGAAGACATAGATAATGTAAGATCCTTCAAATGTTGAAAATAATTTTTTGGATGCACCATGTTGATAAGTTATAATTTAATAATCTTGAGGGTAATGGATAGTGACTGCCTTTATTACAAGCATTTGTGAATGTGAGAGTTACTTTTTGAGGGACTCCAGTCTCTAGAACTTCCCTATTTTTCATAAAGATCTCTCCAGTATTCTCTGGTCTTGGGTAAAGTTTGCCAATGAAAGTGTTTTTGGAAAGGAGCTCCCGAATTTTATTTGGCCAGATTAATGATACACACACACACACACACACGACATATATATATATATATATATATATATATATATATATATATATATATATATATATATATATGACTTATCTATTTTGATATACAATTAAATGTCAGCTGAAAGACAGCCTCCAAGGGGAAAGTGAGTGAAGGGCATATGTATTTTTTATAATGTATGCGGGTCTACAGTTATCTCAAAGCTAAAAGTTATTTTAAAATATTGTTTTGCTACTCAAAGAAACAACACCTGAAAGCTCTATCATCAATAAAAGGAAACATGAATTTTATTTCCCATTCATATATTAGATAGTCTATTAATTTAAGGACATATTCTTGTTGTGAAATTCTATTTCTATTAAGTTATAACCACATCTCAAAAGATCAATATCCAAGGTGGTATTGTAAATCTATGTAAAGCTTTTTGGACAATTTAATTCAAACACACGGGAAGACCTATAAGAAGAAAGGCCCATCTTTTAGGAAATGGGAATATAAAGTCAAGCAAATTAGAACCCTCCTCTTTCAAAGTCTATGTTTCACTAGAAATAATAGACAAATACATGGAGAATGAAAATAAGACATTAGGTGGTAGGGAGTGCTAAGATGGAAGACAAGGAAGGCAAAGATAAAGATAGTTCACATTGGGCTGGAGTTCCAGAGCACACTTACCCTAGTAATGAAACCTGAACTAAGTCTTGAAGTTTGTATATAAAATATCTAAGGAAAAGGTGGGAAGACATGGGTAAAAGCATGGTGAAATAGTATTGTACTTTGAGAAAATCTTAAGAAATTTGCTTTACATAAAGAACAGGCAGCACATTGTGAGAAGTGAGGTTGTAGAATTAAGTCAGATTCAAGTAAACAGCATTTGCATGGATTTTAGATTTTGGCAATAGGAAGTATTTTATAATATATTACTTTTTAAAAGAACATTAGAAAAAGACAACATGTAACAAGTCACTAAGTAAATAAAAAACTATAAAGTTTATTGTGAATTGTATTTGAAATCTAAGTAATCAATATATTTTGACATCCATATCACAAAATGATTGTGACAAAAATGAGCTGTAGACTACTTAATGATTACTGAGATTTCACATACAATTTGCTTGCAGGCAGGGCATGTGTTATTGTTTTAATGAATCCCTGAATAGTTAATCTGAGGAGATGACCATTCAGAATTTCCCAGCTTATACTTCTCATCCTTTTCCAGAAGAGAAACATCTGATTTATTTCCCCTAGTAATCATGTTGGACTAAGACTATTTCTCTTTCTGGGCTTTTAGAACAAGCTATTGGTTTGCCTACTAACTTTCTCCTCATTTTTTTTTTTTTCATAGACACAATAGGGGAAAGTTAAAATCAAGTGGAACTTTAATACTTTAATAAACTGAATACAGACAGGAGGGAAGCTAGATATAAAAATAAATGCAAAATCCGGTTATCCTCTCCTGTGTAAGAAGCACATGAATATATAAAGGAAGTCTTCAGACTGAATAAATTGATTTCACTAACGTATTAAACACCAATGTGAAAGGTTTGTGTTAGTTCTCATTATGTAGGATGCAAAGACAATCAAGACACAGGATCTTCAGGGATTTGTAAGACCAAGTAGAACAAGGATATAAGTAATTAAATACAACTCAAGAAATATATCAAGCATTATATGAAAGAGAAAATATGTTGTCATGACTAAATTGTTAAGAAGCCATCCTACAGAATATGGTTAGTGTTCGAGGTGAATCTTTCAGGGATAGAGTTTTAAGAGGTGGAAGTTTGGAAAAGTGAATAAATTAAAAAAACACACAAAACAACCCAACCTATGGAGGAGTGGAAAGAGCTAAATGGTTGAATGTATGTTCTGGCCACACTTGGCTTGCCCCATAGACTGCACATTATGGCAGCCACTCCAGGCGAAAGTAATGGTTCTGCTTTGTTGAGTCTCAAGCGGGCTTCCCAGCAAGTAATGTACTTCTCAAAAGATTTCTTGTGAAACTTGGAAGCAGCTTAATAAATGTCAGAGAATTCAGAATCAATCACATCTGTTATTTTTTTCTAAATATTTTAACTCAAACTAGATTATGATGTCATTTGATAGGTTCAGTCAATGTGCTGAACATACCATGATTAGTATAATACAGTACACAAATACCAGCCTCTCCAAACTAAATCTCTTTTATGAATTGTTAGTGTCACAAATAGACCTCTTCTATCCTAATATAGAAAGTCCCACAGAGCTCCTTAGGGTTGTTAACACATTGTACTATATACCTTGCAAATTGTGTGGCCCTGTCTACCAAATGTGGTCTGCAGTTAAGAATCATGGTGGGCCTTATCTCCTTAATTCCTCAAAGAATCATGGCAATCACAGATGTCCTTTTTGTTGTTGTTGTTAGAACAATTGCATAGTTCATAACATGTACTGAATATATGCTTATTGAATGAATAAATGAATCAGTGAGTGGTCAGTGTTGGCTAAAGTAAAGCTGGGTATTCATTAAATACAATTTTTTTTTTGTCACTGGGGTCATATTTGCAAAACCATCAGATGAGTTAATAATTCCACATCCAAATAAAATGAAAATGAAGTGAAATGTCAAAATGTTATATGCTTAAAGGAAAAATGAGAAAATTAAAAACATTTAATAATAAAGGCAAATTATTATAAATTGGAAGCTCCACTGAATTTTCTAAATAGTATGTGCATGGCTCTGCAACAGCAGGTATTACAACTATGAGAAGAAACCTGGCTATGGATCAGAAAGGCTATCTAGGTTGTGAGGTCCCACAGCAAGTTAACATTCTTGGTTAAGAAAAGTGCCATTTGGAAATTGTAGAGTGTAGTAGCACAAAAATTACTGGTACAGTGACTCTCATATTTCATATCTCAGCATTTCTCAGTTAATCTTCACAAAACATATTAGGGAAGCATTATGTTCTATAAATGTTGGAGAAATTAATTGGTAAAAAATTGTTCGGTGGAGTATGGTGAATTTGATGTTTGGTGTTTCCATCTAAAACCCATTTGCTTTCTGCTCCTTCAGGCTTTGTTGACTAAAGCTTTAAACATTAATTTAACAGTGCTAAAGATAATGTTACCTATTTTAAATGCTTTTTTCCCCATATGCTAGCAAACACTGATTATTAGATTTCAAATGTATTTTAGAAAAGTATACCATTTAGTCAACACAAGGTGTTAACTTGCATATAGATTAATTATCCAGGTAACCAGTGTCTTACAGAACTCAAATTTTATTTATTTAACAAAATAATTTGTCATCTAAATCATCAAGTTAACACATTTACTTGCTTTTATAGAGATATTAATAATCAAAATCAATGTTTCTCTTGATGACTCAGGACCATCAACATTAGTTCTGGTGGCTTTCTCTGCTTTGAAAGGAGAATGTGCTCAGAGGTCTGATAGGAAGCATCTATATCAAAACAAGCTGATAACTAATATGAAATCTTATTATAAATGAGTCAAAAATATGAGTAAGGTTTGGCTATAGCCTTTTTCAAGGATAGGATATGAATTTTTATGTAAGAAACCTAGGTTATCTTTTTGGTAGATTCTTAGTATGTCCAACAGAGTGGATATCTATACAGATGTGATGCTAAAATTCTGGGGAACACATAAAAGTACCTAATTTTATGTCTAGAACAAACTATTTGGTTTTTTTAATAGATATAAACCTAGGTATTTTTATGCCAATGATAAATGCAATTTTCCTATATTACAAAAATCTAAAAAAAAATTTTATTTATACATACAAGAAGTGGAGTGTAGGCCAGAGGTGTGGAGAGGTGAGAGGACTCACTAGAGACAGAGTGGGGAGCAGAACAGGCAGATCTACTGAAATACACTGCTGAGGGGAGCAGTAAGCGAGGGAAGAGAGGTCTGCTGCGCCATATGGGAAGCTTCCTGGCCAGGAATTGAACACATAAAATAAAATTACAGTTCATGCAGTGAAATTATAAAAGAGAGGGTTATGGGGCTTTCCTGGTGGCGCAAGGGGTTAAGTCTGAGCACCTGAAGCTATCGCAGCCACAGCAGCATGAGTTTGATATCCCGGCCAGGGAGCTGACCCACATGGTGCAGCAGACCTTTCCTGCCTCCCCACTGCTCCCCTCAACAGTGTATTCAGTCAGTCTGCCTGTCCTACTCCCCACTCTGTCTCTGGTGAATCCTCTCACCCCCCACACCTCTGATCTACACTCCAGCTCTTGTATGCATAAATAAATAAATCTTTAAAAAAAATAAAAAATAAATGAGAGGGTTCTAAGTGTTACCTCTTAAAAAAGTAGAACTCTTCTTATCTGTCTAGCTGTGTGACCTTTGATAAATCAATTATAGTAATGCTTTTGTTTGCAACATTTTGGTCAAAGACAGATCAAATAGACAACCTGGGTCCAATAGGCTGTGTCATCCAGGTTTGTGTAATTACACTCCATGAAGTGTACCCAATTATGAAATCACCTAAAAGTACATTTCGTAGAATATATCCCTGCCCCTAGGGATGCACGACTATATATTTCCTGAATCTTGGTTTTTTCATTTGCAAATTGAGACAAATTGTCTATACCTTATAGGATTTCTGAGAATCAGAGAGAGTTGGTATTAAGCAGGCACTTACTATCTGCTGAATCACAATGGTGGCAAGTTAAACAATCTTTATACCAGTGGTTCTCAAACTTTAGCTCCCATCAGAATCATATGGGAAGCTTATTTAAATACAGATTGCTGGGATTTTTTTACTTGGTAGATCTCGGGTGGATCCAGAAAATTTGAATTTCTAGCAATTTCCCAGGCAATGCTGATTCTGCTGGTACGAGGACCACACACTGTTCTGTACACTACAATTCAGAGACAGAAGAACCTTTGATATAAAAAGCACTGACAGAAACATGTGCAGAGAAGCAGAACAACAAGCAAGAGTAGACACAAATAATGGTAGCAGTTTAACATCAAAGAAAAATTTTAGGGAATGGGAAAAGAAATACTGGGTTTTTCTTTGCTTATTTTGGATAGGTGTGGGACTCTATCTACATAGCTGTGATAATATAGGTTTGGAATTTGTTTACAAACATATATTGTCCACAGTCAGTTTTTTAAAGATTTGAAATAAGATTATTATCAGAATCTTTATTTTCTCCTCCTTAAATAGATTGTGGAAATATAAGGGGAAATTTAAGCATCTTCAGTTATTCCTTTCAAAGTATTTTATAAGTATTCTCATAGGACTAAGTATGTTGTCACTCTAAAAATAAAGTACTCTCTGGGCTTCTTAAAGTTATTCTGATTTGCAAAAAATTGCTACAGATCAGTAGGGATTCATTTGATCACTTATTTTTCACCAAGAATTAAAGGTATATATTTACTCTACAGACATCTAACCACCTTTAAAAGGAGGATATAGAGTGGTCTGATGATTAATTTAGGTCTGGTCTACCTTATACTATCATAGTCTCTGCTGCTTCTTCAGCATAATGCAACAGAGCTATTTAAATTTCTCTATTAACCAAGAGTTCTTTCAGATGCCCTTGACATTCATTTGAAACTGCAGACAGAAATAGGACCTATATTATCAGAAAATCCTTACTATCGCTATATAAGAAGGTATATCTTTCTTAATCGGCTAGAGACGAAAATGACCTCCTACATTTTCACCTCATACCTCAAGTGACAAGATACATTTTGGAATTCAGTGATTAGATTGGCCTTATAGAATAACACAATGGCAAATTCTAAAACATTTCTCAATTTAAAGTTAAATTTAATTGACCAGTAATTTAACCATCGCCATTGACATAACATTAGAATGAATTGTTTCTGTATAATGGACAAGATAAATTAATCTATAAAACATTGAGTAGATATAAAATCTTTGCCTGACTGCTAACAGTTTGTAAATGTTTATAGGTGCCCAATAGTGTGGTAGAAGGAACACGTGCTGACTTTATTTCATGCTCTATGTAACTGGGTAGAGGTGCTTCAACAAGTCCCCTGATGTCCATGGCTATTCTAGTGTCATCTGTTACAGAGGGTATCAGATACAAACCACGCAATCTTTAGGTTTTTGTCAAGCTTTCCTATAGCACTACAAAAAAAGACCTAACTTTCTCTTAAGTCTTTAATGATCTGGACTTTTTTTTTTTTCATTAAAATAAAGGGTATTAGGATTTCTTACTTAGTTTTCATTTTGGTAATAGAAACTCTGCTTTAAATTAGAATGACTAGAAGTATTTATTAACATAGGCTATTTATCAAAATAGCTTACAGTGCTGAGGGAGTCAGTTGCTTGTGCTAGTGCATAACATTTCTAGTAGTATTTTGCAATTTCTAAATATTTTTCCAGCACAATAACCATGCAGGATTGCCCCTTATTTTTAATCATAGTCCTTCAGTGTAGTTCCATTGTGCTCTCCTCTCCCTGTTTTTGACTCTCCCTTTCTTCCTTCCCCCACCCCTCTCCCTCCTGAATATTTCAGATCTAAGGTCTGCTTCCAAGGGTCAGCCTTACAGTTTATCTTTGTCTGATCCTTCATTTGCTTTCTCTAGATTCTACATATAAGGGAAACCATTCAGTATTTCTTCTTCTGGTTCACCTCTCTTAGAATAATCCCTTCCAGTTCCATCCATGTTGCCGTAAATGGCATGAGTTTATCTTTTTTGATTACTGAGTAGTATTTTAATGTGTATATATACCATATCTTCTTGATCCATTCATCTGGTATGGGGCATTTACATTGTTTCTATATCTTGCCTATAAACATAGGAGTGCTGATTTTCTTTAAAATTGTGTTTTTGTGCTCTTTGAATAGAAACCTAGGGGTGGAATTACTGAGTCATATGGTAGACCCATTTTTAGTCTCGTGAGGAATCTCCATAGTTCTTTCCATTGGGGCTGGACCAGTCTACATTCTGAAGGGAATATTTTTACAGAAATGAATGTAAAGGGCTTCACTAGAACTAGAAATAATATTTTGAGACAGTATTAAAAACTCAGTGTAAAAGTCAAACATTCTAGCATATACAATATGGGGAAAGCAACATTAGACTAGGAAGAGATATTCTAAGATCATATTATTACCTTAACCACACATGGAGGGAAGTATATTGTTCCTTTTTCTTTAGTAAGATGCTACTGACCACTGACATTATACCTGATGTGTATCCTCTATTGCTCCTTGTAATTATACATAGAAATGGAATGTCATGCATGGTTTTTTAAACTACTGCTGAATATTTTTCTTTTGTTACTAAGTCTTGAGTTAATTACTAGAAAGGCTAAATTCTATCAGACACGTTATACTTGTTTTCCCATGGTAGACAAAGACAAGGAATATCTCAATATCACATCTTATTTAAAAACCAGTGCTTCTCCCATGTTCTTTGCAGCATTGTTTATAGTAGCCAGGATATGGAAACAGCCTAAATGCCCAAAAGGAGATGAATGGATTATGAAGACATGGTATACATACTTACAATGGAATATTACTTAGCCGTCATAAAAGATAAACTCATGAAATTTGAAGCAAAATGGATGGAGTTGGCAGAGCTAATGATAAGTGAAATAAATCAGAAGAGGAAAGATAAATACTAATAAGTGGAATATAAAGAAACCAAAGTAAGAACCAGAGATAAACAAGCCTTAAAGCTAACCCTTGAAAACTGACTATAGAAGTGGGGAAGGGTGAAGGAAGAGTAAGAACAAAGAAGGAAGGAAGCACAGTGGAATATGGTGGTGGACTAATGGGTGACTTGATGGTGGATACCCTATGGTTCGATACCTAATGGAGAGAATACTAATGTCACCACAAATAAAGGAATAAATTATTTAAATACATACATATGCATATACACACCACATACACACACACACACACACACACACACACACACACACACACACACGTATTGGTGTCCTGTTTAAAAAAATAGATTATTGAGTACAGTTTAATAAAACTTTTGCCAGTGTGAAAAATAAGTAGAAAATAAAAACCAGTATCTAAATTCCTTCAAAATAGTATGCTCTTGAGAAAATTCACTTATGTTTTATGAAAAACTTGAATCTTTCTGATTCAAATTTGAAAGTGAACACCAGTGACTAAGAGAGTGTGATATGTGTAAGCTGTGCTCGGAAATAATCAATCAAAACACTTAGAGCTTTTAAAAATTCTGAGAGACAAATAGATGTATATAGTTTATACACAGGTTATTTCATACTTGTGTTGGTGCAAGTCTTAGTAAACTCCTCAGAATAAAGCATGCTAAATGTTCAGTGTTTAAGATTTCACTACTATGTACTTGAGTTCTCATGCATAGAGTATATTATTTCCAGGATCCATATTTCCAGAAAAAAAGAGATAAAAAGGAAACCAAAAATTAAAATTTAAAAGAGAAGAAACACAGAGATAACAATATTAGACTGACTTGGTTTTGTATATCTTACATTAAATACAAATCTAAACCATGAAAGTGGCAAATGTCTCATCTTACCTAATTATACCAATTACATTTTATCCAAAATTGCTAGTCTTAAAAAAAGGAAAACAATAAAAGAAAAAAGGAACAATATTCAAAGAAAAGTTATCTTAAGCCTCTTTATAATATACTTCAATTGAGCTGGGTGAAACTCACACAATATATTTTAAAGAAATATTTCCATTTATTTGACACTACTGAAAGCATTACCCCCAGAAAGGCTCTCTCAATATTATGTAACTCATATAATCAGTTGCAAGGAGGAATTTGAGTTGACTTACTCAGTTCTGACTGACTTATAAAGTATGGTCAAATAAATATTCAATTCAGTTGAAATAAAACAACTCATTTGATTTATGGTGATTAAATTTTTGGTGCATAGATATGAAATAAAGAAAAACAGAAGCTAAAAGGGAGCGTAAAAATTTGATAATAATTTGCCAAATTGCCATCAAAATAGCAAAACTATTCCAAATAAATTTGGTTGGCTTTTTAGGCAGTCAGGTTAATAAAATAATAGAAACATCTGTAAAGAGGAATAAGAAACATTCAACAGTTACATATTATTCAATTTCTACTGAAAATGTTTCTGCTCTTCTACTAATTTCAGAAATCAGGGGAAAAACTGTCATCATAATATAATTGAATTTACTATTCAGTATAGATTATTCTTGGGTAAGATTCAAAGTAAACCCTGTTTGTTTTCATATAAGAATCTTTACAAATGATGTCCAAATAGATGTCGAGGTTAGTGTTGTAATTTAATTTTAGAAGAAGATATTGAAAGTCTCCTTATTTTACTAAAACAGATTCAGAAATTCCGGACCCATACTAAAGTATGTATTTCATAATCACTACTATTAAATAGATAAATAGAAACATGCACAATTTTCTTTGATACACAAATAGGTGAGAAAAATTGAGAAATTGTTTTTAATTGTTTTTAAAAAAATTAAAAAAGAATCCAACTAAAGAAAATAAAAATGACAAGCCATTTAAAAGCTTTAAAAGTTTAATGAAGCTTCAGGAGATCATGCAACTTTGGAATCAAACTCTATTAGCAATTTGTACTTATGAGACTGAACTTATTTTTATTATGCTAATACAAGAACTAGGCACATTTTGATTGAGAAAAAGGGTCAGTATGTAGATTTTCAAATCCTTTTAAAATTCTTATCTGATCACTTGGCAGAAGTGAGAACTATGGTGAAGAAATAGGACAGTGAATTTTGCTGGAGATTGAAACACTCAACTTGCCCTTAGTTTATTGAAAGTATGAAGGAAAAGATAAACAATTGGGATTACATCAAACTAAAAAGCTTCTGTACAGCAAAAGAGACACTAACCAAAACAAAGAGACACCCTACTGATTGGGAGAAAATTTTTGCACACAATGCAACTGATAAGGGACTAATCACAAAGATTTACAAAGAGCTCACACCACTCAACAAAAACAAAGTAAACAATCCAGGCAAAAAAAAAAATGGGCAGAAGAGCTAAAAAGACACTTCTCCAAAGAGGAAATGCAAATAGCCAACGGGTATATGAAAAATTGTTCAACATATTAATAATCAGGAAAATGCAAATCAAAACCACAGTGGGATGCCACCTTACACCAGTGAGAAAGGCACAAATTAAAAAAATAGGCAACAACAAATGTTGGTGAGGATGTGGAGAGAAAGGAACTCTCCTACACTGCTGGTGGGAATGCAAGCTGGTCCAATCACTATGCAAAGCTGTGTGGAGTTTCCTCAGACTACTGAAAATGGAGCTACCATATGACCCAGCAATTCCACTCCTAGGAATCTACCCAAAGGACACAAAAACATTAATTCAAAAGGATGCCTACACACCTATGTTTACTGCAGCATGATTTATAATAGGTAAGATATGGAAACAACCCAAATGCCCAAAGACAGATGACTGGACCAAGAAGATGTGATATATATACACCATGGAATACTGTTCAGCAATTAAAAAGATAGATTCATGCCATTTGCAGCAACATGGATGGAGCTGGAAGGGATTATGCTTAGAGAAGCTAGAAGAAAAAAGAAAAATAGTAGATGGTTTCACTAGTAGGAATATAGGGGGACCAAATAAGTGATCAGGGGGAAAAAATAACAAATAAATAAATAAATAAATAAATAAATAAATAAATAAATAAAACAAAATTCGCAGGCACTCATAAATCAGAAATATTTTGTGAGGGAGGAGGAGGAAGAGGGATCAAAACAGGGGAGAGAAAACCGCAAGGAGCTATGGTGATGGTTCACAGGTGAATCGGTGTGGTGGGGATTTTGCAGGGAATACACCTAAAAGGAGAAAGCATACACACACACACACACACTGTACAAAAATGAACAATGATGTTATATGTGTGTGTGTGTGTGTGTGTATACACGCACACACACACACACATATAAATATCAAGAATTGGTAAAAGAAAATATGATTTTTCTACTTCTCCATATGGGCCACATGTGTACTGTATACCTAGCCCGTAGTAGGTACCAAATATATAGTCATGGAACTAACTAATTTATGTGAAGAAATTCATGTGCAAAGTACCCATTTCAACTCTGGCATATATAATAATATTTTCTCTAGAAAGAAGAAAGAAAGCTATTCTCCATTGAAGATACCCCTCTTTATTTGAGTGTACCAACTTTATGCAGAATACTTAGTGGAGTACTATCAGCATCTGATTAATTTTCTCCTTCCAGGGTAAACAGAATATAGACAAATACCACTGTCCCCCATAGTGTTTTCCATCTTTAACGTGGCTTCCAACCTGGAGACTGACTCCTCACATTATTTGGGGTATTGTATTAAAGTTAAGGTAATAAAAATGCCTCTGAGAAATTGATTATCAAATGTAACTGTATGAAAGTTACACTGACAAGTAATTTTTCTAAATTGTGTATGAAGACTACTGTGCATAAGAGGTCTGGTGCTGAGGTAACACACATCTGAAGAGGGTTGAGCCTCTTCCCCTAAATCACAGACAGTGTTGTAAACCAATGTTACTTCCATAAAAAAAGTTACCAAAAACCAAAAGACAAAATGAACTAACTGTACACTGATTTAGTGGCATAGCTTAACAAGAGAGGCACTATATTTCCAGTGATTTAAAGTAGTAATTAGATAATATATAACCTAAGAATAAAAATAACTGGATTGAATAAAAACAGTATAACAAATACTTTAAAATTGATTTAGTAGTTACACTTTTACTAATCATGTTCTTAGTACTACTGTTAATATGATTGTGACTGTATATCATGAGAATAAAGCTGTCATGGGCTGGATTCACAAACAAACAAACAAAATAAGGAGCCACTATAACTCCAGTGTTACAGGAAGAGAAAGAACAAATGGAGTCCCAAGCCCAAGTCCAGAATTTTTCTGCTCAGTCTTTTCCTACTAATTTCAACTTGCTTCAACCACAACAAAACCACCAACCACTTTGTTCTCTTTCCTTACACACCATGTGCAGTCATCAGAACTTGTATAAAAAAGGTTAAGAAAAAGTCCCCTGACCACAAAGTCCAACATCCTGGATGTTTTTTTTTTTGCCTCAGAAACTTGGTCATGGGTATTAAGGTAATGAGGTCTGCTGCAAATTCCAAATATAAACAATCACTTGTTGACTCTAAAACCCTGATGGGTGTTTTCATCTTGAGTGCTTAACAGCTTTCTGACATTGTGGGAGATCCTATCTTTATTCCTCTAGCCAACATCCTTCTTTGCCTTCTCAATCAACACTCTAGTCCAGAGAAGAAGACAAAGTCTCCTCTTTATGTCAAGACTTAAAAAAGTCCTGGGAAGAGTACAACCATTTCACGCCCTTCCTTTTTCATCATCATCAGCTCCTCTTTTTATTGTTTCTCTAACCTGCCAGTTGACAAGAACAGCCGCTAATGATTATGTTTGTGGTACGAGGCTATGTGACTTTTGCACAGACTTGTGCCACATGTCTTGTCCAGTTATACAAACTTGATTTCCAAAAAGAGAACTTCAGAGACATTTTCTTAATCTTCTTCCCACTCACAAACTTCAAGAGATGAGCAAACTACACTGCTAAAGGACTGTACTTGAAAACAGTTTTTATGTTTTTTTTTTCTTTAACCTTCATTCAACCCTTCCAAAAATATCCGCATCTCTGTAGAGTGAAGAGTGTATCACTCATTGGAATCTGATAGTTTTCTTTTTTTATTGTCCTTCCTAGCTAACTGCTATGTAAAGCAATCACTTTGGAAAGTCAGAGATATTTTTGACTTTTGAATTGAAGCAAAATATTGACACTAATTCTTTTGGTAGACAGAATTTTATGGCAAATTTATTATAGACAGAAAAAAATCTATTTTCTTTGCAAGATACTTTCTCATGTAGAATCTATATTTCCTTAAATCCTTATTATAACCATAAAATTTAATCTGTGATAATACTCTTAAAAATCTAAGAAGGTGAAAACCGTATAAGGAAACTTATTTCAGTGAAATTCCTATCCAGAATAACTTCTTGAAATATTTGAAGAATTATATATTGATGAAGATTTTGCTGTTACTGTTGGCAAGAGGTATATGTCATCGATTTCTTTTGACTTTATATCTAGTCTTATTTGCATTGTTTGCTGAAGAAGATCCCTTCCTAATCACCTGACATATTTTGATCATAGATTTTTAATATGGTATCATTGCTTTCTACTTCATTAGCACTTCCGATCTAAACCAGCATCATAGCCACAGGATAACTTAAATGAAAAACATCACAAAAGGAACCTGCACCCAATATCAGAAACATTTGCTCTGACATTTATGGCTCAGACCTTCCAAGTAGTTCTGGAAAAATTACCATCTAGTCTACAACACAAAACAGCTGTTTTAGGTGGCAAAATCTTGTCAAGCTGAAGCACCCCAACTCTTAAGAATGGATAATTGGCAAGATCTTGTTCCAATTCATCGTTAGTCTCTACTGAATCTGGACAAACAATTGTGAATTTGTGCCAAAATCCTCTTCCCAAAATTGGCAGCGGGGCTTCCCATGGAGACATAGAGTTTCAGAGACCCCACGGCATCTGCCAGTACAAAACTGGTGTAGGAAACACCACACTAATAGCAGTTTCCTCTTGTCATTTTTAAGCTGTCCTTTGATGAGCTCATCCATGTGAGTTAAATGTTTTGCATATATTTTTGTTATTTCCATATCTACCTGATACTCATACAAAAACTTTAAGTTCTTTAATCCTTACGCCCTTAAGCTTTTCAACATTTCCAAAAGTATTGAGTTTTCAAAAAGAAAGTTGGCTAAAAAGGGCATTATAAACACGGTGCAGAGAGACAATGGTAGCTGATCCTTCTCTTTCTCAACATATGGCTTATGTTACAACTGAGCAGGCCCCAGCTTTTATCTCTCGGAGCTGTGAAGTTGACTGCTTATAAGGTCTCATTGTCTAATTAATCCTTACTTAAAATTCACCTAAGTAAGTCTAACATGAATAGGATGTTGGTTTCTGTTAGATGTTCCACCTTTCACCCTACCACACATCTGGGAAATATTCAGTTTAAGATCAGGTCCAAGCCTTTTGGCATTAACTACCTTAAAACATTAAGATATCACCAGCAATTTGCCTCTGCTTCAGAAAATTAAAAACATATTTGAGATATAAGCATGAATATGCCACTAATAATACTGGCAATAATTGAGAGCTGTTCTTTTATGATGATGGGGGAAAAAGAAGGGATACTTCCAGATGCAAGAGATGAATAGGTTCAAATGATAACATTATTTTTCCTAAAATAACCGAATATACATGTTTTGTGTGTGAATACTAAAAATA
This sequence comes from Scalopus aquaticus, assembly GCA_004024925.1. Taxonomy (NCBI): domain Eukaryota; kingdom Metazoa; phylum Chordata; class Mammalia; order Eulipotyphla; family Talpidae; genus Scalopus; species Scalopus aquaticus. The sequence continues at coordinate 25,757 of PVIJ01001022.1, read as the reverse complement.
AAGTTTATTAAATACTATTGTTTTTCTTTGATTGTTGTATTGTTATGGTAGAGAAAATTTATACTCTATGCAAATAGTATATGATCTGGTCTATCCCTTAGGAAAAATATTAAAATTATAATTTTGTTTAAATTAGAGATTTTGGATTACTTGCTCAATTGATCTGACATCATCATTTTATGCTAAGATGATTGTCTCTGTGGTTTAAAATAGAAAAAAAACTACTTGGATTTTTTTATTTTTGACACTGATTAAATCTTAGAGATTGCATTTTGCACTTACATTCTTGATATTGAAATTGGGCTTGTAGGTAACACTCATAAACTTTTATGATGTAAAATTATGACAGCAGATAATGGCATTATTTATACACTCTAGCTAAAAGTAAAAGGAAAGAAATGTAGATGGGAAGTGCTCTGATAATTTGAAGACTTGATTTAAATTCCTTTGTCAAAGTTGAAATTAATTGAGATTAGATATTCCTAAAAAAATATTTTAGGAGCTTCTTTGTTGCCACCGGGAGTTTACTTCATCACATTTTTTTCATCTTGGAAATTTGCTTAACATCTGAGACTCGCTCTAAAAAACTGCCTTGTATCCATCAACAGCCAGATGCTTCCGTTCACTAATTTTATGTGATTTTAGTTTTTATTAATTGCATTGATTTAAAATAAAGAAAATAGGAAGAGGAATTGAAACTGTGACTCTTTGTCTTTAACTGGAGAGTAACAAATTTTTCTCATGTGATATTCATGTTTGGTTCAATGTTTTCTAAAAATCATTGACATTTAAAGCATTCTTTAAAAGGTCATTTTGGAGACATGTGAGCAAGTCATAGTGGGTGTTTTATGTGCAGTTAGGGTTCCTTTCTCTGTAAAGCCTTGCCAGCCTCTTAAATGAATGAAGATCCCCCTAGCTCAGTTTTCACCACCTTCTGTATCTTTGGGTCTGACACAATATTATTGGTCCCATTTTGTAGGCCAAAACCCATATGGGATTGAAAATGAAAAGCATTTACCAGCCAAGCTCTTCTAACACTCATAACCAAAGACCACCAAGAGCAGAAATCATGCTAGATCAAGCTAAAGGAATGTGAAATTGTGCCATGAATATTACAGTTACTCAATATTTAGTGATTGGTTGACAGTCACATGTGGACACTTTTGGTTTGGAGAGCTGGAGACAGCTAGATCTGTTCTGAATATAAATAACTGAAAAGAAAAACCGACGAATGTTTCCTTTTCTATCTTCCCCATTTTAAGAAAAAACTATCAGTATGAAGCCCACTCTGTGTGTAAAGCACAAATATAAACTCTGTTTTACCATGAAAGGCTATGGAGATATGTTTACTGTCTTGTAAAAATCTCTTTTTACTCTTGGTAGGGAGTATGTTGTTAGTAGCCCCAGCTTCGGCTTGGCAGATAGTGAGCTGCATGAATTTGGAAGAGTCAGTTAACTTTTCGGAGTCCCCTTCCTCATCTGTAAAATAAGGAAGTTGCCCCAGAGATGACTGTCAAAGCCTTTTCTAGCTTTACAATTCCATGATCTATGAACAAGAGCCAAAATTACAATTTAGGATTTGGCACCTGATTTTATACTTTGCTAGTGCCATGGAACTGCTTATTTCATTAATCTCACATGTTGAATTTCTCTATGTAACCTGGTTTGACTTTGCTTTTCCTTTAAAGGACTAAGCATCCTATCCCTTTGGCAACTGCAGGTGGTTCTTAAAAGAACTTTTAATCATGCTTGGAAAATAAATGCAATGCCGAATGGTGCGCATGTCCTACTGCCCTCTAGTGGGTGAAACCATATCTTCCCTAGCTCACCCGCAAGATTGGTTAAGACATCACTTCTCAAACTTGATACCAATCATCTGAGGTGGGTCTCAGTCTCAGCATTACAAACTCCTAGATAATTTCAATGCTGCTGGTCCTGGGACAACACTTTTAAATAGCATGTTGCTAGTGTTCTTTGGTACATAACTGGTTCATGTAAGGTAGGAAATACCAACATTTGCTAAGTAAGTTTCTAGTGAGTAGAATATGAAGTGAGTTACATAAGAGAATAAAGAGAAGGAGAATCAGGGGAGGGGGAGAAGGGACTTGGGATCGAGAAGGAAGAGGAGAAAATTGAGTCACAGTTGAAAGGGCCCATGCAACAAAGTCACATTGCTCTTGACCACTGGCCATCTCAAAAAAAGGTCTAAGTCTAGGTTTCATATGACAGTATATGCATTTGGGCTTAAATGGTGTTCTTCTAGTATTTTATGATATTTTAGTAACTTTCAATTAACAAATCAGGTCTGCACAAATCCAGATCTAGCTGAAACTAAATCAAGATTTTACACTTCTCTAATTATATAAAACATATTAAAATCAGTCTAGACAAAAAATATTCACCATCTTTTTGTAATTTATTACAGAAATAAGCTGTGTTGATGAAACACTGAATACATATGGTTCGATGCACTGAACTCTTGCATTGAGGGATTTCTGTCCAGACAGTAGAATAGTTTGACTTTAATAGCAAAAACCTATATATACATTTAAAGTATTGTGCAAGGTATTAAGAGGGTAGACATAAACAAGGCAGAAGTGGTGTTTTACCGTGAGTTGATTTCACAGAGGTAAAAAGAAAAATGAAAAAGTAATTATGACAGGATGCAACAGAACTTACAGGAGATTAAAAGTAGCTCCAATTTATGGGGTCCCACTATGAACTCGACCCTGTGCTAACCACACTAAGGTCATTATCTTGATGGCCCCATTATACCCCATTACATACATAAGGAAGCTGCAACTGAGAGATCTCTGAATCCAGGTCCAAACTCTTACATGACATCAAATGTGGAGGCTCTTTTTTTTTAAGATTTATTTTTTATTTATACATACAAGCTGGGGTACAGGCCAGAGGCGTGGGGCGGCGAGAGGGTTCACCAGAGACGGAGCGGGTAGCAGAACAGGCAGATCAGAAATACACTGCTGAGGGGAGCAGCGGGCGAGGCAGGAGAGGTCTGCCGCATCATGTGGGATTCTCCCCTGCCGGGCGTCGAACTGGCGTTGCTGCTGCCGACAGCTCCGCAGTGCAGCACTTAACCGCTGCGCCACCAGGGAGGCCCCGAGGCTCTTTTTTTTTTTAAGATTTATTTATTTATGCATACAAGAGCTGGGGTGTAGGCCAGAGGTGTGGGGTGGTGAGAGGATTCACCAGAGACAGAGTGGGGAGAGGAACAGGCAGACTGACTTAAATACACTGTTGAGGGGAGCAGTGGGAGAGACAGGAGAGGTCTGCTGCGCCATGTGGGAAGCTCCCTGGCTGGGTATCAAACTCATGCTGCAGTGGCTGGTGATAGCTTCATAGTGCTACTTCTAGCCTTTTCTTCAGGTGTGTTAGGAATATTTGTAGGCTTCTTCTACAAAGATTCCTTAAAACTCCAATATCAATAGGAATTCTTTAGAGGTCATATTAAAATGTCAATAATTTGGATTGGATGGAATAGATATTCCCAATGGTTAAATGAATTACCTAGCTTTATGCAACTGGTGGTTGGCCCAGTTTATTCCAACCCTAGTCTAATGTTCCTTCCACTAGCTCTGGAGGAATGATGCTATGCAAAGTATACCTCAGCTGTCCCCTAAGATGGTAAGGACAGAAAAAGGGAGCTCATGGCTGATATTATTCCATCAGTTGGGAAATAAATATACTGACTATAAACAAAGCCTAGAAGACTCAGCAGAAACTGATCATAACTGCTGGGGGTGGGGGAGAGGGAGGAGGAAAATCCTGAGCATGAGAAAAAAACCCTATAACACAAAAAATTATAGTTCTGTCTCTCCTAGTCATTGTCACTTGAACATCCCCCCTCCCCTCATTAACATTAAAGGATTTTTAAAGACGTGAATTGTATTTGGTTTAATTTAATGTCCTTCACATAATGCTAGGCTCAGAAAATAACTGCAGCACAATGGTGACTATCAGCAAAAGAGTAAGTTAAAAATCTAAATGACTTGTCTTTTTCTAACCACTGGTCATCAGGACTCATGTCTCCTGGTGCAGCTATGTAGGTCACAACATAACAATGAGCAAAACAATGGCTGCTGATCAGGACACATGCATCTTAAGGATGAGAATAAATGACCTATGATACCTCCCCTCCAGCAAATGCTATTTATAGAAGTATCTAGACTTCTTTTTTATATCAAGAAATTTTGATAATCAAAAAGCTTCAATTTTGGCTGTATCTCCAATCTTGTTTATAACTAGTTTCTATTAGTATGCATCTTGATATATTTAAAAACTCTTCATATTAAGAACACTTTATTAAAATAAAATTCAAACCAAAGACTTACTGGGTAAAATGAAAATAAATGATAACAGTGTTGGTATGAATTTGGTAAATTACTGATAGGTCTGTAAATTGGGACATTCTAAAGTGATTAGGGGACTTTCTAGACTAGACTTCAAATTGTCATACCCTTTATTTAAATAATTTCACTTTCAGAAATTTGTGCCAAAGAAATGTTCAGAAATGCCCAAAATAAATTTATTCATTAAAAAGTACATCAGAATCATTATTTGTAATACTGACAAACTATGAACAGTTTTGAATGTCTAATTGAATGTCTGTGTTGAATGAATTATTCTTCTAACACCTAATTATTATATTTCCACTAACAATCATAAAAATTACATTATCTAAATGTAACAAGTAACATTACTTAATGATTTGAGGAGATGCTGATAAAGCAAACTTCAAGAAGGATGCTGTATGATTACACATTTTAAAGGCTATAATTCCACATATATTTTATATGTAATATACAGTAATATGTCAGAAAGGAGGAAGATAATCTAAAAAGGATCAATTGTTTCTGAGTGATAGCTTTATTGGTGGTTTTGGTTTTCCTCTATAATCTTCTATTTGTTTTACAATCAGTACTTAGAACATCTTTCTTTTGAGTGATGGAATTAATTTTCAGAAAAGATGACTTAGTAATCAGAGTTGAGGGATGCCAACAGACATAGAAATTATGAAGTTATGAAGCTCTCTCTGTGTACCTGTCTGAGAGAGCATGCAGTGACAAGAGATGTTTTCTGTCATTTAGAATGGATGAATTTTGTATCTCCATAGGCGAGTGTGGCACATATGCCATTCAGAGTGACAAAAGCATCTGTCCAGCATTCTTAGTTTCCTAAACTTTAATGTGTGCAGAAGATCAACCCAGCTTTCCCTTAGATTTCCCTAATTGCAGCACAAGTTCAAAGAAATGTTTACTATGAAAAGAGGCTAAATTTCAAAATAAGCCCCTCCCCACCTTTGAATTACAATATAAAGTTTACCTATAACTATTTGTCATAAATGCCCCAACAGCTGAATTAAAGTACTCTATTAATTTTCATTAGCTGTTTGTGATTTATGTTCTGGTTCAAGTATCAAAGGCAAATAATTGAGACATTTTATTGTGGTTCTCCAAAGAATGTAAGAAGATAACTTAGAGAATTAATATATAAAAGCAAACTATATTTAGATTGTCATTTTCTAACCAGCTACTTAATAATGAATTTATAGCATGTTAAGAATGTCAATTAGAATGTAAATAAATGTTCACGTAAAGCTGAATCAATGAATCTAATTTCCTGTACATCTAGGATCCAGTATAATTAGTTTTAAATGCCCCTTTTCATTATTTTCCTTTCTAAAAGTTATCAAAGCAAATAATGAATATGATTTTTAAGTAGTATTTTTTGAAAATTTATAACATTTCTGTCCTAAAACAGATATTAAAATTCAAGCCCAAAGAACATTTTAAAATTTATTTCATTATTTTGATTTGAGGTCTATATATGGTAGGTTCTAAATGTTGTAAAGAGAGGTCCAGAATAGTTTAAACATTTTAGAATAGAAATACAAATGTGGAATTTACACACCCCTCTTAAATGTTTTACACATTATAATTTAATTGGCTTTAATTTTCAAATGTATAAATGATAGCACTCTTCTTATAATAAAAAATGGGGTTCAGAAAATAGAAGAAAAAAACCACAAAATAAAAACAAAAATTTAGGATAAGGCATCCTGTTAGGAAAATTATTCTTCATTATATAAATGGACTATGTTCTATTCTAGCAAGAGAAGTCTCTTTGTTGTATATTTGCAAGTTATCTAAAATGTGGTGATAACCTCCTATCAACACTCTAAATGTGAAACAGTAACTTATTAGGCCCATGCTGAGAAATCTCTACTTATTCCTTTTCTGCTTTGTGATTCTTTAAATGGTGTCTTCTTATCTTCAAGGATTCCTTTGGCCATTTGACACCAATCTTTGAACATCTTGCTTTCTGCTCTTTGCTCTTTAGTCCTCACCTCACATTTGACTAAATTCTCTCTCTAGTAGGCTCTTTATAATCTAAAAGAAAGGACCACCGGTACACACTTTCTGTCCCCACAATTTTTACACTCCTATGAACATCTATCTCTTGCTTCTGAGACCTTAGGTTTCTCTTCTTACATACCTCTTTAAAATAAGTTATAACCTTCTTCATTTCCCTCAACTTTACATTTCTTACTCTCTTTTATTAACAGACAGAACGTGGTAAGAAATCAGAAAGTATGGGAGATGGAAATGAGGAATTTTAGAAGATAAAATATCCTCGCTCCACTCACCAACCGACACTGCTGTCAAAATGACTGAATTTTTCTAGTTGTTCACACACATCTTCAGCTTCTGGCAGCTGAGAAGTGTCAAAAGAAAGGACAGGGATATACTAAAAATGACAGTAGCAGATGAGACCAAATAATGGGTGGGGGAAAGCAGGAGTATGCATCAACACAGAGCTTGGAATGTAAAATAAAAGTGGCCCGAAGAAAAGAAATTACGTTTCTTGGATTTGTTTTTTCCCCAATACTGACAGGATTCCCAGGTTATAAACTTGAGTGAAAGTCATAAACCTTTGAAATCTACCTTTGTGCCCATAAAATGCCCATCTTTTTACTTTTAGATGCTTTTTTTAAAGTCCTTAAAAACACACAGCACTGACTCAATGTCAAAATATTGAGACATAATGAAAGTTTGAAAGTTAAAGAACGTGGCATGTGCAGGCATTTGGTTAAGAAATGTTAATCCTAGGACACAGTTAAATGTTTCTTTAACATGATGGTTATATGTATTGTCTTTTGTCAGTATGACAGTCTTACTCTTCATTATTCTGTCAGTGTTAACATAAACGATTGTTAGCCTGTAGCACTCACTTTATAATTGGAGAGTGTTACCAAATAGGAAACCATTTAGGCTTCAGTGGAATAACTGGTTTGTTTATTTGTTTTGATAAATAGCTAATCCTCTTTCTGGAATCTATCACCTTGGATAAATTCAGAAAGACAGAAGAAAAGAGAAATAAGACTTTATGCATTCTTTTTTTAACACCTCCCCACCCTAAAATAAAAAGTTGTGGAAGTCAAAGGTAGAATCATCCCAGAAGTAACTCCTATATAAATCCTAGAAATTAACATGAGAAACACTTGAATTAGGTTATGTGATGACCCCTGAAATAGACTATCTAGTAAAAGAGAACTTATTTGTAAAATGTCTTCCCTATCTGATCTCTAAATTCCAGAGTAAAAGTTTGTGTGAGTTCTAGGTGAAATACATGGCAACAAATGTCTGTTAGACTAATAACTATTATAGTGTAATGTTTCATAATATTTGCTCCTTTCATATTAATGTTTTATAGATTCATTGAACACATGTTCTCGGAAATCTGATATATGTAATAAATGCTGGGCTAAATAAAAATTGGTTGAATTTAACTTTTAAGGAATTCTTAAAAATGAGCAAAGATTAAGAAATATAAAACCACATCACTCAGTTCTACTTCATTAGGTTATGGATCTGATTTACTGAATACAATAAAAAGTAACATAATATGGTCCTTTATTTTATATATTCAGATGATTAGATAGAGAGAGAGAGAGAGAGAGAGAGAGAGAGAGAGAGAGATAGGGAGGTAGGGAGGTAGATAGTCTGAACTAGTCCCAACTAGTCCCACAATTCACCTTCCCATGTTAGAAGGCCTGAGGACAAGGGCATAAAACCTACCAGAGTTTACAAGTAGATAAGTTACTTTAAAACCCAGGACACTGGATAAAACAATGAAAACTCTATGAAGTCCCTATTATATGCCACCTCTAATATAAGAGGATCATGTTGAGAAAGATTTAGCACCATGATTTGAAGACCTAATTCAACTTAGGGAACTATTAAGGTTTCTTAGCATTACTAATACATGACTTAAACATTCCTGAACATGACCAGAAATAATTAGGGAGAAATCATGGGCAGTGGATTGATCATAGAATTTAAAATCCAATCAAGACCTGAATGCAGGTCTTCCGTTTAATGTTTTAGGTGATATTGAGCATTCTACTTCATAGAGTTTATGTAAGGAATACATTATCATTTAATTCATGGAAGTATTCAACAAATAATGGCTATTCTTATTTCTATATTTTAACTAATCTAGTAGATTCTGTCAAAATATCAATTGGTGATGACAGAGTGAGAGTTGGGAAGGTAACATTGTTTTCTCTAACATAAGCTTTTTTTAAAAAAACTAGGTATTTATCCCTTGGTAGCCCCAATATACTTTAATCTTTGTGAATAAACCTATTTAGAAGTTAATGAATTTATATTTTCATTTTATACCACTTATTGCTATTTATTCCCTAAAGCATTGTCTCCTCAATAAAATTATTTCAGTCATCAATTTAATCTTAATAAGCATCACAGATAAATAAATGACCACTTGTCAAGTACCACTGTTGTGTTTACTACAGGCTACAAGGATGTAGAAGTCACACTATAGCTTCTAGACCTTGCTTTTAATTCAGTCACTGAAATTCACTGGGCATCATTTAGGCACATCCTGTCGAGGGGCAATACAATTTGTGAAAAGTTAACAGATGTTAGCTATAGATGTCACAAGTCCATCTATAAAATAAACGTTTTCAAATAAATAGTATAAATAATAACTTCATTAAGAGTTCAGGGGAATAAGGATTTTGGACTAGGAAGATTATGGAAGGTTTTAAGGAAAAAACAGAATCCAAATTTCAAAATATTTACTGTTGCCAACTGGCAGGCATTCTAGGCAAACACAGACAGAAGGAGGGAACTAAGGAGCCCTTACAGAAAAGAAAAGAAAATATTAAGATTTTCTTTATAACTTTGCCCATGTTAAAATTCATCTACACTAAAAAAATTGGTTACATATTTTGAACTATTTCAATAATTTAGGTGGGAGAATACTTCTCCATAGAGGATCTCAGTGATGTCTAGAAATTTCAAGGTGTCGCTTTTTACACTCTAGTAGTACACATCCTGCTGCTGTGAGCAGACAGATCAGGGCAAGGCTATGATTAAGGAACCAGAGAATGGGCCAGACAGATGTGAAACCAAAAGGACAGGCCAAACTGAATGATTGGAAATCTGGGCAGAGAGCAGACAAAGGGACATCCTTAGAGACCAGTGAGACAGGGGAGCAGAACAACGATCAGATCCATGGCAGAGGCAGCGCCTTTCCCAGATCAAGGACTTCACTGCATTTCATTATCATGGTCCAGTTCTGAGTCTTAGGTGAATTTCATCCCTCTATGGGGATAAGCTCAGGCAGATGATGCTACCATATTCAATGAAAAACAATTAGGAAAATAGTAACTGTAGTGTTTGTACTTACTAGGTTTCTATAAAACCACAGGATGTATAATTTGATTATTAAAATAAATGAATGCTTTTCATTTCTAAATTTAAAATAAATATAGTAAAGATGTCAGATTTTTAAGCCAAGTTACAATTTGGCCAAAGGTTAAATATTTTTCTCTTTTTACCAAAATTAGGATTTTGCTGACTTTGTTTTTATCAAATCCATGACCCACTTCTGCTTCTAGGGACAAATATTTTGTATTTCCAATACTCAGGTTTGAGAGTAGATGTCGTTCTTGAAGATGACTTTCTTTGAAACATTTGCTAATAATAACAGTCCACTTCAGCATTGTTCTGAATGCTTCAGCATTGTAATGGTATGTACTGGGTCAGTGATTTCTAGGGGTCAGTAAAGGAAAGGAAGTTTTTGGACTTTCAAAGGATTTCATTTGAAAAATAACTTTTTGAATTTGAATAAAAGCACTCATGTTCCTTGAGTCCGGCACAGTAGTATAACAATCATTCGTTGGCTCCCTTTTTTTCATACTGTATATGTGCCTCTAATATGAAGCCGTTCATGCCTGAAGGATTTTAGGTACTGTGGTCATGGTCAAGTGCACATTGTCTATAGCCTAAATTAGCATCATAGCTCCTGCATATACACGTTTTTCAGAAACTTGCAGAATCTTAAGTGATAAGAAGTTCAAATCTACTTCAAAGCATTCATACTAACTTTTTATCACTATCTACATATAGTGATTCCATGTGGGAGTCTGAAAAATACCTTAACTTTCAATATGACCTTCAAAAGCTAAAAGGTGGGGAATTATTGACAGCGTGTTGTTTGTTTGATTGAAAAGTAATGAGTGCAGTGGGAGCTTCCATATTTATAGCAGTGAACATGCACTGCTATTGGCAATAAGAAAATGTGTGGGTGTGTATTATATATAAACCAATATATATAAAATATGTATATCACATTAGTATATATACATAATATACATATATGCTCTTGAATTATATATATTATATATGTGATTTATATATATTATATATATAATTAAGAAATGTATTTAGTTTAAAATGATCAATAAGAATTTTAAATATTGAAAGAATATTTTTATCTATTCATGGTCCATTACATGGAAAAAATACCAGCATCTGGGTTTAACAAAGAGCTTATGAAATCATTATGGTAATTCTTCATTTGATTCATGCTTTAGATAACAGTGCAATTATTTTTTTAAAGAATGTTGATTCTCGTAAACTTCTGAGTTTAAAATAGGGATGTTAATAGTACCTAACAAAAGAAGTTTTTCTGCGATTTAAATTAGTGTCTAGTATGTGCTCAACAGAAGTAGTTTGTTACCATTAAAAATAAATATTTACATTCTTCTTAGTTTTATAGCCTCAAATTGTCACATAATGGGTAACAGAAACTTTCTTAGAAAAAATATTTTGGATTCTTTAAATGATATATAGTGCTATGAATGATATGCCTCAGTGACTTCTTATTTCTTATGAAAATATCACTGGTTTCATAGAGCTCTTGTGATGATTATAAATTAGATTATGCAGGTAAAGCACCTAGAAAAATGTCTAATTGATACTCTCTTCATAGTTAATATTAACTTTCATAACTGTATTCCAGTCTCCCTGTTTGGTGTCTGCAAAGGATTCTAATACCTAGACATTTTTATTGTCCAGATGGTTTCTCTATTACAAGGTTTTTTGGGTTGTTTTTTTTTTTTTTTTTTTTGCTTAATTTTTTTGTTGAGGCCTATGTGATTTGTTCTGTTTTTCTCTTTTCTTTCCATTTCACCATTTCAATAAGCTTAGAGCTAAGTATTATGCTCAGGGGCAACCCTTAGCATAGTGTTTGATAAAACTATTGTAACCAAATCTTTATTATATAATTCTTATTTTTATTTCCTTATGTTATTGGGTTTGTTTTGCATTTGTATTTTATTTAAAATTGCCTCAAATCCTTTGGTAATGATGTAGAAATAATAAAGGAAAGAAATCCTGAGGGTACTTTCCAAATATGAGAGCGTCTCAGATACTATTTAAATTGGAAGATTCTATTAGCAAAATTGGATATATCAAAGTTTTTTCTTCAGCAAAAGAATGGGAAATAAGAAAGTTTGTGGAGGCACCATAATCTGAACAGACCTGAATGAAGTATCTACTAAATCATCATTGGGAAAAGAAAACAGTAATCTGTCATGAGAAAAAAAAAGACTTTTTTTTTCTAGAATGTAGCTATGCTTGAAAAGAGTACTTTTAGTTTATTCAGCTAGTTCATGTTTCCATTTCTAAAAATGAAATTGTAACAAATACACAAATAATTTGAAGCTATTCTGTTCTACTATTTGTCTCTCTCACAGGTAGCAATGCAACTAATTAAGCAATACAAATAAGCAATATAGTTAAGTAATATGATGAATAATGAGCTATAACTGTGATTTGTTTCTTTAGTTTAGAGCATATAGTCTAATCTTTTGACTATTAGAAGGGTCTTGTTTTTTAAGAGAATACAAAGAAACTGACTACTTAACAAAAAGAAACTGCAGGATTCTTAAATTGCATCTCTAGTAAGATTTAAATCTCCCTTTCAAGTTAAATTCTTAAATAGAAATTAGAGCATGGTTAGCATGTTAAATGTTCTTGGGTCTTGCTAAAATGTTTATCTTACTATTGTAAGTAGTGGCATGTTCAGATTGGCTTAGATTTTAATGTAATATTTAACAAGTGCTTATTAAATATAAAGTATTTTTGCACTGTATTACATTTAATATACTACGATTTCTCTATCTCATACTAAAGGTCAATTACACTGGCTTTTTAAACTCAGATAATTGACTTACTCTTAAATCTAATAACATCTGAAGAGCTTGAGAGTCCCCAAATTTTGTTCATTGTCCTGGCACAGCCGTAAACATCACCCAATAGCTATATCTAAATTTTCCATTCTGTCCCAAAGGACCCCAAATTGACCCTGGCCCTCAAATAAATGTTGAAATCTTTGAAAGTGGTAGTGTGTTTGGTTGAAGCACCAGGTCATGTATGGGAATTTATTCCATTAAAAAGTTATGCTGCAGCTGGTGTTTCTATACTAAATCTGTGATGGATAAAACCCAGGACTACTGGTTCAGCTACTGCCTGACCTGAGTCTCCAAAACACATATAACATATTAACAATCTGATAATTAGTGCACATTCCTGTCTGCTCCTTAAAACCTCACTCCCAGATGCAGTTTTGGCGGTATCTTGGTTTTACTAGCTTTCATGATTCACTACCATTGTGTTAACAATTCCCTTTTCCATTCATACGTTCTATATGTCTAGGTAATGTTGGTGTAAACTGAGATCTTACAAAGTGACTTCATCTTCTTGTATGTACCTAGTCTTTAAATCATGTGTTCATGCTGCCACGTCAAACTGTGGTGTCAATGGCAAGAAAAGGAAAACAGGACTTACGAGAGCATTAATTTCACTTGTATTTACAGTTGGAATAACAGAGAAGGGAAGAAGACTGTTGGTTCAGGAAGCATAGCCATTATCTTCTGGACTCTTCATGTGGAACATCTCCTCCTACCAAACACTGATTATGTGGCCCCAACCTAATATCACAATGGATTTCCTAAAAGATAAAAGTGTGTTCTCTTCCTATCTAGGGTAATGTCTTTCTTATGAACATTATAAGGAGACTGAACAGAAAAAGACAACTTATAAGGATCTGACATGAATGAACCTGGATGTGTAGATATATCCAGCTATATACTCACACTCTACATTAAAATGGCATCAATTTATCACAAAAGTAGAAGACTAATAAGCACCTAGATGTCTGAGCTCAAAACAAAGCAAAATTAGTTAGATGCTGTTGTACATATAAAAGTGTCATAAAAACAAGGAGAAGCCAATGGCTTATATTTTTCTGCAATATTTTAGCAATGCTAAAGTGTAGCAGTATGTACAACATAGCACAACATATGCTGCAAGGCTGTTTTGAGAGTAGGGTGCATTTACATTTAAAGTATCACGATTCTCTTTTCCTAATCTGCGTTTTATAAGTGGACTGAATTGAGATAAATTATTCTAAGTTGTACTTTGGGCCAAATATTCAAAGCACATCACTGCTTTTCCCAGAAGGCCTGATCCACTAATGCTTTAACAAGGGAATGCTGATCGTACAACTCTCAGTGTCAAGAAGGGGTGGGAGGTGAAGTTGTTACAATCTCCCCTAGGAAATCAGTGATGGGAATCTCAGGATTCAATTTCAGCTCCTTTCCAAAACTTTCACCAACTTCATTCCCACTCAGAGTCCATAGGTCAGCCAACAGGGACAATATGGAATATTTGTTGCCAACTTCATTTTAACAAATTTGAGAACCAAAATTAAATAGATAGATGACCAATAGTAATTCAGTTGAGACTGGCCAACTTCTCCCACTTGAAAAGGAGTGCTTCCCATGAGCATTCTCTAGATAAGAGATCTCATCCCCTATTATCAACAAAAAGTTGGGCATGTTTCAGTTTATTGGAAGATCAGCTCTCTTTGTCCCCTTTGGGGAAGAGAGTTAGACCCAAATTCAGCTTAGATTTAAGTCTGAAATAATTTTATTAACTGATCTACCTAACACTTTATTACACAATGCATTCAATGTTGTAAACATGATTTTTGGCAATCTCTTACTTTAGCTCAGGAACTGAGTTGGAAAACACTGGACAACATTTGGATAATGACAATCTCATCTTGTCTTCTTCGGAGAGTAATAATGTAAACAAAACAAGCTCTTTACTGGCAGCCAAATGCAGTGGAGTTTGTGTCTGTTCCGTTTCTAGTATCAGTGTCCTAGGGATGTTTTCTGAGCATGTTTCTGGAGGCAGAAAGGCTCTGTATCTTTATTCAGTAGAATGATCTTCTATGGCACTATCCACTGTGTCTCAGTCAGACTATCCTGGTGAAAAGTGTTTCTCAAAGAAAATCATTAATTTATCTGTTATTTTTAAAAGCAGTTCTAAAGTTCCCTGATACTTTAATGGAGGGAGTGTCCATGAAAAGGTGTCTAGGATGGTTTTAGTTGTTAGGAAGGGCAAGAGAGCCTTATCAAACTGATGCAATATTACTCAACTGCTACTCTGTAGAAGCAAGAATGAGGTGAGAGAGAAAAGAATTACACACTTCAGACTAACTGAGAGACCTTATAACCCTTTCCCCTCAATATACTTGGCTTTCAAAAATCTAATGTTTCACTTCTTTCTGTTCCAACTGCCAAAACTTTTAGAAAAAGGACAGAGAGAAAACATATATGTGTATATAGGTAAGGGAGGCCATTTATATCACTAACACTACCTATAATTTCTTAATATTTTATGAAAAAAAGTTCTAATGCAATTTGGAAACATGAGTTATTTTGGCTTGGCAAAAACAAAACTCTGGAATTGGAGAAACTGAATGTTAGACCCAAAGGGCCTGTAGAAATATTACTCTACCACCCTCATTTTGTAACTGAGGGAACCTGAACCCAAAACGATGAATTAATTGCACACGCAGCTACTCAGTGCTGGGATATCTTGAAATTTGTGTGTACTTCTTTTCTCTTTAATTTACAGGTATAAAAATTCAATCTTTATGTAAATGATTAGCAATGAAGTTGACATCAGAGAAATGGATGGGACCGAGAATTTTCAGTTACATTTTTAACTTACCAGGTGACACATATCAAGTCATTTAATCATCCTACAATCCTGTGAGTGAGATATTAGGGTACCCTATTTTTCTGAATAGTGACAGGCCTTTGGGGTACAGTGTCTTACCTGAGGTCATATACCTGGTAAAGGGGTGAAGCCAGTGTCCTCTGCTCTTAAATCATTATCTTATTTTGACCCCCTTTGTAAGGTGCTTAAGTAGTGTAATGTCAAAAATGCCAATATCAGACAAAATTCTCTAGCTTTCTAAACATCTTGGTGAATATAGGTTTCTCTTTATTGCTAAGTACAGTGCCCTTTCACTTAGAAGGTCATCGGAACCTTAAAACTTCCAAATCTTTTCTGCCGGAGGCATGTAGGAAGACCTGTAGGGATTATATTTTTCCCTCTAACAGGACTCCCCATAACCATGAAATTATGAGGTGATGAAGCAGGGCCATGTGAGGAAAAGTGAAACTGGGGTACTCCAGAGGCTGAGTGATTTCAGGGTCAAGGGGCTCGATGAAAGCAAAAGCATTTCCTGGTCAGTTTATTGTCTGGGTCACCAGACTTTGTCGAAGGACTGAAAGAGTGTTACAGATAAGAGAATTGTGCGTTCTTGAGTATTAGGAGGATCCTTTGTGGCAGAAGTTCCAGAAGATAAGACACAGCACACTCAAGGGAAATCTTTAACCTATGTTGATTGGCTAACTTCATGAGACTCCTGTAGGTTAGGCAGACTCCAGCACTGCCCATGTATTTTCAAGTTCTAGGTAAATACTGGCATGCTTCTCCTATAGTATAGTGAGCTGTTATCCTGGAGCACAAAATCTTAAATTAAGAACTCTTTTCTGAGATAAAGAATTTATATGCAAGATTTTGATCCTCTTGGGTCTTATTTGACTTACAAACACACAGTAGAGTAGCATATATTAAGCAAACGAAGAGTTATTTGAGTCAGAAGCTCTAAAAAACAAAAGGACATTATAGAACACAGACAGCTAGCTGCTTTCTTGCTCTGCTAATAAAGGACTCCCTCCAGATTGTTTATGTAGTGCACAAGAGTGTCAACTGATGTGGATTGTGCTGAAAACTTTCAGATGCAATTAACCTCAGTAGCCTCATAATACAGTTTCACCTATACTCCACAGCCCAGCCTGTACCCCAGAAGAATCTCACAGCTTGCTCACCCCAGGATTGCAACATTTCATGAAGAATCTGTGATTAAAGCCAGACGTATAGACAGGAAGAAGCCATGTGGTGCATATTATCTGCACGCATCAGTTTTAATGGTACATGCTCTACCCGTGACAACACTAAAAGTTAGTACACTGTATCTTACATTGTTAAGTAGGATTTAAAAGCCAAGACAAAATAGAAATTATGTAATTAACAGGGTTAACCTCCAAAAATAGAAAATTTCAGAATGATACTCTACAAGAAAGATGCTATTTTTAGTGTCCATTTATTCCTGTGTTGCAGCATATACAGGTTCAAACCTTCAAACCTCACTATGCACAAAGGCTCAAGCCTTTCAGCAACTGATTATATATGCCATTTTATGCCCCAGTGGAGCTGGCTTCCTGTCAAGATTTAACATCTAATATATGCATCTCTTGTTCTTTTTTTTTTTTGAACCACCCACAGAACATTGTGAAGGAAGTATATTTAGTGTATACACTAGTGAAGGATTAAGGTTCCCCCCCCCATTATTAAGTATGCTCTAAGCCTGTACATATTTACATAGGGATTTCATAAGGGAAAATTATATTGATGCATACTGGATAGAACATACAGATCTTACTCAACTTGTGATAGGATTCCATCCCAATAAAACCCTGACAAGTTGAAAATATCATGAGTTGAAGATACATTTAATACTCCTAACCTACCAAACATCATAGCTTAGCTTAGTCTACCCTAACATGCCTAGAACACTCACATTAACCTACAGTTGTGCAAAATTGTCTAGCACAAGGCCTATTTTTTTTTAAAACAAACTGTTGAATAGCTCATGTAATTTATGGACTACTGCATTGAAAGTGAAAAATAGACTATAGTACATGTGTTGTTTTCCCTTGTGGCCACATAGCTGACTGTCAGCTGTGGCGAGCTGCTGCTATCCAGCACCACAAGAGAAGACCACACTGCTTATTGCTGGCCTGGGAAAAGGTTAAACTTTGAAATTCAAAGTAAAGTTTCCATTGAAAAGATATCACTTTTGCACTCTAATAAAATGAAAATAAGTCAAACCATTCTGCTTCTAGTGTAGAAGTCAAATGTGTATTCAATGATACTGACATACAATATTCTAGATCTCTTAGGGGAAATAATCCTTGATTATTTTACCTGCATTTGCTATTTTGCAGCTTTCCAGGGAATCCACAAAATACTCTACAGTATCTGGGAGAGGGGAGGTCTAGAGTCGATAAATCTTCATTGAGCTAATCCTGCAGACTGAATTGAAGGAGGGTATTATTCATTGTGCTTCTCAGTAGGGACCTGGCCAACAGCACAAGTAAATCATTTGTATATGGCAAATAGTCGCTTTTTAAAAATTTTTTAAAAATATTTATTTATTTACGCATACAAGCTGGGGTGCAGGCCAGAGGTGTGAAGCGGTGAGAGAGTTGACCAGAGACAGTGTGGGAAGCTGAACAGGCAGATCGACGGAAATACACTGCTGAGGGAAGCAGTGGGCGAGGCAGAAGAGGTCTGCTGCGCCATGTGGGAATCTCCCTGTATGGGCATCGAACTCACGCTGCAGCTGCTGACAGCTCCACAGCGCTGCGCTTAACCCGCTGTGCCACCAGGGAGGCCCTATGGCAAATAGTCTTTAATGGTTGATTGCTGTGTCTTTTTTTTCCATGGTAGCTTATGCTGCCTAGCTAATGGTGGTCTACTTTGACTTGACTGGAAAACTTAATTCCATCTTGAATATATTTGATCTCTGTTTAGCCCTGTGTTTGTTTAGAGAATGCCATACTCCTCACTGAATCACCTTCTTGGATAACTGTATCCTTTTATGAACCCTATGAGTTGCCCTTCAAATCATCTCAATACTTAACAGTCCCAAAACCACAAGAAGGCTTGACATTGACCAATGTTCATTGAATGTTTTGGTTCATAATGACAGCATGACTTCATGGGATGGCATTTGCCAAGACACATTTAGAGAATTTTGAAGTCCAAGTGTTACAATTCAATAATTCACTATAAAATGACATTATCTTAATGACATAAGGATCATCTTTCATTAAAACATATTTCATTTAATTGTTTAAAATATACTCCTTAGAGAAAAGTAGTTTGGGAGGGTAAGACATTTAATGTGTTAATTGAATTTTTCCACTTAGCTTGAAAGTTGAGATTTCTGAAGACTTTTAATAGGCCCAGTTAGCTTCTCCTTCTAATATCCCACATTCCCTTCCCTGTGGCAAATATTCGTGCTACCACAAGCATCTGGTCCTTGATCCCTGAACATACTGGCCATATTTCTAATTTAGGCTATAGCCACTACTTTGAATTCCTTCCCATCTCAGTCACTCTCTAGATTGTATATTTTCTTCAGAAAGCATCTCTCCAAAATCTGCCTCTGTGGTTTCTTCATGTCTGCCTTTGTATTGATTCCACTTGTACTCAACAATTAGTAATTTTATAGCTACTTATTACTAGATTGATAGTCTTGTCTCCTCAATTAGATGGCAAGACTTATATGCTTGATGCTTGATGGCTGTAATCTTGTATGTCTTTATGTTACAACTGTGGGTACTTTAATGAGTGTTCATAGCCCATGATGTCCATCATTATCACTACTGCTAAAAGAAGTAAGATACCTATAGCAACCCCATCACCAACTGATTGCCAAAGACTAAGTGCATGACTTTATCTCAAACATATTCTGCCAATGATATTTTAAGATTTGGATCTTTTAAAGAGTCCTGATTAGGATGAAAAGATGGGGGATTCCTTAATTACCCCAACCTAAATTAGATTTTTTTTTGAAAGCATGTCCTCCTACTTATCTCATTGACACAGTATAGAATACCAACCAAAGCACCATGAAATGTCTGTAATAAAGGGTATGCTATACACTTACAAGCAATAATAATGAATTTAAATGGAAAGAGTTGCCTTGCAGAGGCTACTCTGTGTCAAGATTATTCCTCAGTGTTGAAATCTTGACTGGAATGATGACAATCTGAGAGTTTGCTAGTTCAGCTAAAAACGGCTTCTGCTTTCCCACAGAAGCTCTCTGGACCTTCTTAGCTTGTAGTTTATTGCTTTCTGAGTTCAAAAAATTTTTAAGTTGGAGAAATAACAGCTGAGATTTTTCAGACACTCACAAGAGACTTCTATTTTAATGCTGAGGCATTTGAAGGCCACTCAAGGGGTCCACCCATCCTTCTCCTCTCCAGGGGCAATGTCATAGATTTGAGAATCTGACAGTCTCCAAGAACTACTGGGTGCATGGAGATGACCCATAATGTTAATTAGGAGAGCAAAGCACGGTGTATCACTCTGAAAATCCAATGGAGAGAAAGAGTTCCACTCCAGATGACTGATCATCAAATAAGAATTTGGAAGGGTCAGAGCATCTGGAATTATCTCTCCAGATAATAGCTCTGTTTAGGAGCTGAGCCAGGGAGGAGAGAGAGTCTGTCTTGCATAGTCTGGCAGGACTTAGAAACATTGGACTTCTACAGATTATTTATGCCTTACAAACTCATTATTATATTGCACTTAATAAATCTGCATTTGATATTTTCTGTAAGTTTACTTGAAAATTTTCACTGATTTTGGTTTGTCCGCTCAGCAGTTTTGTAGTCTCCATTTCCTAAGCACCTACCATTCCTCATTTCCTATTATCTTCATTTACAAAAACTTTGCTCTCAAATACACATATATACAAAGCTACCGCCTACCAGCCCTAAGTTGCTCCCATAACCAGAGAGATGATCCATATTTATTTTGTTCAGACAAATCTCATGACTTTATACCTTCTGCTTCCATTCCTGAAAGTCCATTAAGAAGCCTATTCTCTCGGGCCTCCCTGGTGGCGCAGCGGTTGAGCGCTGCGCTGTGGAGCTGTCGACAGCAGTAACGCGAGTTCGACGCCCTGCCAGGGAGATTCCCACATGGCAGGCAGATTTCTCCTGCCTCGCCCGCTGCTCACCTCAGCAGTGTATTTCTGACTATCTACCTGTGCTGCTCCCCACTCTGTCTCTGGTGAACCCTCTCGCCACCCCATGCCTCTGGCCTGTACCCCAGCTTGTATGCATAAATAAATAAATCTTTAAAAAAAAAAAAGAAGCCTATTCTCTCTTAAAGATCTTACTAAACCAGACAACACACAGAAGAGAGAGACTATATTCCATAATGAATTGATTCAAGCAGAACTAGCTTGGTATTATGGCTCCCTGTACTCACTATTCTTATCAACTTAATTTTCCTTTAATTCTTCTGAAAATGGGAAAATAACACACATTACTTTTGTGTGTTATCTGAGTTGGTATCATTCATTATAAAAAAGGTGACAACTCCAAAATTCGATGTTTATTAGTAGGTAGATATGCACCCTATATTTAGAGAATTTCATGATACCTAGCAGTAATTCAACAGAGTGTTTCTCCATATACGATCGATCAGATTGTCAGTAAATCCATAGTCTATGATAATGACAAGTTTTGGCCATGACACCTGGAAAAAGGGTATTACTGGCATCTAGTGGATAAAGACCAGAGATACTGCTAAAATTTTTATACAATGCACAGGGTAGCTTCACACACAAATGGAATTATCCATTCCAAAATATCAGTAGTGCCGTGGCTAAGAAACCCTGACAAGGAAAAATACAATGGAGTAGAAAATTATTAATTAAAATTCAGAGAAAGGATTCTAGTTTAAATGAAATATGACTTTTTTCACACACATAAAGAAGATACTGCCACCTACTTTGCTTAATTGATAGAACTTTTGTTAAAATCATATGTGTAAAAGTATCCTAAAAAACCTAGCAAACTAAATAAGGTATATTAATGTATTCAGTCAGAATATGAATTTTTTTGAATAATAGAAATCTAACAATATAATCTCTGTAGGTTTTTGCATAAAACATGTAAAGTTGGAGAATATAAAGTCAACATATAAAAGTTGCTTGTTACAGTACACTAACAACAAACTAAACCAAAATTTTAAAATCTTATTACCAATAACATCAAAAGTCATAAAATACTTAGTAGGTTTAATCAAGAAGATGATATTGAAAACAATAAAATATTCATGATAGAATTGAGTAAGACACAAAGAAGTGGAAAATGTAAAGATGTTTAGTAGGTGATTTAGAATAAAATGTTTCTTATGCTCATTGAAGAGAAACCAAGACAAAATGAGCTATATAACCAAAGAACCAGAGATTAACATTTAATATTTTAATAAATACCCAGGTATTTTGTCCAATTACTAAATTGGCTATTCATGAGTACTGTAGATTGTCCAATTTTGATGATTATTGTCAAATATCAGTGTGGGTGTGAGATATCTAAAATGACCAAGAGTATGGCTTGTGGAGAGAGAGTAGAGGTGAACTAAATGACCTCTGAAAGCTGCCTCCATACTTTCAATCTCCACTCAGGCTTTATGCCACAAAATTAGCTGTCAACAGGCTCTGGCAGGTTGTCTTGTAGGGGTCCAGCCATTGCCACATTTGGGAACTCTCCAATCATCTCCTTTTACTTTCTTCATGCCCCTTTCCTGGTGGTCAAATTAGTTCTCAAATAATTTGCCAAAAAAGCTTTCTTTCTGTTAATGTCTTCCTTTTTTTTTTTTTCATAAATCATTATTCTATAATGCTATTTTAAAAATACACTTGGAGGGAAACTCAAAACAGTCTTGTTGCACCTCCCCCTTCTTGCTCCATAAAATCCCAACTCCACTGAGCCATGACTAACTTATACAGTATGCTTGCAGTGAAAATTGTTTTTTCCCTCTAAATATCCTAACTCCAGATTTTCACTCTTATGATGCTAAGCCTTGATTAAGACATAAGTTAAAAGTAAAATGTGTTTCATTCTAGGAAATTTTCATCTCGGTGCCAGGTTCCTTCCTTTGCGAGTTAGGGTCTTGATAGGAAGAACTAATCTCCATGCTGCAGTTAATTTCAGAACAGAGAGCCAGAAACAGCTAATGCTCTTTTGAGGGTAAAAAATACCCAAAGTTAGAAGAGGGAAATTAACTACAAACATAATTAACCAAAAGTGTGTGGGTTGTATGTGTGTATCTGGGAAATAAGAGTTGGAGAATATTTGGTTCTTTTTTCAAAGCACAGAAATAAATATAAAATGAGAAATATTAAAAATAATGTAGCTTGGGCTGAATTAAACTCAGTTGGATAATTCCTGAGTGCAAAGAATTAATAAATTGTTTCCCTCCCTTCTATTGATATTATGCCAATCTACTTGGATTTGATCTTTTTGAGAATGGCTCATCTATCATTCTGATCATATTTCCAATTTTAGTCAATCCATTGTAAAAGTTCACTCTCATATGTGTGTATCAATTATTTCCCATTTTGTACTATTTTATTTTTCCCTCCCTCCTCTTAATGGAAGCCAATTAGAATAATGAGGGCAAAAGGTTATAGATACATCTGGTCCTTCCATTTAACCTCCTGGTTTATCTTTTACGCTTTGTTGAGAACAATGCTGAAAGGTGGAGGCCTCCTGTATAGATTTGCAAAACAAAGATGCAAAAAGAAAAAAGCATTCTACACTTTGTACATATGTGACATCTGTAATAACTCAGACATGGCAACATTAAGGAAATCATTGTTTTAGTTTCATGTTTAATTGTCAGAGCCAGGAAAGGAGGTGAAGAAAGAAGGCAGGACTTGCATGAGCTGACACTCTTTGAGGGACTGGGCTGGAGCAGGCATGGCTTTCATTATATTTAAGTGAATTAGTCTGTTTCCTTTAAACAGGCGAGATTAACAAGCCACCAAGGGCCTGCTGTGGGATTCTGACACTTTTAGTAGCTTGTGACATATGATTTGTGAATATCAATTCGCCTTCAAAAGCAGAAAGCAAATCTACCATTAGCATGAAGTATACCAAAAGCTGATTCTAGGTTAGTTTGGTTGAAATTCATTAGGAAAGACATTTACTAAGATGAGGAAATAGATCTTTTATTTGATTCAATAGTTGGTCTTAAAAATGGCTCATAGAGATATAGGAGTTTAATATGAATGGTTTTTTTTAAAAAGAAAATACTTCAAGTCTTGACCTTGAAAACTCTGGGAACATTAAATAAAAGGAAAAGATCAACAATTGTAAGTAAATGGCTCTTAAGTTTTTGCTCTTTGTGAAATAGTATGTGTTTAGGGAGTTTGGCATCAAAACAAGTATTTCTCAAATTGCAAGAAAACACAAACATTTCCATTTATCATTCTTTGAAGAAGTTATTGCTAGACTAGTACATATATTTTTTTGGTGTTTCTCTGTTATCCATTATGAACATTGAGACAAAAGTGGTGAGGAGCCAGATATTTTTGCAGCTGTAGGTATATACTGTAGATGGCAAGAAGAGATAGTCTTTGGTCTTATATAAAGTGAAATCGAGAAAAAGTGTCCTCCGGCTATAAAGTTTAATTTTCAGATATACTACAGTATCCATTTTGCCTATCCCTGGCTAAAAGATTTCAAATTAGACTGGTTATATGTTTTATCTTATTGAAAGGCACAATAATATAGTGATTCATCTCGTGTACTGCGGCTATCTTACCTGGCCTCAAGTCCTAGCTCCATCACTTACTGTCAGTATACTTTAGTGAAGTCATGTGGTCTTAATGGCTTCATATTTTCCCATCTTTAAAATGGAATGACACTAGTATTCACCTCCTAGGGTTGTTTTGAAAATTAAATGAATACACACGTGAAGTATTTAGTACTAATTAAATATTCAGTCCCATTAGTTGCTACCATTTCACCCCATTCTGAAAACAGAGCTGGAACAACATCTAAAATCATGGAGATGGACATCAGTAGTTGAGACCTTTCACCCAGCCTGTAGCAGTCTCCAGTGGTGCCCATAAAATCCTTGTCATTTTTTAAAAATGAATGTTTACCTGTTTATTCAATGACTGCTGCTAGTGTCCAAAGTAATTAAAAACTACAATAACAAAAGTACAATGGGACATAAAGGGCCCATATATTAATTAAAACTGAAACTGCCTTGAAATTTTCATCGGAAAACAAGGGTTTTTATGAATTCAATTTAAGAGAGTGCAAAAATACTACACAATACTTAATTTATTTTATTTTTTAAAGATTGATTGATTGATGATTGATTGATTTACATGTAGAAGAACTAGGATATATACCAGAAATGCAGGGAGGTGAGAGGATTCACCAGAGACAGAGTGGGGAGCAGAACAAGCAGGTGTACTGAAGTACACTGCTGAGGGGAGCAGCAGGCGAGGCAGGAGAGGTCTGCTGCGCCATGTGGGTCAGCTCCCTGACTGGGATCGGACTCAGGCCGCAGCAGTGGCAGTGCTGAGACTTAATCCCTACATGACCAGCAAGGCACGCTTCATTTATTTTAAATATAAAATGAGAGTGAATTTGATAATACAATTTTAAAGTTTGAATGTTTCCCTTTCTTGTACCCTGCTCCGTCGCATCACAAAATGTCACTTTTACTAGTTGAAAACTTTGCTAATTCAATTAAAGTTTCAGTCACTGCATAAGGAAAAGGGGTGGTAGGAAGGCCTAGACCAGCATCCTTTACTTCCATGATCATTGTGACCAAAAAGGAGCAGACTGACAACTGGGGATGGCATTTTCCTGGTAAATAAAATAAGCAGTGCTCAATCTAAGATTCTTTCAGATTCTTTAATAGCTGAAATAACTCAATGCCTTCTTCAGAGCATGAAACATTAGATCAAAATGCCTTTGGCCAATTGCCTCATATAGTGCAGCAGGATAAAACAAATGATTTCAAACCCCATAAAATCTTTTTGGGTTACAAAAAGCCCAACATCACTTTCATCAGTACAATAACCATTTCACACTAATGAATCATGGACAACGTCACTGGCTACAGATGAGAATATTCTCCTTAGTCTTATTAAAGACCTTTGAAGCCCTCATTACAAATAGTCTATACACTGTTCATTGCAGCACTGTTCACAATAGCAAAGGTATGGAAGCAACCCAGATGTCCAAAAATAGATGATTGGATCCAGAAGATGTGGTACATATACACAATGGAGTACTATTCAGCATGGAAAGAAGATAAACACATGCAATTTGCAGCGACATGGATGGAATTAGAGGGGATCATACTCAGTGAAATAAGCCAGAAAGA
>PVIJ01001021.1:0-228002 GCA_004024925.1 Scalopus aquaticus | reverse complement strand
TTCAGTGAAATAAGCCAGAAAGAAAGAGAAAAATATCGAATGGTTTCACTTATAACAGGACTATAGGGAGGCCGGGTGGGAGAGAGACAATCAGTGGGGGGTGGGGGGGAGCCGGAGGGAGGGAAGGGAAAGGGCACAAAATGGAACAGAAAAGAACACAAGGGACCATGGAGATGGATCACGGGTGAATTGGTGGTGGGCTACCCAAGTGCAATACAAAATGTAAAAGACATAAATAACAATAAAAATATATATTATATATATAAAAAATAAGTAAATAAAAATGGGGAGACTGCATTCCACCTTTAAAAACTTTGGTTCCTACCCACGCTCCTCCTTTCATCCCTTCACCAATTAGCGGTATCTAATCATCTCTATATACATTAATACATGACTCTCACTGTCCTTTGCATGTACTGCTATCACTTTCAGAATGAAAAAAATTAATGGAGATAATGTTTTTTTTTAATCCTCTACTGTTTCTTTTAGAATGTAAGAGATTTGGTAGGTCCTAAATATTTGTTAGTGACCTCTTCAAGGAAACTTTTACATTATTGGTATTCAAAAACTAGTGACAGAGCCTGTAATGTATTTCTCTTAGGGGCACCTAAGTAATCCAAGAGAACTGGAAATGTAGAGAAAATAGGTTTCCTAAACTAATAAAGTATTGACCACTGATTAGGTATACAGCTTATTTTCTATACAATGAAAATTATCCAAATTGGAATTTTCAGCAATGAGAAGCAAGAATTTGATTTTCAGACTGAATAGACACTGATGACAGTGAAATAGAACATATTGTTAGATTGATTTGGCAGAGCACTCAGAATGTAGGAGTACTAACCCAAATCACTTTGAGCTGGAGGCCAAATAGCAAGATATAACCTCATTCTTCTCACATATCTACCCAGACAAGGGTTTTTCAACTTTGGCAGTACTGACATTTTGGACTGCATAGTTCTTTCTTTTAGGGGGCTGTCCTGTATAGGATGTTTAGCATCCTATACACTAAGTGTCAGTAACATTCCCCCTTACAATTGTGATAATCAAAAATGTTTTCAGATGTCCCATGTGGGCAAAAATCACCATCTTTTGAGAATTACTGCTTTAGAATATGCTGAGACAGTATCCAATAGTGCTACTTGGGCTCATTTATGGCTAGATTTTTTGTTGCCAGGATAAGTTTGTATTCTACATTATAATTTCCACACATTTTGATTAAAAATTCTTTTAGATTCCTTTTGAAAATTTAGCGTTGTCTCAGCTGAACTAAGGTGGAGAATTCAGTACTCCAGAGCACAGCAATGAGTTGTTGCGAGGAAGAACATCAAATGTAATCCAGCAAAATCTCTTCTGAGCTCTAGGTTTGCATATCCAAATGTTTACTTAACATGTCCTCTGAAAGTTTCAAGATTACTGAATTGTCAACATGCTTTGAGCCACTTGAGTTCAGGCCTGGCTACACCTGCTGTATGTCTAATTAGCTTGAGGTTCATGTGCATTGGTGTGATCAGAGGTGAACAAAATAAGGAAATTTACACAAAACAAAATTATTAAAGGAAACCACTGATATGATAGTTGAGATGAGACATTTTAAAGATACTTAGTGCAAAGAACTAAAGTTAGGTAAGGAATATCAGTGTAGGGGCAATCAGTGCTTGTTAGAAGTTTCCAAGAATAAAAGATGATTCTGCCTGACTCTAATAAAAAATGACACTACCTCTTCAAAGAAGCAAAGTAAGGGCCTCCCCGGTGGCGCAGCGGTTGAGCGCTGCGCTGTGGAGCTGTCGGCAGCGGAGACGCGAGTTCGACTGCGAGTTCGATGCCCGGCCGGGGAGAGTCCCACATGGTGTGGCAGACCTCTCCTGCCTCACCCGCTGCTCCCCTCAGCAGTGTATTTCTGATCTGCCTGTTCTGCTCCCCGCTCTGTCTCTGGTGAACCCTCTCGCCGCCCCACGCCTCTGGCCTGTACCCCAGCTTGTATGTATAAATAAATAAATCTTTAAAAAAAAAAAAAAAGAAGCAAAGTAACCTTAGGAGTTTGTGTTAGGAAAGTAGTCAATAACTGGAGAATAAAACAAGGGATTTCTGTCTAATTAACTCCACTATAATTGAGATCTTATTTGCATAGTTTTCATATCCCAGTCTCTTATATGTTACTATGTGTAGATTAACTTCAGCTTTCTGATATTAAGAACAGCTGATACTAAGAATATTAAGAATATCAAACCATCCTTTGTGTGTTTCTGCATTGTAATAGACAGATTACCAAGAATAAAACTAAGTAATGCATGATCCTAAGACTTGGTAGAACATAAGTTCATCTCCCAGACATTCAGAGGGTATTTCAGACCATACAACATTTCAGATTACTATAAATATTGTCTTCATATATACTGAGGGAAATTTTATTTTGAAGTTCCACAATCTTAACAATCTGTGACATAAGGGACAACTTCACCTCACCTAATGGTTGATATAAGAATCTTTATCACAGGACCTTCCAAAAGTACTTGGTAATTTTAAGTGTTAGAATTTAATCTTAGCCATAAGTATGATAGGCAAAAATAAAGCAAAGCAAGAAACTGAGGCTTAGAGCAGTTGCAAATTGTTAAAAATGCCATGATGAAAAAACACAGAATAAGAAAACACCTTTCCTTCTGTACAAACCCATAACGGAATTCCGTGTTTGATTTTATGGTATCTTTCTTGATAATATAAGGAATTTTAAAAAGGCAGGATGATGGTTTATTACCTAGAAGTATTTTAAATAATGTAACACCTTCAGTATACTTCAAAGAAAATGTACATGTGTTTTTGAGTTGGCAAAGAGCATTGTAAGGCATATGTAAGAATATGAGGCATAAACTAATATGGAATGCAAGCTAGAAGATGACAAAATAGTCTATTATAAAGGTAGTAAATTGCAGATCACAATCAAAATCTAACATTTTTTTCTAAGAACTTAATATTGATTGGTAGAGTGAAAATTTTTCCATTGTTAGTGGTACGTTTCATATTGCTAGTTATAAAAACATGGAGCAACGAGTGAAAATATTCCTTAAATGAAAAAGGATCAAATGTCAGCAGGCATGAAAAACAAAATTAGGCAAATCATCCACAATTCCATATGGGTTAACCATTTTCTCAGATATTTTCAAATAAAATAATTGACCTAGGAATAAATGGCTTACTGATTAACCCCAAATGATTTTTCACTAGAGGGCTGATCATAGCACATTTTTTTGTAAACCAGAATTAAAACTAAACTGAATAAAGCTGTTTTTCCATAGAGGATATATATACATCATTTCTCTTATTTCTTGGAAGCTATTCACTGTCATGAATATTATGTAATATTATGTAATATATAAATTAAAAACCTAGTGTTAATATACATTCATACCAAACTTATTCGAGCACCTACTGTATCATGCATTTTGATGAAAAACAAATTACTTACACATTTTTTGGGATTATCCATACATCTATTTATCATTATATTTTAAAACATTACCTTTTCTCCCTTGCATAGTCAAGTCTTGAATTTATTTTCATGTAGCCTCAATCTTTCCTCTTCGCAAAAATCCAGGAATCTTTGCAGAAATACCTTGTTTCCTTTTAAATTAATATCAAGATTAGCAGAAAAATAGTGAATAGCTTCACTTAGTGAAGCTAAGTGACCCTAATTTTCTATGTCACCAACAGGCATTAAACATGCATACACTTTTTAAGAGGCGCCATTCACAAGAAAGAGGGAAAAAGTAGTTTTTTTATTATTAAGAATTTGTAGGATATAATTTCACCTCTTAAACATTACAGAGGGTATTTCAGACCATACGAAATTAGCTGTTTATTATTGAATAATAGCTTTTTTATTATTCTGTTTTAGAACACTGTATCTTGTAGCCCAATTTTAATATTATCCACAACACAGCACTTACGCATTAAGAGAAAAAGTTTATTGCACCTTCAGAAATTACTAGTTTACAATCCCTTAGGTGATACCTCATTTGCCAAATATGTTTTAAAATAGATAATTTTTCTCAAAAAAGTGGGAACTGACATATGTATTAAGCAGGGCTGGAGCTGCATTGTACTCAAACACACATTTCTGTAGAAAACTTACGACTACCACCAAGAAAATATTCAGTAACATGCCTCCTCAGTACAAGTCAGGTCACATTTTACCACTAAGTGAGTTAGAAAAGACAGATAAAGAATTGGGGCCTATAATGACGATTTTTGTTTGTTTTTTAAATATAATGACATGATAATTTGAAATCTAGTCCTTTATATTTACTATCAAGTTCTGGACCATTGTAAACTATGGTCTTTTCTTCCACAATTGGTCAGTGCATTTAAAATGAAAAAAAAAAAAAATGAAGAGATACATTTTATTTCCCGAGGTAAATGGAAATAGGTTAGTCTGCGAAGCTAAGTTAATTATGTTTCCTCTACAACTTGCCTAGCTCCTCTCTGCTTAAAAATTCCATTTCTTTATGTGACAGGAAAAGACAACAGAGGAATTAAGCTTGCAGTATATCACTGGGGCCTTAGAAGACCTGCAGAAGATTAGGCAGGTGCGGTGGCCCAGAGTGCTGCACCCTATCTACTTGGGGCAAGTATCAGCCTCAGAGGTTGAAGGGAAAGAGAGAATAAATAGAGAACTGTGCGGCTGTTGGTCTCTCGTCAGGACGTAGGGTGAACACTAAGATTCCTTTAAGGTGTTAGTATAAATTATTACGGGGGGGTGGAGAAGTAGGGGTGTTTGTGCAATAAATGTCACACTGTGTGAGGAGGAGCTGGTAAGCCAAAGCTTCGACTGGAAGAAAAAGGGAAACAAGACGCCCAGTCTAGGCTAAGGTGGGTGAAAATGGCTCTGAGTCTTTCTGCATCCGTCCCAGAAGGTTGGGTACCTGCGTGGGCGGGGCACAGCGGCGCGGAGTCCCCGCCGTGTCCCGGGCCAGGAGCACTGTGCTCTCAATGCAGCATTTAACTGATGCCTCTCGTGGTTTGCTCCATTCAGCCGTGGACAAGGCTGTCCCAGGCCGCCAGCAGAGAATCCAGCCTCACAGCGCAGAAGCCCACGGAAGGCGGGACCGGCCCCCCTAGGGCGCAGGCCCGGTTTGTCCGAGGCTTCAAGCGTGGGGCGGGACCCTAGTGGTTTTCCGGCCAATCCTTGTGCCCCCGTGACGGCGGGGCGGGACTCCTCGCCTTACCATCCAATTCCTGCTCCTCTGCCGCTCTAAGGAAGCGGGTCGGGGCGACTGTGGCTGTCGCGGAGTTGGGGAAGCTCGGGCGGTGAGAACCTTCAGGCCCGCCGGGATAGAGCTCCTTCCCTCCTCTAAACCTCAAGCTCCGGGGCAGGGGAAAGTTAAGTCGGTAGAACAGAATTAAATTGTGTAGAACGGCGGAGGAACCAGGGCTTGGCGGTTGTCATGAGGCATCTCTCCGGCAGGGATTGGAGAGGTGCCACAGAGGTTGGGCCGCTGGGCCGGTCCCTTCTGGTACATAGTTGGATTTCTCGTTTAGTGGTCTCTTGAGTGAACAGAGCTGCCTGTGGGCTGGTAGCGGGGCTTTTTACTGACCTCTGATCGCCCTCTGCTCCTCTAGCCTCCATAGCCAAGCACTGAAGTGAAGTCTGTATTACCCTGCGACTGGGCGCTGGCACCAGATACCCAGGAAGCTGGAAGTACATTGTATCGCGAGCACCTAAAGGAAGGTAAGATTTTGGTTAATCCTTGTAGGAGGTTTTCTCCAGCTTTTTAGCAGATGTACTTTTTGCAAGTTTCTGCTGTGATTCCTAAAAGTTGAGCTCTTGGGGATCCTCAAGCCCTTGATTGTCTATTTTCCACATTCTTTCAACAGTTTTTATGTGTTTTGTGGTTTTTTTTTTTTTTTGCTGCAGTGTTTGTTAAACTTTTCTTTTTCTTTCCCACAGTCACTAACTAGTTTAAAACTCTCTGATCGCAAAATAAAATTTTTGAAACAGTCTCCTGGCAGTTCTAAACAGTTCATCTTGGGGTTCTGGTATGTGATCATCTGTTCTTTTATTTATTTTTACTGATTTTCTGTTCCACTTTGAGTTTACATCTTCCTGCCCCCAGTAAACCCATTATAATTAAACTAAGTCATTTTCTTCTGAATGCAGATATATTTCTTGAAACTATATTATTTAATTTTTGTGGTTGAGAATTCAAAACATGTATTTCTTCATGAAAAATCTTATAATTCACATTTTTAATGTACCACTTGATGAGTTAAGATTGTAGTGGGCATGAAGTTGGTAGTCTTGGCTCTAATTTCCCAGTCTATGAAGTGACAGAGAAGTACAGAGAGAATGACTTATCTTTTCTATATATGTTTATTAATTTCCTAAACAATCTGTCACAAACTTTAACAGTTGAAAATAAAATTAATATCTCACAACTTTTATAGTTTTGAAGCTCTGGTAAGCATAGTTGGGTACTCTGCTTAGGATTTTAAAAAGCTGGAATAAAGCTTTTTTTAAATATATATATATATATTTATTGTCATTTATGTCTTTTACATTTTGTATTCCCCTTGGGTAGC
The DNA here is from genome assembly GCA_004024925.1 of Scalopus aquaticus. Classification (NCBI taxonomy): domain Eukaryota; kingdom Metazoa; phylum Chordata; class Mammalia; order Eulipotyphla; family Talpidae; genus Scalopus; species Scalopus aquaticus. Next base: position 221,426 of record PVIJ01001021.1, on the reverse strand, counting down.
CCACCACCAATTCACCTGTGATCCATCTCCATCTTGTGTTCTTTTCTATTCCATTTTGTGTGGAATAAAGCTTTTGATAGGTCTGAAGGTTTGGGGGAAGAATCTACCTCCAGGCTCATTTAAATTAGTGAGCCTTCACTTCCGTATAGGGCCAAGGTCCTGATTTCCTGAATATCAACTGGAATCTCTCAGTTCTAAATGACCCACCTGTATCTTCAAGGCCAAGTAGCACCTTCAGTTCTTCCCATCTTTTTAATCTCCCTCATCTTCCACTAGCTGGAGAAAGCTTTCTACTTCTAAGTGATTTGACTAGGTCTTCCAGGAATATGTCTCTACTTTAAGGTTACCTGTGCTATACAAAAAATACAGTAACAATCACTGAGGTGATCATGTCATAGTGACAGCTTCTGGGGATTCGAGAAGGTAGAATCATAAGTGCCATTCATTATGCTTAGCATAATATCGTCATCTTAAAGTAGGTTACTTTGTTTTTAAATGTGCTTTTGCGGGCATTAAAAAGAATAATTGTAACAGCTCTAATTATATGGTCATCCTCTCTCTTTATAAGGTAATTCATTTAAAATTAGTTGCCCAGGGCATATGGCTAGAAGTTGGCATATGGACCCAGATCTACATTTCCATTAGATCCAAAGCCATGTTTATGAATCCTCCAAGTGAATTGCAGCCATGAGATAGGAAGAAAAAGGAACTATGAGATCTTTGTTAGACCTCATTTTTGGATTATCTCTTTATACTAGTAGTATAGGCTAAGCTACCCTAAACAAAAACTCAAAATACAGTGGCTTGAATATGTTTGTTGTTTTCTTTTGCTTTTTCCTATCTTTAGAGGGAGGAGTCTAGGACTAGTAAGACGATTCTGGCAATTTTATACATAGCTACTATGAATTCGTCCAAGGTGTTCTTCCAGTTGGCTTAACTTGCTTAGGCAGTAAGGAAGCGAAAGCATGGGGAGATCACTTGCAGCCTTTATACAGGCAGGTCCAGAGGTTACACATGTATCACAAAGCTGTACTGAACTCCAGGGGAGGGTAGGAAAGCTACAACTCTGTGACTGGATAGCCAGGTAAAATTTAGGATTCTGTTAAGAAGTAGAAACATTGCATTGGTTGAAAATAGTCACTGTTGTACCCTTGTATTTGATCATGTTTTATTCTGTAAACTGTGAATAGAATATTTTGTTTTACTTTGCTATTAGTTTGAAAAATTTGTGTTTGAAAAGATTGAAAATTCTTATTAATTGTTAAGGTTCCTTGATTTATGAACTGGTATTTTAGTATATAATTTAATTTATGAAGACTTATTTGGGAAATCAAATGGCCTCATGCTATCTGAACAGTTAGGTTATAACAGCTTGTCTTATGATTTATGTATTCTGTAATAGTTTGTTACTGTAGTTGGATGACTCATACCTCTTAATACTTTATCTTTAAAGTTCTTTCTTTGAGCCCAACACTCTTTTTCACAAATGTGAATCCTGCCTTCCCAGTTCGGTTTCCACAGGTGCTCTCAGCCACACTCCCACCCCCACCCCACCCCCTCGCCCCATAAGAATATTTATGAGATTGAAGTTGTAAGGGCTTTCTCCTTTAGTTTTCCTATTGTGACTATCATGGAAAATCAATTGGCTAAATCAACTGAAGAGCGAACATTTCAGTACCAGGATTCTCTTCCATCACTGCCTGTTCCTCCACTCGAAGACTCATTAAAAAAATACCTTGAAGCAGGTATGTTTGTAATCTCTTAGAATGTATTACTATGTTAGCTACTTAGGAAACTCAAACATGTAGAAGTTGGTGAGGTCTAATTGCTTTCTCCTCTAAGATCATGATAATTAAAGTATCCTTAAAATGTCCAAAACCTTTCTTTCTCTCTTGTGTTAATTTTTTCATAGCTTAAAAAACCTGATAGTACTATTAGGCTTAAAATAAAAAGTAGTAGTCCTTTGTCTAATCACCTCCAACCTCTTCCCTTAGGCATACATTTAAAAATATTTTATTCTGTTTCTTGTGTTGTTTACCTCTGAATTTAAACTAACTGAATTTTACTATTTCTTGGGTTTTTTAGTTGTAGATATTAGAAATTAGTTCCTAAAACAATGGGGAAGTAGCTTGTACCCCTTATTCTACCCATATATATGTTATCCAAATTTTCCCTCTCATTCTCTCAATATAGTTGTGCAAAATCATTTGGGATTAAACTATTATCCACCTCATTTAATTCAGGGTTTTAGCTATTTTAAACACATATTTACCTGAATTAATTTACCACTTAGGGTACATGGTTATGCCTTTTTTCACAAAAGAACCACACAATTTTTTTTTACCTTTACCTTTACCTTTTTACAGATTTTTTTTTTTTTTGGCTTCCTTACTTTTCACTTTTTGTTGCTTAGTTTGCTTTATTGATGTAACTAATTCACTCCCAAATACTTTACTATACTGAAAATCCCTGAATATATTCAAATACATATAATATTTTCTCACGTTCATTTCTGCTTGGAAGCATCCTTCTGTGCTCTCCCCCCTTCTTCTCCAGTCAAAAGTTCTATTTCTTGAGTTGGTTGGACAGCTCTATCTTCAGGTCTGCTTCAGCCTTCACCCTGGCAATTCTCTTCAGTGCCTGTGTTGGGTTCCTTGATTCCTCGATTCTGTTTTCCTCTTTCTCTTCCCTTATTTTGGTGCAGTACATATTTTGTAGCTACTTGAGAAAGAGTGTTTGGGAGGAAATAAAGGTAAAACCTTAAAATATTTTAATTCTACCATCATGGTTGATTGGTTGGTTGAGTTTAGAATTCTGGGTTGGAAATTATTTTTCTTAAGAGTTAGGCAGTGCTGTTTGTTTCTCTTGAAGTCTGATTCCATGCTAATATTTGATCTTTTACATGTGACCTGTTGTTCTTTTTATTCTCTGTATGCATTTGGAAACCTTTTTTTATTATTATTATTTTTGAAATATTTATTTTTATGCCTACTTTTGGAATTTTTCAGTGATGTCCTTAATGTGATGTCCTTTTTCATATATTTTTCTGAAAACCCAATGAGTTCTTTTAGTTTAAAAAGTCATGTTCTTTTGTTCTAGGAAATATAAAAAATACTGTCCTTGATAGTTCTTTGCTTTCTCTTTCTAGAACTCCTGCTACTTGGATCTGGTTCCTTTTGGACTAAGCTTTTAATTAAAATTTGTTTCCCTTTTCTTACTAGTAGTATCTTTGATATGTTTGCTATTGGAGATTACCAATCCTTTTTTGTTCCTCTGCTGTCTGACTCTCAGGTAAAAGGCTTTTTGCTTAACTATCTGGAAATCCTGTCATTCATACTAAGGAGTCAGATTCTATAAAAGTAGGGGTTGGCAGCTAGTGGGTCTTTTAATGAACTTTGTCAGGTAATAGGACAGAGATCAAACAGTTCCATTAGGGCATAGCCAAGTACCATTATTCATTTTTCACAGATTTAGCAGTTTTCCCAAAGAGGAATTCTCTCACCTTTTGTTTAGAAGGCATGAGCATCTATGTTCATGTTTTAGAAGCTAAGTAGAGTATGTGGGCTGGCAGCCTCATTGTTCAGGGTATACCCTTTGTTTCCCTCTTTTTTCAATATAGGCTACAATACGTTTTGCTTATCTGGTTCAGCTTTGGAGAATAAGCCTCCATAATTCTACTAGCATTGGAAGCAAGTTGCTTTGTTTATAGAATGGCAAAGGAGCTCTATAGGGGCTAGTATGGATGGGCAGTTGTCTAACTGTTGCTTCTAAAGGCTTCCAAGTGGTCCTCCTGTTTTCAACCTCACTTTACCCCCTGCCTTTTGAAGTCCGTGTGTCATGAATCTTTCTGGTATTGCACTGGGGAATTGACTTGCTTCTTGGTTTCTGCTTACTGTACCCTGTCTCCCACTGTCTTCCCCACTCCAGATCTACAGAGTCAGTGGCCATTTTCTCATGTGTTTTCTAGTTGGCTGAATGCTAGTTTAACTTGTCTGCTATCCACTGTTCTTTCATTTTCTTTGTCCTTATGGATTTATCCCTTTAATACTTTGTCATTTTATTGAGTTTCTAGGAGTAGAGATAAATGTATGTATTCAGTTTGCTTTAACTGATTTTTAAAAATTTCTTTTTCTCATATTACCTGAAAATTCTAGTTTCTTTTTTTTAAAATTCACTCATAATTTACTAGTTTTGATCACTCATTTGCAAATACTGCTATTTAAATTGACTTTGCGATAGGACTTTGAAGAGGTAATATAAAGCAAAAGGAAAATATCAATGTCCTTTGATTTCTAATTTACTTTCTTCTTAATTTCAGCACACTTGGTTTTCAGGGAAAGGGAACCTTTTATCTTTTTGTTGTTGTTTTAAAAGAAACTATTACAGGCACTCTAAATTACTCTGGACAGGCTTTATACTCATATTTACATACATAAACTGCATTTACATTCCGACTCTTCAAGTCACTGTTTAAATTTAGTAGAAAGTGATTTAATTTCTCTTATTTGTGACTAACCAGGATTTACTTTCCTTTTGAACTAATAGCTAGATGGGAATTCTAGCTTCGTCATTTTTAATTATCATCCCCAATGATTCTAAAATTATTTTCAGAAATGGTTATCAGATTACATTATATCTACTGTTTAGATTCTTACAGTATTTTACTTTATTGCTTTTCAGTCATTTTCATGTAGTAAACTATTATAATTTATTGCTCTGCTATAATATTTAATATAAACATAACTGTTTTCCATAAGTGAGTCTCAAGATTGTGAATGCAGTAATAGTTGAGGTGGGTTGGTAGTATCTGTACATTTAAATAACTTAATGCATATTTTTTTCTTTAAAGTAAAGCCATTTGCAAATGAAGAGGAATATAAGAAAACTGAAGAAATAGTCCAGACATTTCAAAATGGAATTGGAGAAAAATTGCACCAGAAATTACTTGAAAGAGCAAAAGGAAAAAGAAATTGGGTATGTAAAAAATTAGAAAATTGATGATACTTAAAGTGAAAAGTAAAATTATGCATAGCTTTCACCTTTAAATTATTACTGTAAAATTCTTGCAATCATTGTTATCATAAAATCATCATCCAAAACAATCAATAAAATTGGGCCTCCCTGGTGGCATAAGGGGTTAAGCGCGGCACTATGAAGCTATCCAGAGCTACTGCAGCAGGAGTTAGATACCCAGCCAAGAAGCTTCCCACCTGGTGCAGCAGACCTCTCCTGCCTCGCCTGCTGCTCCCCTCAGCAGTGTACTTCAGTTGATCTGCCTGTTCTGCTCCCCAGTCTGTCTCTGGTGAATCCTCTCACAACTACACACCTCTGGCCTACACCCCAGCTTGTATGCATAAATAAATAAATCTTTAAAAAAAATCAATAAATCACTTGCCTTTGGGGAGTTTCTAATGTTGTACATGGACTCCTCTCTTACATGGAGAACTTGTTAAAATGAGTATTTCTTGGAACTAGTGATTCTGATTCTGTGTTCTGGAATGGAGGTCCAGAAGTCTTCATTTTAGAGACTACTCTGTGTAGTTCTGACATAAGTGATCTGTAATATTGGGAGCTGGGATTATTCTGTCCCTCAACTATTCTATATTCTGTGTCTTTGCCTTGATTGTTATGTGCCTTGACTATTCTGTGCCTTTCACCCAGAATATGAACATAAGGAGATAAGGAACCTCTCAGGATCCTATACGAGGATCTATACATGCTGAGAACAGCATGTACTGAAAAGAGTAATAGACGTTATACTTAGAGTAGAATAAACTTTGTGGCTTCCCTGGACTCTCTCCCTGATTTCCCAGCCTTGGGTGAGACCAGATGGTTATGTGTCCCCCACATACTTATGCATTCCCGTTTTGCCCTCTTGCTTCTTTGATCTTTTTATTATTATTATTATTATTATTTTCTGCTTAATTCTAAATAAAAACGAGACTTACCTTGGACGGGGCTGCACCTTCATGGTGTAGTCCTTCTAGGCATCACATTACTCCACACATGGACTCTGAATATCTTTTTCCATCCCGCACCACACATCATAACAAAAGACACTGTAGACTGCACTTCAGAGAAATATATTGGTCAGGTAATCATGTCCAAAAAAAAAAAAAAAACCACTAAAACAGACATGTCACAGAGGTGGCATAGATATATTTAAACAGTGAATGGGAGAAATAGGATCACTAAAAAATTGCAGTGGAAAATGGTTTTGAAAATTCTGTTTCAGTTAGTTTGAGAAACACTGATATAATAATACTTGAGGAACTCAATAATTTTCCGAAAAGAATCCTTTTTGACTTCTTCAGCTTTACTGCTTCTCTTGTAAGAACCAGAGGATGAGTCTTTATAATTAAAAAACTTTGCCTTGGCCTAGAATTAATGATTGTAACTGTCTCTTAGTTTTAGACATAAAAAGCAACTTGGTTTTTTCATTAGCCATTGGCACTATGATAGAATAATAACATTTTATGCCTTTATACTTTTCCTTTATTTTCAGTCTTGAACCTTGAGTGATTTTAATTAAAGATAAAGTTATTCTGTCTGAGTCCTTTTCATTTATATCTTTTTTGGAATGGTTATAGTAAAACATTATTTCCTAAAAAATGATTATAGTAAAACATCAGTTTCCTCTTTTGAAAGGAGGACACATAGAAAACAGTACTTGTAAAAAATCTAGTTTTCAGCCTACAGAAAAGTTTTATGTTTCTGACTTAGTATTTCAGTTTTTGCTTAAAAAAGGAAAATTGTAAATGCCTTAATAATTGTTATAATGAGGTGAGAATTTATTGATTATCTATTATACCCCATGTACATATATGAGAAAAATGTACATTTGTGACTTCTACATTCTCTGTCTTCTTGTTGTTTTCAGTGTTATCTTATTTCATGTTTTCCATAATATAGATAAACTGAATAGAATTTAAGATCCTGCAGTTCCAAAAGAAAGAAATGATCACAATTGTGTTTTGGGAGACCCTCCCTGGTGGCTCAGGGGTTAAGTCTCAGTGCCATCAAACTATTGCCAGCCAGTGAAGCATGGGTTCAATCCCTAGCCAGGGAGCTAACCCACATAGAACAGCAGACCTTTCCGGTCTTGCCCGCTGCTCCCCCAGCAGTGTATTTCAATAGATCCACCTTTTCTGCTCCCCACTCTGTCTCTGGTGAATCCTCTCATCCCCCCGCCCACCCCCTGCACCTCTGGCTTACACCCAAGTTCTTGTATGCATAAATAAATAAAAATAAATCTTTTTTAAGTGTTTTTTGGTATCTATGATTATTTAGAATAAGAAAATGTGTTTTTAAATGTTGAAGAGTAAAGAAAAATAATCTAAATACGTATTTTTTTTTACCAGAAGTTATGCATTAAAGTATCATATTAAGAGCTTTAGGCTGATGGTCATAATTTTTTTTTTTTAGCTTGAAGAGTGGTGGCTGAATGTTGCCTACTTGGATGTTCGTTTACCATCACAACTAAATGTCAACTTTGCGGGTCCTGCAGCCCATATTGAACACTACTGGCCTCCAAAGGAGGGCACTCAGTTAGAGAGAGGAAGTATAAGTCTTTGGCATAACCTGAACTACTGGCAGCTCTTAAGAAAGTAAGGATACTTATGTGAATTTATTACAGATTTACCAAAAGTCTGACGTGCAAAATGTTGAAAAGCTTAATTTACTTATTTGGAGATGAATACTACATTTATGACTATTTGGTTTATAAGTTTTATGTTGACTTCTTAATCAAAATACCTTTTTGTTTTAATTTTAATAGAGAAAAATTGCCTGTTCATAAAGTTGGAAATACTCCTCTAGATATGAATCAGTTCCGAATGCTATTTTCAACCTGCAAAGTTCCAGGAATTACTAGAGATTCAATTAAGAATTATTTTAGGACTGGTAAGTAGAAAACACAAGTACTTTTAAAGGCACTGGTATTTGGGGAGTTTTGCTGGATTCCTAATCTGACACTGGAACATGCTATTTTGAAGAATATTTCTAATTGGATTTTGAGTAATCATAGGCTTTCTGTGAGCCTTACTGGGAATGGATTTTTCTAAACTGTGCCTTACTTGATTCTTTGCAAACCTCCTAACGGGTAGAATTTTAATCTCTTGTCTGGGTTGTTAATGTACTATAAGGTGGTAATGCCTATAATTTTCACCTCTTATCTGGGCTGTCTTGCATTTTTGAGAATTTAAATTTTAGTTAGAGTAGAATTAAGAATTGGTGTTAGGAAAACTGGAGCATATCATTTGATTTCTTCTCAAAAGTCCTGATATATTAAATAAATGTTCTTTTATTTAATATGAAAATAGATGCCATTGGTGGTTTTTTGTTTTTAATTTAATTTAATTTTATTATTTATTTTACTGGGAAACCAGTATCTGCTGAAAATAGCCGGCAGACATTGTGGCCAGATTAGCAAGATCAGCTAGAATCCCTTACTTGTAAAGATTAGTAGAAAGCTAGGTAAGAATAATCAATGCTTTGATTAGTGGGAACTATGGAGACCCCCCAAGCAATAGCCCCTGGTCTTGCCACCCTAGGTTTCATCAGATGATGACACATCCCTGACCCCCTCGCCAGTACATTCCTTCACATACTTGCCCATCTTCTCTTCACCTGGTTCTAAAAAAATATGACACTGTCCATGGATCAGGTCTCCACTTTTTTTAGGTGTAAGCCCCTCTAGGCTTCTCTCACTTGGACTTCGAGTATTCTTTCTCTCATCCTGAGCTGCTTCCAGTGCTGCCACCCTGAAGTGTGACAATGAGGAGGAGAAAATTAACATGAGAATAACAGTAGCAAAGAGAAACAATTTGTATATTAGCTAAGAGCTAATATCAGTAGAATTGGTTTTTATTGACTGTTTATCACTTATGGTTATGTCTGTGGTAACTCTTTTAAGTTACAGTGTATGAAATGGGGATTCATTAACAATGTGCCTCTTGATACAGGGGTTTAAGCTGATGGTTATATTCTTGAATGTATGGCTGTGTGAAGAGGAGTAGATAGGACTAAAACTGAGGAAATATATAAACATGAGAGATTATCAGAGTGACAAATACAATATAGAGAATTCAAATCACAATAGTAACTGGGTGACTGTTTTAGTCTAGGTAGTCAGGGAAGGCCTTTCTGAGAATCTGAGTGAGATGGAAAAGCACAGATTTTTGGCTTTTTGTTTTTAGTTCAGTTGGTTGCTGAAGGGGGAAATTCTCTGGACATAAATAAACTTGACATGTTTGAAGGATAATATAAGTGGAGCAGATTAGGCAAGAGGAAGAGGGGCAGGTTGAAAAGGTAACTAGAGAGTAGATCATACACTACTTTGTAAGTCAGCTAAGTCTTTAGACTTTTATTTAATATGAAAATAGATACCCTTGGTGGGTTTTGTTTAGTTTTTTTTAAATATATTTTATTTATATATATGTTTTACATCATTCTTCATTTTTGTACAATGTATGCTTTTTCCTCTCAGGTGTAGTCCCAGTGAAATCCCCACCACCAGTTCACCTGTGCACCATCACCATAGTCCCTTGAGCTCTTTCCTCCTCTGTTTTGATCACTCTCCCTCCCCCATCCCTGCAGAATGTCTTTGGTTCATAGTTGCATGTTAATTTTGTTTTTTTATTTATTATAATTATTATTTTTTCCTGATCTCTTATTTGGTTCCCCTATATTCCTCCTATAAGTGAAACCACCCAATATTTTTCTTTTTCCTTTTGGCTTGTTTCACTGAACATAATCCCTTCTAGCGCCATCCATGTTGCCCTGAATGGCATGAGTGTCTTTTTGATTGCTGAGTGTTATTCCATTGTGTATGTATACCACATCTTCTTGATCCAGTCATAAAGAGAGTGATGTTATTAGACTTATGTTTAAAAATATCCTTCTATCTGCTGTTCAAAGAATGCTGTGAGGAATAAGGAATAACTCATTTCCTAACACTTGAAATAGAATATAAGAGAAAGAATAAAAGTGCTATCAGAAGATGATTCTTCATCATAGCTGATGAGTGTATTTCGTGTTCGAATATTCATACAACATTTAACATAGTTCCTTGTGCATAATGTCAGCCAGTAAATTTCTTTCCAGTGGCAGTATATATCTTCTCATTCTTCACTGTTTTCTTTTGTCCTTTCTCAGAAGAAAGGTTTAGGGATCATGCAGGAAAACCCTTGTCAAGGGGACTAGTATGACTTGAAAATGGGGATAAATCAAAATAGTCTGAGATTTACAGCACACATAGGTTTTGGGGTGTGGGTTAGGTGTGTTGAAGGAATTACAGAATCAATTATCAGTGGCTTACCAGGTATTATTAGAACAGTAAGATAAACTAAGATTGTATAAATTTTTTTTCTTTTTGTTCCTCAGTCATACTTATTCTGTTGAAAACTGTTTAGCAGTTGTAGCTATGTAATACTGCAACTAAATTACTTGATGAGCAGTCAACACTAAAATGATCAGAAAGAGAAACTGGTTAATTCAAATAGCTTTCCTTCAGGAATTCTCTGCTACCCTTTCCCATCCCTATCTTTAAGTAAAACTAGAAAACCCCGCAGTGGTTTGGATTTTTATGATTCTTTTTTTTTTTAAGATTTATTTTTATTTTTGGATACAAGCTGGGGTGCAGGCCAGAGGTGTGAGGCCATGAGAGGGTTCACCAGAGGCAGAGTGGGGGCAGAACAGGCAGATCTACCAAAATACACTGCTGAGGGGAGCAGAGGGCAAGGCAGGAGAGGTCTGCCACTCCATGTGGGATTCTCCCTGGCCAGGCACCGAACTTTCACCGCAGCCGCCGACAGCTCCACAGCGCTGTACTAACCCGTTGTACCACCAGGGAGGACCGATTTTATGATTCTTTAAATGTGCAAATATTTGAAGCCTCCATGGATTTCTAGATGTTTCACATAGACAGGTTTCAAGAGCATGCATTTATATCATAGTAACTGAAATTCCACTAGCTTATGAGAGTGCTTTTGTTTATGTGATGTATATGATGAATATTGGTGTATAGTAAATATTGCAGCAATGCTATTTTTTTCTCTATTGGATGTAGTGAAAAATTCAAATCTTTTTTTTTTCCTGTTCATTTTCCAGAGAGTGAAGGGCGTTCTCCAAGTCATATTGCAGTTCTGTGTCGAGGCCGAGTTTTTGTCTTTGATGCAATGCATGAAGGAAGTTTGATCACCCCTCCAGAGATTCTCAGGTTTTTCAAGCTACTTTCATGAATCTTGTTATGTCTTACGCTTTTGCTTAAATTAAAAAACAAATGTTCAGAGATACCTTTTTATAAGTGACAGTAAACTGAAAAGTAAGAGTTATATATATATTGATTTAAAAAAATCTATTTTTAGTCTAATTTTTTTTGAGAACTTTTTATCATCTAAAAATCATAATTGAAACTTCAAGAAACTTACAACCCAGTGCATATTCCAAGTCCAGTCCCCGGCTTCCTGAAGGAGAGGATAGTGCTGCCCACACCATTAGCCAGGACTCTGCCCAGCGACATATGTAAGTCATTGTAGAAAAGAAAAACCCTGACTCTAATCTTGCCCCAGAATTAATCACTGTACTAGTTTGGTGTATTCTGTCCTTCCAGATACATTGCACTCAGTTTACATGCACATAAAGATTTCTTTTAAAAAAGAATATGTATTTCATACAAAGTATGTATTATATACATGCAAATAGCAAGTCCATATAGAAATATATAGGGTGTGTATATATACTATTATTTTATATCTTTATTTTTTTAAATGTATAATGAAAAAAATTAGGATGTACAGGGAATTATATAATGAAGCCCCCAGGTACTCACCTCGGAGTTTCAATAGTTACTAACTCTTAGCTTTATTTTGTAAACTCATAGTTTTGTTTCAGGTATAGCTGCTTGTGCTCCTTCCTCACTTCCCCATGGATTATTTTAAAGAAAATCTCAGACATAATATCCTTTCATGATAAATATTTCTTTGTGTGTCTCTAAAATATAAGGACTCTTACATTCATTAGAAGTATTAGCTAAAACATATACAGTGCTATAGACCAATATCACCTTACTGAAAATAATCTAATTAAAAATATTTTCATTATCAATCCCCCTCCCCACCAAAAAAATAGACATGTAAAAAACCCTCTACTCTTTCAGTCAGCCTTCCCTGGAAATTGTATCTAAAAGACAGAGAGTCCCAGTCTCCATGGCAGTTACATGGGGAACCTTAAAAAGAAGGCAAACACTTAACACCCAGGCTCTGAACAAACAATACCGTGAATTAGCAATTGTATTTTGATTGAGAAAAATAAAATCTAGGGAATATTCCCCAGGCCTAATCCAAGGTCATTAGGATTTATACCTATGTTTCTTTTAAATTAGTTTTTTTCTTTTAATTTGTGGGAGGGCTGCAAGGACATATTTTTTTAATGTACATTTAGTTTGAAATGTTGGCAGAAATTTAGGTAGGAATATTCTGCAAGCATTAAAAAATTAGTACCAGAATTTTAGAAAGAAAATAGGGGTTGGTGTTAGAAATCTGGTTGTTGATTACATGACGATGATAGTTTAAGCTATTTAAAGAAGTAGATGAAATTACCAAGAGAGAAAACTATAGAAGGGGTTGAGGGAAGCCAGTGACATAAATTTGGGGGAAACACACATTTGGTATTGAAAGGAGAATGAATGGTAAATGAGAAAGTCCTGAGCAGTCAGTGAGGTAGGTGGCCACAGGGGAACAGTGCTGCAGAGCCTGGACAGAAGATAATTTAAGATTTATACTTGGGTGTTAAATGTTATGATGAGGAAAATTAAGGCTGGAATAATCTGCTAGGTTCTTATTTTTTTATAGGGTGCTATTGGTGACTCAAAAAAGCAATTTACAGATTAAGCAAATTTAAGAGCAATTTAAGAGGAAAGTAGGAAGGTAGAAGCCAGGTTGTAAGGAAATATCAAGTCCAGCATATTTTAAAATGTATGATTCTGAAATGTAAATACTGTTAATACAAATCTTTGTGTTTATCATACCAAAATTGGATATGCAGCTGAAAACAGGTGTACCGAGAGCATTTATTATTCCAAATTAAAGGATTGTTTTAGTTATCAAATCTGTACCTCTTTTTATTTCATTTTAACAGAGAACTTTTTATTTTTTGTTGAAGTAACACATTTTATCAGAGAATTTTTTTAACCTATTTGTAGAGGTGTGATTGACATACAAAAACTACATATTTCATATATACAACTTGATTTGTTTGAAGATAAGGGAGATAAGACCCAGAAGTGGGATTGACGGATCATATAGTAATTCTATTTTTGATTTTCTGAGGGCCCTCCATGCTGTTTTCTACAGTGGCTGCATCAAATTACCTTCACACCAGTAGAATACAGGGATCCCCTTTTCTCCACATCCTCACCAACACTTTTGTCTCTTGTCTTCTCAATAATAGCCCTCCTGACAAATGTGAGAGGTACATCATTATGGTTTTGACTTGCTTTTTTCTGATGATTAGTGATGTTGAGCACCTTTTCATCTTGCTCTTGGCCAGGTGTATGTTGTCTTTGAAGAAATGTCTATTCAGTTCTTTCACCCATTTTTAAATTCAGTTATTAGTATTATTTTGCTAATAATAAGAGTTGTAGGTACTCTTTATTATTTTGGGTATTAGCCCCCATTAACTCCCATTCTTCAGGTTGCCTTTTCATTTTGTTTCTTTCAGTGTGCAGAAGCTTTTAGTTTGAGGTAATCACACTTGTCTATTACTTTAATTGCCTGTGCTTTTGATATAAGATTCAAGAAATGATTGACAAGACCAACGTCTAGAAGTTTTTTTGGCCATATTTTCTTATAGGAGTTTTATTTCAAGTCTTATATTTAAGCCTTTAATCTACTTGGAACTGATTTTTATGTATTGTGTAAGACAGGGATCCAATTTCTTTTCTTTTTTTTTTTTCTTTTGCCTGTGATGATCCAGTTTTCCCAAACCATTTATCTGAGAAAATATTCTTTCCCTATTGTGTAGTCTTGGCACCGTTGTGGTAGATCAGTTAGCTGTATGTGTGTGGTTTTATTTCTAGGCTTCCTATTGTGACCTATTGGTCTATACATCTTTTGAGTCCTATAACTTTGTAATATATTTTGATATCAGGAAGTGTGATCCCTCCTGTTTTATTTCTCTTATTCAAAATTGCCCTGGCTATTCAGAATTTTTTGTTATTCCATATGAATTTAGGATTATTTTTTCCTGTATCTGTAAAGAGTGTCACTGAATTTTTGGTAGGGACTATATTGAATCATCATCACATGCGGTAGTATGGACTTTTTAATGGTGAAGATTTTGATAATTATCACCTGACCTTTAATTTTTGAACTTAAAATGCTATTTCAGATTTAACACATTTTCTCTGGTAACTTCACTCTAATAATAACTGCCTTTTATAAGCTGGCCATTTCCCACTTCATATGACCAAATCAGGGAGCCAGGAAAAATTTCATAGCCAAAACTTTGAGCTGGTAAGGGAAAATAACCATCAGCACTACACGGAGAAAAATAGGCAGATTTTACTATTTTAGCATTCAGAATTTAAACTAATAAAACTAATTGCTATGCCCACCATAACCACAAACTGTGGAAACTTTATTTGTACTTGAAGCAAAATCAGTAATGGTCAAAGACAAACAGGAGGCAAGGCAAGTTACCTCCATTTTAGGTATAGATGTTAAAAGTGCTCATCTGCTCCGTGGGACACCATTATCCTCAAATAAAGAGGGGGGAATTTTGCAACAAGTAACTTATTTCTTCATAAGTGTTACAGAAATAATTAAGGATCAGAAGAAATGATGAAAATAATTGTATTTTTCCAATTCTGAATGATGAAACCACAAATAAGGGATTGCTACCAGTAGTATCATTAACTAAGCTAGTTAATTAACTCACTTTCCAAGAAATCCTAGGAAGCTTTAAATTTAGGTAATTTTTTAGCATGTGCCAAAAACCTCTGCAGATTTTTGACTGGTGAAATTTATTTTTCTAGTGATAGGAATTACTACCTGTTGTGACCTTTTGAAGGCCAAAGTAGCTAGTGACCTGCCTGTGCTCTTTTTGAATCCTCTTTACTTAATCTTCCATAAGGCATTTGACATACATCCACAAGAAGTGCAACAGTGAACCTGATGGACCTGGGATTGCAGCATTAACTAGTGAGGAACGAACTCGATGGGCTAAGGTTATAATTCACACTTTTCTTCATGAGCCTTTTCCCCAGCAAACTATTTTGAGATTTCTGGATATGTTGTAGTCAATATGTGACATTTAATCATTATCTCTTTGACTTTTAGGCACGAGAATATTTGATTAGTCTTGATCCAGAGAACTTGACTATGTTAGAAAAAATCCAGAGCAGTTTACTGGTGTATTCCATAGAGGACAGCAGTCCACATGTAACACCGGAAGATTACTCCCAGGTAGTTATCTCTCTTTATGTGTTATTTCTTCTTACAAATTTTATTGGTGTTCTCTTGTGTATATTGAAAATGAGAAATCTTTTTTCTTTGTACATATATATGTAGAGAGAGATAGATAGGTAGATAAACAGACAGACATGTATAGATAATAGCTATATAGATATGCAGTTTAACATGCAGATACTTATAAATCAAGATTAAATTATTTTAATTTGGAAATATTTTATTTTAGGTAACTGCAATGACCCTTATTGGAGATCCAACAGTGCGCTGGGGTGATAAATCCTATAACTTGATTTCCTTTTCTAATGGAGTATTTGGCTGTACTTGTGATGTAAGTAAACTACTGAAGTATTTTGCCTTTTAATTTTTTAGGTTAATTTAATGACTTCAGAGTAAAAAGTTTACTATGAAATGTGAGTGAAAGAGAGTATAGGACAAGTTACTTTCATCTGTAGTACAGCTGATGTTTGGTGTCTATTTGTCAAGTAGGATTTCCGTATTTTTTAAATGAAGCCTAAGGCCATTAAAATCCTCTGTTATCTGTTGAAAATTACAATCTATTTTAAAAGATACTGAATAGCATTGTGTTTCTATGCATGGAAAAAATATTTGTAGCTATGTTTCCAGATTTACCTAGTAATTACGTAGCTATTTTCCTAAAAGGACAAATGATCTTTGGAACTTAAGAGTTGTCTTCTCCTGTATGCTAAATTGTTCAGACTGGATGTTATATTTTTAAATAAGGATAAGTTGCTGGTCTCATCAAGAAGAAATCATCTTTCCTCCCTCATGCCCAGACCTTTAGTCTTTTCCTAACTATTCATTCTAAAACTGATCTTAAAATTTGTCATACTCCTTCCACTCCCATGTCTTCTCTTCCCTGGTTTGATAATTTCATTGACCATTTTTATATGGGTAGCTTGCAGTTATACGTTCCCATTTTTTACTTTTTGTTCTAATTTTAAGATTTGTGTTTTCCTGTATGTCAGATTGTTCAATCTGGATGTTATATTGTTAAATAAGGTAAGTTGCTGTCCTCATCAAGAAGAAATTATCTTTCCTCCCTTACTCCCAGACCATTAGGAAAACACCTGCTCTACTTTGATTTTTACTAAGAGAACCAACATCCTTCAAACTCAGGATAAAAATAACTTTAATGATCTATTCTATCTCTGAATAAAGAATATTGGTCCCATAGTGAGCATACATCTCTGCACAGTTGAGACACTTTCCTCTTGTAAATGTAAGAACTTCTTTTATGTGTGCATGCATTAATATCCACATCTATAAAAAATCTGATAATCTCCACTTAATATCCTGCTTCATGTAGGTTTCCCTTATAACTGAAAGTGATTACATAAGAAGCAATTTAATCTACGTAAAACATCATTAGTAAAGTTATATATACAGTAAAGCTATCCTTAATCCAAAACCATGTTGCTGCTATCTTCTACGGGTGCTTGAATTTGTACTTTTGTGATTATACTGATTAATCACATTCCCCCCTCAGGATTTAAAATGCTGGGGTCATGCATTTGTCTTCAGTATATAGGTTTTGTTGTAGGGTTTTGTGAAGGGCACTTGGGAAGCATGTAATAAACAAGAGTTGTTAGTAACAGCCACTTCTAGTTATAGCTGTGGAACAGGTTCTACAATAAGGACTTCAGAAGCATTATTAAAATCATTTTTCACAGCAGCTATATGAGAAAGGTTATTATTATCATGGGCTTATTAGTATCAGATGAGGGAGTTTACTTAAAGAATTAAGCAACTTCCTCACAGTTGCACACCTAGGAAGTGATCCAGTTTGTACTCAGAACCAAAATCCACATTCTTAAACAGTTTTTGAAAATATATTGTCTCCATATAAATGAAACAAAAAATATTAAAAGTTGTTTGAACAAATTCAGTATCAAAAAAGTATTTTTCATATTTCTTATTTTAAATGTGTAATATTTTTATACATTTAAATGTATAATATTTAAATGTGCGATATTTTTAGTTGATCATTAACCTTACACTGAGAAATAGGTGGGTATTTAGAGATTAATGCCGTTTTAAATTAAATATGTGATATCTGTGAAAGCTCTCTCTAAAGGTTTAAAGCATTATGTACTTGTGAGATGCAATTAGAAAAGGGGTGTTTGTCAGTGACCTTGAGTATTGCTGACAGGAGGGATGAGCTTCTCATGCAATTTGCACTAACTCCCTCACGAGTCACTCCTAATGTCATGACTGGTACCAACTTGGCAACAGTGTCTTGCACTTGCAGGTTGCACTGGGTCATGAAATAAGGCAGCAGAGCTGTGTAATGTTAGGGTGATATGTTTGGCACCTAATTGCTCTCTGAAACTGGGCCCAAATCTTAGGATCCCTTCTTTCTCTCCAGGGCTCAGAGTCCCATTCAGTTCATGGATGGTAATGGTGTCATAGTAGCATTAACGCAGGGGAAAAAAATCTGATGTAACTGTCTTCAAAAGAACATGAGAAAAATAAAGCAAAAATTTATTTTCCAAAATAATCCCTTAAAATTTGAGAGCTATTTCTGCCATGTCTGAACTCTTAGAGATATATACCCAAAATCACTATACTTTTTAATACTCACCAGATGTACCATATGTCTTTACTTAAAGAAATTCACTCCCCTTCAGCTTAGCCTTCAGGTAGTCCGCCATCTCCATCTGCTGTTCCACAGTGCTTTTAAGCAGTTTCAGAGCATCTTAGCATTGCGTACATAGCCCTGTTTGACTTCCATTACAGGTAGCAGTTGTTTTCTCTTGATTGTTCACATTTACTTTACACACCTCCCTGTTACTTCAAAGGCCCCAATTAGGTGTTTCCAACTTTAAGTATTTGTTCTGTCTTAGAAGGTGTAATACAGGAACTACTATACTGTGGGATATCCATATCTTTGTCAACTAGAGGCAAGGCATTTGAAAACTGTGCACTTTATTATGTGTTAAGAATGGAGGGAAAGTGAAAACAAAATACTAGGGTAGGTTTTACATTGACATGAAGTTTTCAAAATTTTGTGTATTTTCATTTTAGCATGCTCCTTTTGATGCAATGGTTATGGTAAACATCAGCCATTATGTTGATGAGAAGGTTTTAGAGAATGAAGGAAGATGGAAGGTATGCTAAAGAAATATTTTATCCTTTTCCTCCTAATATTTTTATAGATGCAGTATTTTTAAGTGTTCTCTATTTTCAGGGTTCAGAAAAAGTACGGGATATACCACTTCCAAAGGAACTTGTTTTCACTGTGGATAAGAAAGTATTAAATGACGTCAGTGAAGCTAAAGCTCAGTATCTCAAGCAGGTAGATTTTTCATTTCTTTCTTAGTAATGCTTTCTCTTATAATTGCCACGTATAGAAGTTTGACTATTACCCAAGCATGACAGCAAAAACATTTTTAAATTATAGATTTAAAACCCTTAATTTTTTATGTCGGACTGCTTTAATGCAAATGATAATTTGTATATCTTTTGGATTTTCTCTTTAGGTGATTTTTCACTGTTCCACTTAATTCTTTTCGTTAGGCATCTGACCTGCAGGTTGCAGTGTATGCCTTTACATCTTTTGGCAAAAAGCTAACCAAGAAGAAGAATCTTCACCCTGATACATTCGTTCAGCTTGCTCTTCAGCTGGCCTATTACAGATTTCATGGACGGTAAGCACCATTCATTCTCCATTTTAAGAATCTTGAAGTTCAAGTTCTTTACCATAGCTATTCATTCCTAACACCCGTGTTTTTCCTAAGACTTGTTCCATTTGGCACTGTGTCCTAACTTGTGCTTCCATCTACAGTGGAGTAGAGTTAAATTTTTTTTAATTATGTTTATTGAGGTAAAGTTCATTTACATCATTATATCTTTGGGGGTTAAAGGTTTAAACCTCTACAGATGTATATTTTCTCAGCATGTCCACAATGTAGTAGAGTTTTGATCTGTGGCAAATTCACAGTCTTTCCTTGTTTTTCCTGACCTTAGTACTTTCAAAGTATCTACCCTCTTCTAAAGGGATTTTGCTGTTCTTTGGGATTCAGATCATTTGGCTTTCCTCTGGCATCCTCAGTTTGTTAACGGTTCAGTTTACTAGTTTTGTACATGGTACATTTTATTCATTTTTAGAGTAGAAGAGATGATGAGGTGTGGCTTTCTATACCCTAAGCAGCATTGGAAGCTCTTTGATCTTGCTTTCCCCCCACATTTGTTTTTAGATGGAATATTTAAGCTCATTTACATTTAATGTAATTTTCAATAAGACTGGGTGTAGATCTGTATTGTACAGCTGTTAATTTTCGGCTCAACCATATTTTTGTTCTTTTTTATCTTCTTTTGAATTCATAGGGTTTTTTTTTATTCTTCTATTTCATCTCCATTGTTAGCTCTACTTTTGTTTTTTCTAGTAGTTACACTAAGGTTTACAAAATACATCTTGGCTCTCTCTTCCTTCATATATTTTTCATGTCAAATATAAGAACCTTAAGAGGGAATGCTTCCATTTTGCTTCTCCCACTATTTGTGCTGTTGTTGCCATATTTTATACTTCTACATATGTGCTAAACCTCTCAATGTTCTGTTATTACTTTTGCCTTAAGCATTCAATTATCTTTTATTGTAGTAAAAAATATGTAACATAAAATTTGCCATCTAAACCATTTTTAAGTATATAGCAATGATATTAATTACAATCATAATGTTATGAAACTGTTACCACTATTTAAAAAATATTTTTTGTCACTCCAAATAAAAACTCTTTACACATTAGGCAGTAATGTTCTATTCCCATACCCACTTCTCCAGCCCCTGGTAATCTCTAAAATATTTCTGTCTCTGTGAATTTGCCTGTTGTAGATATTTCCTATAAGAATAATAATATAACATTTGTTAATTTTGTATCTGATTTGTTTTACTAGGATGTTTCCAAAGTTCATCAATGGTGTAGAATCAGAACTTCACTTTCATAATTAAATAATATTCATATATATATATATATATACATATATGTACTCAATAGATGTATAATATTCATAAATACACATATACACACACACCACAGTTTGTTTCTCCGTTCATATGATAGACATCTGGATTGTTTGACCTTTTGCCTATTGTTAATGCTGGCATGAACATTCGCTGTAAATATGTGGATGAGTCCCTATTCTCAATTCTTTTGAGTCTACATCTAGGAGTGCAGTTGCTGGGTTGTGTAGTTATTCTATGTTTAACTTTTTGAGGAATTGTCAAAATATTTTCCATAGTGGCTATGCTATTTTACACTCCTGTCAACAATAGACAAATGTTCCAGTTACTTCATCTCCTTGCCAACACTTATTTTTCTGGTTTTAAAAAATTAGTCATTCTAGTAGTTGTGAATTGGTGTTTCGTGGTTTTTGTTTTTCCCTAATGACAAATGAGGCTGAGTATCTATTCTTGTGTTTTGTCAACTTGTATATCTTGTCAAATTCATATGATGCATTCTCTTATCTTGTAGCCCTGGTTGCTGCTATGAAACAGCTATGACAAGATATTTTTATCATGGCCGTACAGAGACTATGCGATCATGTACAGTAGAAGCAGTCAGTTGGTGCCAGTCCATGCAGGAACCTTCCAGCAGTGTGAGTATTTGAAAAGAAAAAATTCAGAGAATTTATTAAATTGTTTTAAAGGAGCCTTAACCCTTGAGTAACTTCTTTGACTCAAGTCCCCTGGATTAGAAGAATACTTTCAGAATTTTTTTCCTTGAATTTTTCAAAACACTTGTTCATTTACACTTGAAGTACATACATGGAAAGAATAAGAAATGGGGAAGTCCTAAAAAATCCCATTTGTGTGACTTTCTAAGGAAAATATATTTAATGCCTTAAATATTTCACCTTTTTTTTTTTAAAGATTTATTTATTTATGCATACAAGTTGGGGTGCAGGCCAGAGGTATGGAGCGGTGAGAGGGTTCACCAGAGACACAGTAGGGAGCAGAACAGGCAGATCGACCGAAATACACTGCTGAGGGGAGCAGCAGGTGAGGCAGGAGAGGTCTGCTGAGCCATGTGGGAATCTCCCCAGCTGGCATCAAACTCATGGCCAGCTGCTGACAGCTCCACAGCGCTGCACTTAACCCATTGTGCCACCAGGGAATCCCTCACCTTTTAATTTAACCTTAAAGTAACACCAGTAAAGTGCAGACGCTTCCAAAATGCCTTTAAGAGAAAGCTTTTTTCTCAATTTGGTTGAATGTTTTAGAAGTCACACATACTTGTTATCACATATTAGAATCATGACAGGCTTATATATCTTTTCTTGTACTTTTTTTTTGAAAGCACTTACACAACAGGGTAGTTCCTTCTCACTGCTGTTTAGGTGTTGTATTTGTTTCCTTAATTTTGACAGACATGCATATGTTAATTTAATTTCATGGAAATGCTTCATTACTGGTTTTGTTACAACTATGCCTTAGTTTTGAAATCCTAGTTGCTTCTGTCTAAACATTTGGTAATGTAACTTCAGTGCTGTCCACAAGTTCCTATTTTCCTGTCTGGGAAAGAAATAATTCAGGTGTGCAGCATATAGGAAAGGAAGTAGAAAAAAGGCAAAGATATGGAAGTATTTGTCTCAAGGTCTTTCTAGAAATCATCTTTTCTAGAGTACCCAAATCCTAATGATATTAAATTCAGGTTTTTTTATTTGTTTGGCTTCTGTACAGTATGCTATTGAAGTATCTTGATTTTTAATGCAGCTTCTTGAACGGCAGCAAAAGATGTTAGAGGCTTTTGCAAAACATAATAAAATGATGAAAGAGTGTTCAACTGGAAAAGGTAGTGATGTTGTAATTATTCTAACTTTTTAAAAAATTCTCTTTTCTTGAAAAATTTTTTCTAACCTCAGACTTGGGGTTTCATTGCAGGTTTTGATCGTCACCTTTTGGGATTATTACTCATAGCCAAGGAGGAAGGCCTCCCAGTCCCAGAACTCTTTACAGACCCACTCTTCTCCAAAAGGTGATATAATATAGTGTTTCAGAGCTTCACCCATACTATGTTCAGTTGCTTTTTTCCTGAATGTCAAAAATTCTTTAGCAACAAGATAAACTTCTGTAAGCCTAGTAAAATATCCTTTCTTTATGCCACACAGTGGAGGAGGTGGAAACTTTGTTCTCTCAACAAGTCTAGTTGGTTATTTAAGAATCCTGGGAGTTGTGGTTCCCATGGTACACCAGGGCTATGGATTTTTCTACCACATCAGAGATGACAGGTGAGGCTGCTTTTGTTACTTTCACTGTGCAAAATATAAGAAACATACCATTTTTGTTGAATGGATATCTTTCCACATTACGGTTCTCACTGACATCCGTAAACTGCTAAGTAGGTATTTGTTTTTATCATTTATCCCTAAGTATTATATTTATGTGTTTCACTGTTCTGCTTTTGAGGTGCTTGTTTAATCAGTCCTTTGGATGTTTTATGCAGAACACCATTGAAGGTTGACTCAATAACCATATCTTCCCCCTTCTCAAAAATCAGCATACATGTTAACATAGTTGTACTACCTAAGGTAGTTTACTTCTCTGATAGTAGAAAAATAGATATTTAATGCCGTTATTGAATGTTTCCAGGGCATAATGTATATAGATTGTGTATGTTTACCAAGTTAGATTAAGTTGTAAATATTTTTGCATCTTTTTGTGAATTTAATCTTCAGTATTATTTTGAGCAGTTCCGAATACCATTAAATGGACTTTGAGATATTTTAACTGGTGAATAACATACAGTCTTATAAATTTCCATATTTTAACTACTTCCCTACTATTTCCAGTTTTCTACCATTACAAGTAATATATCCGGTTCATTTCATCACACCACTGCCAACTCTATGCATTATGAAACATTCCTTACAAATTAGATAAGCAAAAGATATATAGCTTGAATTTTTTGTTTACTTATGAAGCAAACATTTTTTCTTTTTTGGCATCTGTGTACATTTTGTGAATTGTACATCTAAAAAAGGATTGTTACTTCTTTATATAATTTTGGAAAACAATGAAAAAATTTAAAAATATAATATTTTATAGGAATTAATCTTTGCAAAGAATTAGTTATTACTAAATAGGTATTTGAGAATTATATATACCATGTAGCTGGAAAATGACTAGTGATCATGAATCACTAGGGAGAAACAAGGTAGGATTTCTTGTAGGTTCAGCCCTGAATATCTTTCAGCAAATATAATCCATTCACACTGATTTCACTGTTGTATACCCAGCCAGAGCATGTTTTTATCTCATTCTGCTAATCTAAAGTACATGTCAAAGATATAATTTACTGTGTTTTTGGTTGTGTGAAAATTTCATGGTTGTCCACAGCTCTACATTGTACAATATTTTGGTTTTAATTTGAGCTTAATGCATTTTTTGCTATAGAAAATTTGAGTGTCTGGAAAGAGGATCTAGCCTGGTTTCTACTCTGAGTCTACCAGAGCAAGGCTTTTCTTTTTATTTCCATAGCTTCCTGGGGTCACTTTTATCACCTGCCAGATAGGAATTTTTCATCAACAGGCTCTGGAAGGAGAT
Source organism: Scalopus aquaticus (assembly GCA_004024925.1). Classification (NCBI taxonomy): domain Eukaryota; kingdom Metazoa; phylum Chordata; class Mammalia; order Eulipotyphla; family Talpidae; genus Scalopus; species Scalopus aquaticus. Next base: position 197,391 of record PVIJ01001021.1, on the reverse strand, counting down.
GGTGGAAGGCATGACTTGACTTGGTCCAAGAGAGTTTGCACTGGCTTTTCTAGAAATTTCTTTTCTTTCCACTTATCCTTTTTCTGTTTTATGTGTTACCCTCTTAAAGCACTATATTCTTATTCTTTAAAAAAGTTTGAATTTCATTACAAATAGTCACATAAATTCATATTCCAACTCATTCTATTTAGGATATGCTAGAACAGTTATTTATTTATTTGGACAAGGTGGGTTTGTTTAACACAGCAAGACCTTATTCCAGAGCAATCTTGAGTGATGACTAATTTTTCATTTCCTGTCATCCTTAGGCTCTAGTCACATAGTAATTTGGAAAGTCCTTATGTATAAATATGAATTTGCCTTTAAATGTGCCAGGTGACATTTACGTAATGTCAGCAAGAATCCACATACCCTATATGCATAGCCTGATGGACTAAAGGTCACGTTAGTACTCACATCACCATTTGGAGCCTTTTTGTGTTGTGATTTTTGCATAATACTTAATCATTTAATATTTGTGCTTCACAGGTTTCTTGTGGCCTGTTCTGCCTGGAAATCACATCCAGAGACTGATGCAGAAAAGCTAATTCAGCAGACTTTTCATGCTTTCCATGATATGATGCAGCTGATGGACACTGCTCATCTTTAGAGACTAATCATTTATTAAGCACTTAACCAAAATATTTTTAAACTGGCTGCTGGGAGTGGGTTGGTGATGTGAGACTTGAAGAAAATGTGCTAAATGCAGAAATTAGAAGAATCATGCTCTCTAAATTTATTCTGACATAGAAAGTAGAAATATTTTTAAGTTTCATCTGCTGCAGGAGCAATGCAAATTATGATAGAGTGAATGTAGAACTATGCAAAGTTAAAGCCTCAACAATGCAAATTTAAAATTTTACCAATGCAGGTCTTACTTTAACTTTTAAATATTTTTGTTGATACCTGTGTAAGTTATAAATCCTCTCTGAGCATCATTACATAGTCTTATCTTTCAAGCACCTTAACATTTTCTAGTTTTCCAATATGAAATATATGAGTAGATGGTAATTTCCCTGAAATCAATGCCTTCCACCTCTGCCACAGGGATATAGCCTAATATGTTTGGGAAAGACCACTCTAATTTAATGATGATCTAATAAAGAGAGTTTCTGTTGAACAGACAGAAGAATTAGGTTGTAGTAAGATGTACACCCTCAGACACACAAAAATCCTTAACAAAATCTGTTACAGGATATGTAGTTAATTTTGTGAATGTGAAAATAAGAACTTATATTTAAAATTAGATGTTAGGCCTCCCTGGTGGCCCAGCGGTTGAGCGCTGCGCTGTGGAGCTCTCAGCAGCGCACGTGATGCGAGTTCGATGCCCAGCTGGGGAGAATCCCACATGGCGTGGCAGACCTCTCCTGCCTCGCCCGCTGCTCCCCTCAGCACTGTATTTCTGATCTGCCTGTTCTGCTCCCCACTGTCTCTGGCGAACCCTCTCGCTGCCCCACACCTCTGGCCTGTACCACAGCTTGTATGTATAAATAAATAAATCTTAAAAAAAATTAAATTAGATGTTAGTGACTTAAAAGGATTAAATGTTAAATCAGGTTCTCAGGATTTTACAGTTTTCTCCTCTGTTCAATTCTGTAGTTTCTACTCTCAGAAAATAAAGCTCCCAAAATCATACAGCTTCTTGTTTTGTGTTTAAGTGATTTATTCCTGTTTGACCTTATATTTTGTGATCTCAGTAATGTATTGTTATATAATACACTCAGAACTTAGTTTCTTAAAAAGTTATTTCTCATGATTATGTCAGTTGATTGTACCCTGTGGGATGGATGTTCTGCTGGTCTTGCCTGATTATTTTTAGGGAATTGCAACTACCAGGACTCTAGACTGAGTCTGGAAATCTAAACCTCACCCACTGTCTGGGGACTTTGTGGCTGGGACTCTGTCTCCATGTGGTCTCTGTAAGTAGCCTAGCTGAGACTTGGCAGTGAAGCATTCCAAGAGCACAAGCTAGCAGTTGCAAGGCCTCTTGAGGCCTAGACTCTGAAGTTACATGATATTCTTTTGTATTTATTAGTGAAACAAGTTAGAGAGACAGTCCAGATTCAAGGGCTGGTGGAAAAGTCTCAGCTCTTACTAAGAGGCGCAGCAGAGCTATTTTGTAAATGTAAATGAGTGGGCACTAGAGGCCTCATATGATTCATTGAGGGCTGAATTTTTACCTATTTACCATCAGGATTATGATATAGTTAAAGAATTGGTTATATACATATTTAAAAAAATATTGCTATGTGTTCTGAATTTGATAAGACTAGCTTATTATTTCTTTGTGAAAACATTGAGCATTGGCTTCTGGCATTTGATATCCTTATATCCTTATGTTACTTTAGAATTAGGAAATGAATTCTGAACTAAGGACCTTTTCCCTCACTAGTACAATTTTGTGGGTCTGAAGCCAGGGCATTTAGCTCATTTGGCTGGTTGTTTTAAAATATTCAGGGTTGAGTATTTTTGAAACTGATCCCACCGCTGCAGAGAAACCTCTTGTCACTCATGATTCCCTAACCTGCCTGAAGTTAAAAGTCAATCCAGAACATTTTCTACAAAGAGATTACTGGGCCTCAACCCATACTGTTGAATCAGAAATGTCTAGGGGCAAATGCTCCAGGATCCTTCTCAGGTAAGTTTAGGATAATTAGACAAGAGTAGGTTGACTTCTCACTTTTGAGTCAGTATAGTAATATACCCCTTTCCCCACTTTTTTCTTGGTTAACTGAAATTCAATTCACTGATAGATATGGTCACATAAAAAAGAATTCTTTGGTAATAACTATTCTGTTATAGAATTTGGTTAGGATAGTTTACTGACCTAAATAGCCTGTCAAAGCAATGAGAATTAATATTACTGCAGAAAATTATGGGGAAAAAACTTTCAGTTGTGGTTAGTTTCCAAGGGTGGCCTAGAATATTTCTTCTTATTCCCCATCTAAACATAATTCCTTCTTGAAGGAAAAGTGAATTCATAGTCTGGGAAAATTAGAATTATTTGAAAAAAGTACAGTTGCCATAGAAAGTCAGCATTTTATTGCTTATACTCCCAATATTTCAAATGGGAGTAAGAGATAATATGCTCAATTTCCATTGAGTTTTAAACATTTTAAAAAAGTGGTATGCTTCTTTTTTGCTTGATGGAACACATGTCCTGCAGAGTTAGCTTGCTAACTGAAATTTCATGTTTTCTTGAATACTGATGTATCCCCAGCTTTATCATCCATTAAAAAAAAAAATCTCAATTCTGCAACAATAATTTAGAAACTTACCAAGGGTAAGAATAGGCTATTCACAATTTATTTTTCTTTTGTACATGTAAAATTGTTCCCAAACTTTCCTGTCATCTACCCAACTATTCAGGACCCTGAGAATTTTCCCTATGTGCGTGACTTCCATTAATTCTACTACTTTATATATCTGAAATTTATTCTGTTTTTGCTTCTGACAACTCCTGGAAATCTAGCCAGCTATTTTCACACTTCATTTAGATAGGTGTCATTTATAACTCCTAAATTTAAAAATCAGACACCAAACTGAATGTTCTAAATTGATTTGTATGTACCCATACTTTATGATGACTTAGACTAGAAATTTCTTTTTCAAGTCAGAGAAAGTTGTAGAACGACTTGAATTTATTTTTAAGACATACTTATAACAAGAGTTCATTAGTTCTGTGTCCCAGTCTGAACACTGACCATGGAGAAATAGATGCCTTTCTGTGCCAGCAGCTGCTGGTGCGTGCCCTGCTCCTTGACTTTGCCGTTCTGAAACACCACTATTACGTCTGCGTTCTGGATGGTGGACAGGCGGTGAGCAATGACGATGCAGGTGCGGCCTTCTCTGGCTTTGTCCAGGGCTTCTTGGACAATCTATTGATAAATCCAAACAGAAGTCTTATCTCAAAAATTCCATACAAAAATTTTAACATTACACGAGACTTAAACATTTTTACCATTCTAGCAAAAAGTTTTACTTTTTCTCATCTCTTTGACTCTTGGGTGTTAAGCATCTTTATTTACATATTAGCATTCTATATAGTTACCTTCTGCTTTTTAATTATACTAAAATGGATTCCCACACTGTTAATAATATTCACAAGTTTTTAAATTTACTCAAATACTTACGTTTTTTGTAGTCACAATATATTTTATACTTAAATAGTTTCCTTTTGTTTAGTATTTCATTTTCCAGTTTTTTCATGATTATAGTTAATGTTATTTATGCAGGTTTTTTTCTTTTGAATACTTTTTTGTGTTTCTAAAAATATGATTATTTTTAGAAAATTTGGAAAATACTGAAATAAAATAAAATACTCTCAAAATAACCATTATCTACATTCATTTTTTTCTCTGTTCATATTTTTTTCATGGTTGATAACACAAAAATTTTCTATTTTACAAATAATATGGGACATGGAGTAGGTCATACCTTTTCACTTTCAGTATCAAGAGCTGATGTAGCTTCATCTAATAATAGGATTTGAGGTTGTCTGATGAGGGCTCGGGCAATAGCGATCCTTTGTTTTTGACCTCCTGAGAGCTGAGTCCCTTTATCTCCCACTCTTGTTTCATATTTCTGCAAGTTAACCATTAAGTCAATGAAGTTCTTATCCCCCAAAATTACTAATGGCATATTGAATAAACTTTTACTTTATAAGAGCTGACCATAAGTTTTGCATATAAAAAGTATTCAGAGTCAAGTTTTTAAATTTAACAATATTAATTTTTAAAGGAAAACTAGAAAACTAGTGACCAATTCACAATGGTATTCTATAGTAGAAATTTGAGCAACAACTTCTTGAATTCCTCCTTTTATCTAGTGCCTAAATTGATCTGATGTTACTAGAGTCCTAAAAATATTATATGCTAAAATTTGATGTTTTAAAAAAGTTTAATTTGAAATATTACTGGCAGATCCTAATTTACTCTATTTTAAACTCATTCATTCTGTTAAATACTTCCTGAGCACCTGTTAATATCAAGAACTGTGGGAGATAAATAAATGAATTCAGCTTTGTGCTTACCCTGAGAATTTATAGAGAAAACATACATATAGCATTTAATGCAAAGTCAAGTAAGTATCAAATAGTGGTATATACAACATATTAATATAAAAGAACAGGAGAGGGAAACAGAAGTTGTGGAGACATGGTAGAAGAAGGAGAAGAAAGAGGAGATAAACTAAATTTTTGTAGAGAAGATGGGGAGTTGGATTCCAGGTTGAACAGCACAGAATGAGTAAAGGTGCAAATTAAATGGTTCAACTTGCAGGACTTATACATTTATGTACAATATGTGAATCAATGTCCTAAAGTCCAATGTCAGCTGAATCAAAAGCTGAAGATTTAAAGTTTTTCTATTCAGTCAGTCAATGTCTATGATGGGTAAGGTTAATTAACATGAAGGCATTTAAATTTTGTAAATGAAATTTCTAATTGTAGCAGAATATAACAGCAAAAATAATTAAGCTCTACCTCAGTTTAATCTAGTGGAACCTCAGATGCTAAATAAGTGTGGCAAGATTAATTATCCCTGGCCTCATTTTTAGGGATTACAAGTCTTCTTTCCAGGACTACAAATTTTCTATTTGCTGAAGGAAATGGTCTCATTGAACTCTTGTCTTAATTTTGAAATTCACATTGACTTCATTACACTTTGGCTACAGTAATACCAACTGCAATGTCTTACTAGTGTTGAGGACGATGAATACTAAACTAAAATGACACCACAATTAATTCAAAATGGATCAAATATAAAATGTCCAAAGATTACAGACTTAAATAGAAAAGTACAGTATTTTTAGGGAAAAAATAAACATTCCAGACCTATAGCAAGACAAAGGTTTCTTAGACTCTAGCATTAAAAGCGGTCTGTAAGTGGAAAAATTGTTAAATTGAACCTCATCAAAATATAAAACTTAGGTTCTGCAAAAGATTCCTTTAAGAGGGTAAAAATCAAGCTACAAATTGGAAGAAAATATTTTCCAATTACACATCTGCCAAAGCACTACAAACTAGAACATTGGAACATTTCTCAAAATTCAACAGTAAAAAAAAAATCCAACTAAAAAATGGGCAAATACATAAGCTATTTCATTAAAGAGGAAAGGTTTATGTCAAATAGATGATGTTCAAAATCATTTACCATTAAGAAATGCAAATTAAAGGCACGGTGAGAGATCATTATACACCTTTCAGAATGTCAAAAAAAAAGTGACGGGAAATGTTGGCTGCACAGGGAAACTATCACCCATACTAGCTGGTCAGAAGATAAAATGGCATAGGAAACATTTTAACAGTTTCTTATACAGCTAAATATACAATTATCATACGCTCCAGCAATCGTACTACTGGGTGTTTGTCCCAAAGAAATAAACACTCGGGGCCTCCCTGGTGTCACAAAGGGTTAAGCACAACGCTGTGGACCTGTCGGCAGCTGCAGAGTGAGTTTGATGCCTGGTTGGGGAGATTTCCACATGCCGCAGCAGACCTCTCCCGCCTCGCCCGCTGCTCCCCTCAGTAGTGTACTTCAGTAGATCTGCCTGTTCTGCTCCCCACTCTGTCTCTGGTGAGCCCTTTTAATGACCCACGCCTCTGGCCTGCACGCCAGCTTGTATGCATAAATAAATAAATCTTTTTAAAAAAAATAAACACTTAGGTTCACAAATATTTATAAAAGCTTCATCATAATAGTCCCAAACTAGAGACAACCTAGATATTCAACAGGTGAATGTGTAAGGTGGAATAGAATAAGACTCAGCAATAAAAAGGAATGAGTTCTAGATACACACAACTTCAGATATTATGCTGAGTGAAAAAGCTAATCTGGAAAGGATACATACTATATGTGTGTTTATATAATATTCTTAAAGTAGAAAATTATACAAATGGACAACAGTCAGTGGTTGGTGGACTGATGGCAGAAAGGAGTGGTGTATGGCTATCAAAGGACAACATAAGAATTTTCGTGGTGATGGAAATACTGTCTACCTTGACTGGGGTGGTGAATGCATGAGTCTCTACACGCAATAAATGGCACAAAACTAAATAACACCGGAAAAATCTGAATAAGATAAGTGAATTACACCAATGTCAATGCCCTGGTTGTAAGACTGAACTACAGTCTCGCCAGATGTCATTGGAGGAAACTAGGACGGGTACACAAGATCTCTGTTTTTCTTATAACTGCAGGTGAATCTATAATCATCTCAAAATTTGAAAAGAAAGTATCATAAGATAGAAACCAAATATGGCTGTAGTCTGGATGCCCATAACCTCCAGTTTGTAATCTGAGATATGGTGCTTTGAGTTAGGGTCTCATTTGCTTCTCACTGCACTTGTAGGAGGGAGACACGACAGCTAATTTTCCCTTGTACCAATATAGAAATTTGGTGTTGTGAAAGCTCAATTTCTTGTCCAAGGTGTTAGTAAATAAGATTTCATTACAGGACTTTGTTGGTGTCTAACAATTGTTTTGGGGAAGGAAAGAGTTTGCTGAGTCTTATTTCTTCCTAAGAACTTACATTGGGTAACGTCTCGATGAAAGGATGTATGTTGGCTGCTTTGGCTGCATTCACAATTTCATCCTGTGACACAACCCGGCTGTTGTCTCCATAGGCGATGTTCTCAGCAATGCTGCAGTCAAACAGGATGGGCTCCTGGGACACAATTCCAAGCTGGGCTCTGAGCCACTGGATGTTGAGTTTCTTTGCTTCTTGACCATCTAGGAGCTGAAAACCAAAGTCCACAAACTTTAAGAAGGGCTTAAAAAGGAGAAAAATATAACAGTAGGTGATTAGCTTAGCCACTTGGAGGACTGTTACATGTGGGATCAGCAATTTGTGAAACCCCAGACCTCATAACCACCAACACAGCCAAAAAAATATTTTTATGGTGGTTAGACTATCCCTTACTGTCATCTATATGGCAAAAATGGTAGCATATTTGAGCCCATCTTTCCTTTCTTTGTCTTGATCTGCCCTCCTCCGAGCAGGTATACTATCCTCAGCCTTTAAGCATCATACCTGTATCTGTTGTCCCCTGAATATCTTGAAACTTACAACTGAACTTTATCCCCTTCCCTCAAGCATACCAAGGGGGAAAAAAATCAGTAGCATAGGCCCCAGATTCTGAAAGTGGGTCAACTCTTGATCTGAACCTCTAGTTATCTTCTCACTGAAAGCTGCTAGCCTTAAAGTTTTCCCATCTCTCTTTCTGACATGATTAAATGGCAGTGTCTTTGGGAGAATGGGTTGGTGGCAGTTGTGATGGTTTTTATTTGCTATAAGCAGGTGGCCTGGTGCCTCTGGAGGAGCCTTGTGATACAGTGGCTGCAAATGCAGCTTCCTACAATGTGAAAACCATAGAGCATACATCTGAGAGGTATGAGCCTATAGCCCTACATCATACACAGTGTTGTAAACCAAAGTTACCTCAATGGAAAAAAAGTAATAAAATACCACTGGTAAAGCAACAGACATAAATAAGTTCAACCGTCCACCTAGTCCTGATCTTTCAGTGAGAATAAAATTTCTACCACAGTGTCAGCACAACATACCTGTAGAGTGACATTGAGTGGTTCTGCAAAAAGTTATAACTGAGGAGTAACTGTAACAGTGGAAGTATAAGATTTTCCAGAAAGAAATATCTAAAGAAGAGTTAATGCATTAGTGATTATCTAAATGGGGGTGGGCTCCCCAGGGCTAGGTCAGTGGGTGCCATCCCAAGGTAATGGGAGATGCAGGCATTATCAATAAGAGCCAAATCTTCACTTGGGAAGACAGCCACGAATTAATACCAGAAAATCAATGATGAAAACCAAATATGAAAGGGCTTGAGGTGATGATCAAAGTCCAAGATTGAGCACCTAGAGCTAGAAGGCAAAGCAGAGTTAGTGGGAGGAAACAAACTAGTAATCTGTCTGGGGAACTCCCTGATGGCGCAATGGGTTAAGTCTCAGCATTATGAAGCTATCCAGAGCCAGTGCAGCACAAGTTCGATACCCCACCAGGGAGCTTCCCACAGGGTACAGCAGACCTCTCCTGCCTCACCCACTGCTCCCCTCAGCAGTGTATTTCAGTCAATTGGCCTGTTCTGCTCCCCACCCTGTCTCTGGTGAATCCTCTCACCGCCCCCGCCCCCACTTCTGGCTTACACCCAGCTTGTATGCGTAAATAAATAATCTTAAAAAAATAATTTGTCTGGTAGTCTATCTAGAATTCTCACATGAATTTGTGACTCATCTTTATAACCACAAAGTCAGTGTTTAGGAGGATCAGGTTGGCTTACCAGGCCCAGGCAGGGTAGAGATTAACTTTATATTTAGTGTTTTCTGAGTTATGCTAAATTCCAGATACAGCAGGTCCTCAAAAAACATTTCATTCAACGTTTTGTTGCAACATTGATGAGAAAAGGAGAATCCTGGTCAATACTGAATGAAATGAAGTTGTTCAAGGACCTCCTGGTTTCATCATACATTGTTTCACTTAAAGATACAGTTTTCAAGAATCTACTGATAATGATAAATGAGGACTAACTGTACATGCCCTGTTGTCTGTCTGTCTCTCTCTCTCCCCCCATATGTGCGTGTGTGTGTGTGTGTGTCTAGACATATATATATGTATATATGTGTGTATATATATAAATATACATGTATGTTTGACTATGATACCAGTATGGGGTTTACAGAAAATGGTGATTTTATCAAATAGGATATGGTCTTGTCCACTTTTTTTCAAGATAGCAGTATTGGTTTGGCCATTTAAAATACAGTTTGCAATAAATTTACTAATTTAAGATAATTGCTCACCACTGTCCCAGCCATGGGGTCGTAGAACCGTTCGAGGAGCTGGACCACAGTGCTCTTCCCACAGCCGCTGCTGCCCACCAGGGCCAGCGTCTGACCCTTCTTTACCTCGAGGCTCAGCCCCTGAAGAACGGGCACGTTTGGCCGGGTGGGATAGTTGAACACGACTTCATTAAACGTCACATTTCCTTCAAATTTTTCCTATAAAAAATTTTAGTGTTGCTATAATAACTGGTTTGATAGCTATTGGAATAAAAAGCATTATTTCAAGGAAACTTTACCAAAGACTCTAGTAGAGAACATAAAATTCATATTCAGTACAGTGCTGGCACTTGCGAATACTGATAGCAAGTCGTTGGTATGTAAATGAAAATGGGAGATGGGGTACGGGTTGATTAGATATTTGTGTTACAGATGATTATTATCTAAACTCACTTTCTTAATAAATTTAAGATAAATATTTGGCTTTCCCACTAATATTTGGCTTTCTGAGGCTGGAGCCAAGCCAATATTCCAAAGGCTTTGGAAATTAGAGCAGGTTCTACCTGCTGACTTTAGTGAACAACAGCTCTGGTCTTAAGCCCTGGAAGCCTCTTTATCCCACTCGCTTGGCACAGTTTTCTTGCAACACAAAATAATAAAATGCTGGAAAGACCGTGTTAGTCCCCACCACTTTACCCACACTGCTTCTTATGCATTTAAAGGAAGGGGCAAAATGAACTAAGATAGAGACTGTGGATGCCTTGGTGGCGGGTATGGTGTGGTGACATACATCTGAGGTGTGATCTGCCTCTGAGTCACCTACAGTGCTATAAACCAACGTTACCTCAAAAATAAGTCCAGCAACTTGTGTCGTGCAAAGAGCACAAAGATATTCAGAGTTAACTCTGGAGACAATATAGGATTATTACTCTTACTGTGAATAAAGTAGCTTCTTACCAATAGTAACTCTGCCATTACAAAATGTGATTAAACCCAGATTGCTAAATTACATTTACATACAGAATTACATACATGTCTTCATGCAGAAATCGCAATTTTCATGAAAATTAATCCATTCCAGGTTTACTTTTTTTTTTATCATTAGGTATGCTAAACTTCAGAATCCTTGAAACCTCCTAAGAAAACTGAAAATGTCAGGACAGTTGGTCAAATAGCAGCCCCAGAAATATCACAAAGTAAGCTAAATAAATGTCAATGTAATTACTATACATTTATGCTATAGTTATGATCTAGCAGACAGCAAACCTTTAGGAAAACAATTAACCAAGAACTCATCAGACAACAGAGAACTCACAGGCCTCAGCCCCTCTTCACTGTAGCTGTCAATCAAAGGTTGTCTTTCAAACAGCATGAATAAGTGGGCTGCAGACAGCTTGGCCTTAGCATAGTCTGGAGCAAAGGAACTAGCATGTCCTAGAGCCACTGCACCAAACACAATTGCTGAAAACACCCTAAATAGAAATAGAGGAATTAAAAAATTAGCTCCATGATAACTGAAAGTCTGAAGACATATTGCTTCTATTACAGTATTGATCTTAACATACACCAGTCCTCCCATTTCCATGCATTCCTATAACAAAAGCAATCCAGAGGAGAGGCAAGATGATCCACTGCCTGAGGGTTTTCTTTCTCTTCTGCCTTCTGGTTTCCTTTAGGAGCCTCTAAATTTCCTAGAGTTAACAATTTTCCAAAGCTCTTTTTTTTCAGGAGGAGGCTTATAACTGATTCTAACTTGAACTCAAGTAAACTTAGAAACTAGTTGTATCCTCTTTAGAGTTAAGGGAACTGAAGCACCAAATGCTTTAGGATACCAGACAAGAAGTAATGTTTCCTACTGAATCTATGGCCCTGACTTCCAGTGATTTCTACTCCATACAGATAATCATCATCAATGTGGTTAAAGAATTTTTATTAGGGAAAATAGCTTTTAGCAGGCTTTTCTTTTATAATTAAAATTAGTACTGATGCTACTCTGAAAAAACAATTGTCCTAAGCTAAAGGTCTATTTTTTAAACTATATGCTCTTTAAAGAATGGCTATCGATTACGACTTTTAGGAAGGACTAAAGATTCTGAGATCTACATCTCCACCAACCCATTTATTTCTGCCTCCAGAGCTTTCTGAGAAAAGGGGGTGGAGTGGGATGAGGGAGGGAAAGTCCAATCTAGTAACAATGAAGAACATAAATATTTTCTTCTTTTAAATATCTAAATCTGGTATATTAAAATATGTTCAAGTGCATGGGAGCAAGAATGGTAAATATAGCAAGGATTCCCTTAACTAGTTGATAAGGTTGATTACCAAAAATTAAATGTTTAAGTGGTGAGAACAAACCCACATGTAGTTGCCTAGGTTTTTTGTTCAGCCTGTAACCTAGCTTCAGCATGAAAGAGTAAAAAGCTGCTGTCCAATCATCCAGAATTTACCACAAAGCTAAAAACAAATATGTAATTTTTTTTTTTTTTAAAAGCAGGACAAATTTTCTCAGTATCATTTTTGTGGAAAATGAAAGTATCCGAAAGGGTTATTCCCAGTTGAACTTTTCCATGTAACCTTCCAAACTGTTCTCTACCCATCTTTATCTTTTATCATCCCACTCTTTGTGCTGGGACCCTGACCTCATACACAACATTTAAAGGTTTTCTTTCTTATCTCCTGGCTTCTGATGGCTTTGGCAATGAAAGGCACTGACTTCAATGGAGGGCTGGAGGAGAATGAGGCCATGGTATTTGCTTAGGATTTGTTTCTTTAACTTCCTGTTAGATTGTTATGTTGTTGGTTTCCTCCACCAAAGGCCACACAAAGGGTTCTGAAACTCTTTTGCTCCTCTTCCCTTTTAGGCTTAAGTCTTGAGCACTCCTAGGTGGTGCACTGCTGAGGTGTCAACAGCTCCCCTGTGTATTGTTTACCTTAACACTCCTCACACCTTTGTAAAATAGACCCTTCAGCAAACTCTCCTTAGTTACTACTTGTAGTGCCTTTTGTTTCCTGCTGGGATTCTTACTGATAGAGAATTCACACACACACACACACACACACACACACACACACACGCACTTTATCATTATTTTTAATGTTACATGAAAGCAAAATAATAGCTCTTACATAGTGTCACCTTGTCTTGACCTTGTTCAATAAAAGGTTGTGCACTATTGCTTTAAACTCATCCCATCAGAACAGAAATATGCCAAGTGTTCTTAAGAAGAATCGTTTCTCTTTGGCAAGACGAGGCTGCAACCTAATTGAATGTACTTAGCATATTTTGAAAAGAGGAAAGCATTAATTAGAAAGACCACTGGTCAGCCTTGGAAACCAAGGGGACAAAAAAAAAAAGGATGAGGCAAATATTAGCAGGGTCATCTTAGGCCTGGTTAGGGGCAAGAGAGCCTTATGCCAAATTTCAGCCAAGCACTCCCATCTTATTGTCAAGATCATCATTTGTTGCAGATAAATGACAAGCTCTTTTAACTCTGTTTTGAGTCCATGGTCACTGGCAAATTTCTAATTATGACTTATCTCTGCCTACTTTCTCCAATGTGAAAATTCGTTGTCCTCCTGACTGGCATCCTCTGTATTACTCAAATGCTGGTTTATCATCATTGTCATGAATTTAATTTTAGTTCAGTTGGCTGATTAAACTGTATTTGGACTACCGACAAGCTTAGATTTCTGTGGTAAATTTAGCTTTCTGACCTCTTATTTGAACAAGTGAGGCTTTTTGTTTCTGCTACAAACTTCTGCATAGATGTGTTGAAGCCTTATTACAGAATCTTATCATTTTTAAAACTACTTACAGAATAACATCTCTGAAGCGCATATGTCCATTCACAATGAGATAGGCACCAAATCGAAAACAACCAGCATAGGAAAAGTACATAAATGCTTGTGAAATACTAAAAGTAATCCCATAGATGTGTGCCTTCTGCACAGAATTCCTGAAAAACAAATTCATATATTCACAACCACCTCTTCAGTTTCTCTAAGAGCTGTGTTTCCAAAAGAACACACTTCTAAATCTTGTCAACCTGGCTAAAAATTTTGCTTCCAGTTGTATTAGTTTGGTACATGACTTAGCCTCTCTATCAATCAGTTTTCTGACTTGTAAAATAGGGATGACCAGCATGATGTAGAATTGCTCTGCAAAGTGGATAAACAATATACGTTTGGCAATAGTTGTTCAAACGAGAGCTGCTATTATTACTTGATAGTATCTGATAACTCAGAAATCAACTCCTATGATATAAATGTGGTTGATGGTTGTGTCAAAAATAGAAGACATCAAAGTTAGAACTAAAGTTTGAATTCTCTGACTGTGATTTGGTTACTATTATCCAGTTTTCTATGACTAGTTATCATCTCTTATGTTGAAATTCAGTTATCAAATTCTGAAAAGTAGGGTCACTGAGGTTTATGTAGACACATATCAAAAGGTCCTCCCCAAGCTACTTCCATCAGCCCCAATAAAATTTATTTTGTACCTTTCTAACTAGACTTTCTGCTAGACTTTATAAAACTTCTAAATCCTCCAAAAGAACAGTGATTTATTTACTCTCAGATTAGAAGGAAAACATTTGGTAAGAGGGAAAAATCAAAGTATTACTGGTTTGGATGGTGCTGTAAATATGGTGTTATAATACCTGATATTACTCAACAATTTACAATACTATTGAATACTTAAATTATCATCAAATTAAAAAATTAGTTTCATCTTTCATCTTTCTATTCTTACTTAATTCTCCTGAAGTTCAAAATAAGCCACAGTTCAAATGGACAGAAAATTGTAACTGCATGTGCTTTAGCATTAAAAGAAGTATATATAACTGAGAGAAGATGGAATTAATTGACAATTTCAACTACCCCTGTTCTAATTTATTAGTCTTTAAAACTATTATGCTAGTCTAAAAACTTGTAATATAAGTTGCATTCAATTTCATTACTGTTAAATACATTAATTTATTTTAAAAATACATTAATTTTATTCTAAAAAAACATGGTTAGAAACAAGTGGCAAGTAGTGCCTTTTGGAACTCCTTGAATTGTTTTTGTATAAGCTAGTGAATTAAGTCATGTGTCTTTATTTTCAGAATAAGTTGGATGAGGCTCTTATCTAGAGAATACAGCACTTCACCAAAAAAACAAATCTCTGGTTCCAATGACACATTCTAAAGAAAATAAATGTTTGAGCCATTCCCTAAAATAAAGTTTGTCCTGAATTGTCCACATGAGTTTTTTATGTTGCCTGTATTGCTCAACAAATACTTGAGCAATCCTTTGTGCTTTTTAGCTCTAGAAGATGCAATCTTACTGTTTTCACAAGAGAAATAAAATCCAATTCCATCATCCAGACATATTAAAAAGCTGATCATTATTAAAAAGAGGTCATTATTGAAAACTATCATCCTTATAGCTATAGTATTGTTTGGAAGAGCAAAGTTTTTATTATTTTGGTTGGGGGGACAAAAATTTACACTTAGATAAGGAGTAGGATTTAATAACAATCATGTGCTCATTACCTGTAAGCTCCATACAATTTTTCAACATACATTGATTCGAATTTTCTTTCCTGGGTCAAAGACACAACTGTCCTAATATTTTCTATTGCCTCTGTTGCGATCTGCAATATAGAAGAGATCTTCATTAGAAATGATATTTTTATTTCTGAAATAATGAAACATATAAGCCTTAGGGGGTCTGTCGAAAGAATCCAGATATTTATGTTAGCAGGTTTTTAATGTACCTCTACAATAAAACTGGCATTCTTAAAAGCACTTCTGGTTATTCGTGCATGGTGGGTGAGCAAGTCTTTGTATCACCAAGCTTAGGGCAAGCAGGGTGACCTGGGCATAAGGTGATTCTGTTCCCTATTACCTGAGCTGATTCTTTTCCCAGCCCTGCCATGACCCTACCATCCCAGATAAAAGCAGTAGATCCCTGCCTCCCCCAACGGTCTTTTCACATGTGAAGTCAGCATCACAAATCCCTAACTGATCTAGGCCAAACACATTCAGTTTCCTGAACCTGGAGGCAACTACATGAACTGGGAACTCCTGCGGATTGAGAGGTTAAATCACCATTTTGAGGAGCCATGTTGGTATGTGCAGGAAGCTGGTCTGTATGTACTGAAGTTGAAGAATGAACCAATGTGCACAGAGACTCAGAGAAAATAGGGTTTGTATATTTAAAAGAAAAGCTGTTACTGACTTTGCAAAATTAACAAAAATGATTTGCATCCCTTGTACTTCCATGATCCTTACATCAAATCTCTTTTACCCAAACTAATCAGAACAGTTTTTGAATTCTTTTTTTTAAAAGATTTATTTATTTACACATACAAGAGCTGGGGTGTAGGCCAGAGGTGTGGAGGGTGAGAGGATTCACCAGAGACAGAGTGGGAAGTGGAACAGTGGATCTACTGAAGTATACTGCTGAGGGGACCAGCAGGCTAGATAGGAGAGGTCTGCTGTGTCATATGGGTTACCTCCCTGGCCAGCAAACTCATGCTGCCATAACTGCGGATGGCTTCATAGTGCTGAGACTTAACCCTTGTGCATAAGGGAGGCCCATTTTTTGAATTATTATAGCGAAACCACCTTTCACAGTTATTTATTTGTGACTTAGCTGAAATAGTATTTCAGTTTAGTCATCTGAGCCATTAACTCAAGGAGCATAAGTTTCCATTTTAGGTTTTTGTCAGCTAACTTTTATTTCAGTTCTGAGCATCTATAACCAGGTGAAGCAAGCTATTTGCTATTTTAGGGTGAATAACTTGATGTCTTTACTATATATTATGAAAAATCTCACCAAGCATACTTGGTTAGAATTCTAATATAACCCCTTACATGCCATACATCTGGAGTAAGTCACTCGACCTCTGAATGTTTTTGTCCCTATGAGGTGAAGATACTATCTGTCCCACCTCACACAACCATGGTGAAGATCAGTTGTTGAAAGGGCTTTGTAAAGTGTGGTGCTACAGAAACTATCACAACTTACATTCATTATCTGCTTCACCTCCTAATGTTTCAATAAAAGATAATGTTTACATAAGTAAGAGTGAAAAAATTCTTGGTGTAATCTATATTTGAAGACTTGAATGCGTGTATATGTTAATAAAATACTTATATGTAGATTTAAACACTTTTAAATATATTTAATGAAGCCATACAGTGAAGAGCTTTAAATCAGATCGAGGCTTGAATCCCAGTCATGCCTTTAACTTGTTTGCTTCTCAAATTTTTAAAATTGGAGAAACAAAATGATTTGCCTAAAGCTCTAGAGTTAATAAATAGGTGTACTTTAACCATAATTAGAGTACTGTAACCATGCTGCATAGGCTTATTGTGAGGATGTAATGAGCTGCAGCATGTAAATACTTACACTAATAACTGGCACATACTAAGGTCCATGTAAATGTCTGCACAATTGCCACTAATCACAAATCAAAGAATTACTGCCATCTGGTAGCTATCCACCTTAATTATAGAACTCACTATCTCTTAAATACCAGCAAATATACTACCTTGAATAATTCACTTACATATTCTGCTTTAAGGACTCCTCATATGTAAAATAGGAGTGATATCTGCCTGGACAGTGACATTGGTATATGAACTAAAAGGTAAAATGGACTTCCGAAATGCAGAAATTCATTAAAATAACCACTCATTAAGGTGCTTTGTATAGGCTAAAGCCTTATGTTAATTATACCATTTTCAAGCTCTGGGCATTAAAAATACAGTAAACTATTTCATGAAGTATTGAAAATTGTTATTGTGTGAGCACATATATTTATTAATACATGCATTTTGTAATAATTCAAATAAAACATGTCTAACAACAACACTTATACGAAATGAAATCTTATCTGACCCCACCTTTCCAGCAATTTCCAGTTCCTTTTTATCTCTTTTGGCATTTCCAGCCAACATTTTCATTTCAACAATTCCTGATACAGCAATAATCGGGACAACTGACAACAGCAAAAGGGTTAACTGCCAACCGTAGATAAATGATATGATAATTCCAGTTCCGAGGTTAGCTGTATTCTGTGCAATTAAAGCCAACCTGGTCCCAGTGGCCTGGAAGAGAAAAAGAGAGCAGCTGTGTTTTAGGTTGCAAATCCATGAGAAAGATGAGGGTCTGTGCCCGCACTGATATTTGCTCCTTTCATTACAATAAACCTGGGCTTAACTCATGACGCTCGGCAGTTTTTCTTTGTTCACGCCTTTCAGTTCTCATTCCTCTCCTGCCCATATGAACGGAGCACTACAAAATCAAATAATTAGCTGCTCTGCTGTGGGATAGGCTCTGGAGGCACACACTTTTACACAAAGCCACTGTCTAAAGAGGAAACTAACACCAATGTACTCTGGCAGTTTTAGAGTCCATTTGACCTAAGAGGAAAGTTTATATACTCTAAGAGATCTCCAGTTACAAAGTGGACTTATCCTAGGACACCATTCTCGGTAAAGCAAACATTCATGAATGTTTGTACCACTCAGATAAGAGGGCTGTTGTAGTGGACTCATAGCTGACTCTCCCCTTCCTCCAGTTCTCTGTTGTGGGAAGCAGTGGGCACAGAGTACTTGGGCCCTGGGGGTGGGGACCTAACCCAGGCAGAGCATGGCATCTCCTGGAGACATAGGCTGGGTCAGGGTTGGGTATATGAACATGTGAATTAAGGGAAGGTTGTGTATTTGGTGGTTGAGATACGGGTGTGCCCTCTCTACTGGTTGGGAAGCAAGCTCGCAGTTTGGCTGCTACTGGCAGCCCTCCCATCACCTCCAGGGAAGGAGCCTTCAGATGAAGCCAGTGCTGAGGATGGAAAGTCACTCAGAGTCACTCAAACAGAAGAAATCTGGATCTCTGATGATATTTTTGAGTCAGTAGACCAATCAACTGTAAAGTCTAACCTTCTTCTAATTGTTTTATGCCAGTTGGAGTTTTCTGTTATTTCCAGCTGCAAACAGTTTAACAGATACAGTCATGCCACATGTTTATCAAAACCATGTGAAAGAAAAATAGCAGAGAGCAGTCTACATACTCCTTGAACTTGGGAGGCATCAGTTGCAAGTCGTGTAGAAAGTGCACCAGTACTGTTTTTATGATCATCAAACCAGCTCATGTCCTATGGCACAAAACACACCTTTAAATTATTTCATAATTTAAAGAAAACAAGCAAGGAAAATCAGATGAATTCTCCCAAGCCCTCAATGCTGAGTAAATATCCACACTTGACATGGGTAGAAGACCTGACATCCAGAGTTAAGCCCAGAGCCTACACTGAGCAAACACTGAGTACACCAGGACCCCAGCCCCAGCTGCTCTGCTGAGAAAGGTGAGATCACCCACAGGGTGGTGGAAGAAGGCAGAGAGGAGCACAGGGCTTATCCAGATGGCAGCTGCACTCCTGGCCAGCTTCCCTGAGGTTGCAGATGTTCCATCACCCACTCCTCACAACTTGCACTTCCTCCCCGATGTGGGGATGTCCCTCACGAAGCGTGGTGGGGCTGTGCTGGACACTGCTTTCTTACAAATTCCAGAACAAGAAGCTCCCAATCATTTCTCACCATGCTTGTTTTTTTTTTAAACAAACATTAAGAGGATGTACTTTGTATATGATTTTAATTATAAGTTACATATTCATATTATTTACTTTCAAATAAAGCAATTTTCCTAACATAGCAACAGTTTAAAAGATACTGCTTTTAAAATATGATGCCTGCTCTGTGCCTTTTGTGAACAGGAATGTAATCACTTCCTGTTAATCAGATGCACAGTATTCTGGCCCTCTCTTAGGCCTGCTCTGTAAACACAGAGATTTCATGTTTGCTTATTTTCCCACATGTCCTGTACTAGAGTGAACTTTCCAAAAGGGCAAATAATACATTTTATGATCCAGCTACAATACACTGTCAGCTACGTGGTAGGTAACAACTCAGTGAATTAATGTAAAAACAGAGCTCAAATAAGACAGAAACAAAACTCAATCCTCATCACTTGGGAGATCCTACACTTAATATGTCCCATTGTCGTACATGAATACTCTCCACCACCCTTTCCTTTGTTTAATGTCGCTCTGGGTGGAGCTGGAGGGGATTATGCTAAGCAAACAAGTCAGAAGGAGAAAGACAAATACCTGATGATTTCACTCTGGAGGAATATAGAAGAAAAATAAAGGAACTGACAAAACTAAAACAAAATAAACCGTAGAAATATGACTGCAGAATTGAGGCTGCAGAGAGGGAGCGGGGGAAGGACAGGGAACAAAAGAGGAAGGGAGCACAATAATCTCTGACAAAGGACTATGGGAACTTGGATGGTAGAGTGGGGAAGAAATATACACCTGAGGATGTGTGAACCTATTCCCCTAAATCATAGTGTCGTAAACCAACATTATCTCAATGAAGAAAAAAAATAAGTCATCCTAGAGTCAGACCCAGGGCCAGAGAAGAGATACAGGTCCTTGAAATTATAATATCCACATAAATAGAGAAAGTTGCAAAATAAAGACAAAAACTACCTAAATCTACTCCCATGAAAACCCTGAAGGACCAGGAAAATTCGCATGGCCCTGAGCAGTCCTTGTATAAACTGCCTGAAGAGGAAAACATGAATTGCTATAGACCATTAGAACAAGAAGAGGCTGAAAATGAAAGAAATCTGAAGAAACAGAAGGCCTCTCCAGTGTACCTACCTGTCTTAGCATTGCTTTAAAAGCCATTGAGCGAAGCCTTGTGGTGAGGATCTCGCCAGCTTTCCCAAACGTGAAGCCCTGGTTAAGAAAAAAAGCTGTTGTCTCTTGATCATTACTAATATTCTGCCACAAGTGGGTATGTGCACACTGAATTTTACATTAGCAATATATTAATCAACATTCAAATAACAAATGTCTAAGACTACACAACAATTCAAAGTCCCAACTTAACATTTTTTTTTTTTAAAGATTTATTTTTTATTTATACACACAAGCTGGGGTACAGGCCAGAGGCGTGGGGTGGTGAGAGGGTTCACCAGAGACAGAGTGGGGAGCAGAACAGGCAGATCAGAAATACACTGCTGAGGGGAGCAGCGGGTGAGGCAGGAGAGGTCTGCCGCACCATGTGGGATTCTCCCTGGCCGGGCGTCGAACTCACGTCGCCGCTGCCGACAGCTCCACAGCGCAGCGCTTAACCGCTGCGCCACCAGGGAGGCCCCCCAACTTAACATTCTTAAAAGCATCTGATCTTAGCTTCTGAACCATTCTAAATAGGTTTACTTTTTAAAGCTTTTAAGGACAACATCTCAGTGAGAAAGACACTGCTTAATTATGATTTTCAGCAAGTTCTAATACCTTTAAACAAAACATTTGAAAAGAGAAGTTAAAAATCCTATAGGAGTATGTTTGGCTCATGTAGTATAGTAGGAGGGGGGATGTCGGTAGCACTGAACTCCAATGAGTATGCAGGTCCCTGGTCACAGTTCCACCTGCTCCCAGATTGGGGCACAATTAGTTATTCTTCCTCCCCATACCTCCTTGCCAGACAATTTCCTTCTTTGTCATTATATCACATCCAAATTGGAGCAGAGCCCAGATGTTCACAGCTGGTCTTGCTGCCAGGCAACCTGAGTGGGATCCTCCAGCCACAATGATTGTTGATGTAGGAATATAGAGTGTACTTTTGGGAGAACACATCGGTCTTTACTAAGCCAGGAGCACTGCTGGTCAGTGCCCAGGGACAGACAGTCCCAGGTGTCCAGGACTCAACTGTTCCGTCTTCCTTGGTAGAGTTCCCAAGGGCAATGTGGGCACCACAGTTCTATCCATAAGCCCACTGTTTGTGCAGTCACCCAAAAACTGTTTCTCTAACTAGTTCCACTCCCTAACATGCCAGGGCTTGGGGCTAAACAGAATCATTGAGTTGCTACTGGCAAAGTACTGATTTAGAAAAGAAAGGTGTGGCTTCCCTTTGCCACTGTCCCAACAATGGTAAAAGAGAAGCAATTGAATGACTGGGAAATGAATCATGGATTAATGACTTAATGGATTGTATTTGCAAGGCCTGTTTGTTGTTTATTGAATTAGAGAAAAAAGAGTTTGGTAAAAGTTTAACTAGGTAGAAAAGGACAATTAGAGCAAGGTGTGCTTGTTCATTTTGGCCAGGTCTACAATACCTAAATCCAAATTAATGTATGTTCTTTCAAATAGTTCTGTCAAGTAAGTAGGAGAAGATTGGAGGAGTTATGAGATATTGTATAAAGAGTAATGACAGAAAAGAATATTATTTTACTGATTATCTACAATTTATAACAAAGTTGAGTTTAATTGGTTCTTATTTTCTCCTGTGAACTCAATCTCTTCCTCCTCTTTGGTACTGAATGCTTGATGAAAGTAAACTTGTAACACCGGGGGTCACAATTCCTCCTGCTATGGAATCTGTCCTCTAAAAGGCACGTGACAATTATGTTTGCAATTCATTTCATCCGAACATTTGGAAGCTTCACTAAATTTTGATTAATTTCTCTAATTGAATACGGACTGAACAAGAAGGGCAAACTATAGGTACCTACCTGAAGGAAAAAAGTAAAAAAAGAAATAATTCCCAGGCCTAAAAAAAGCAATGAGAACATGTTGCACTTCCGCTGTTTCACTTCATCGTCCCCCGGTCCAAAAATCTGGAAAAGAACATTTGAAACACTCACTTGGGTTGTACGATCCTTGTTTATTCCTCCCAGAAATTATGGCTTGTGCATCATATTTTAAAAACAAGTCTTTGGATGTGTGATTATTTCATTGTAAATATACAATGACACAAACTGGTAACCATTCTTAAGTGTATGATTCAGTGGCATTAACTACATTCACACCATTGTGAGCCTTCACCACCCTCGATCTCCAGGACTTTTTCATCGTCCCAAACTGAAACTCCCCTTCCCACCCCCAGGACCACTATTCTACTTTCTACGAATTTGAGAAATATGTGGTTATTAATATGGATTAAAACACTGCATACGGATTAATTTCTTGTTGAAATACCATTGGTTTATATCCTCGTTAGTGTTTGGGAAGAACAGGATTTCCTCCTTCAGGTACAGTCACTGTAGCTTACCCACCACCAAGGCATTCATGGTCCTCCACCACAGTCCATTGCTGGGGGCACATTTTAATGTGTGTTCCTCTTCCTCTGCCTGGACTTCCCTCTACAGCCCTAGCCCCCACTCACCTTTGCCCAGACACATATCTCCTGATCATCCTATGAAAAAGAGCATCCCATCTGCAGCTCCTCGGTTGCCTAACCCTGCTTTTAAAATGCCTGTTATCACTTGACACACATACATTTGATTTTTGTTTGTGTGTTGTTTGCTTGTGCCAATACAAAATAAGTTGTTTGAGGGCAGGACCTGGTTTGTTTCCGACCATATTTCCATCGCCTAGTGCAGCATTTGATACACAGGCGATGCCCAGAAATATAAAGAGGGTCCACACAACTCTCCAACTGCAAGAGAGCCAGGGACTGTTCTATTTTGTAATTTAAAAACTCTTGGAGGATCCTCTCTGAATTTTTCTCTTTTTTGCTTGTGGTCTTAATTGTAGACCAATGTCCAATGTCACAAGATTAATAACTTTTAACATGATGGAGAATAATTCATCTTTAACAAAAAATTCTCTCCAATAAAGTTAGAGATCGACAAAGGTGTTCATACAATGCAAATGCGGGGTTTGCCTAACATATTTCTGACGACTTTTTTTTTAATATAATAGATATTTATTTTTGTTATTCGTATCTTTTACATTATTATGTATTCCCCATAAGTTACCCACCACCTGTTCACCCGTGGAGCCTTCACCATAGTCCTCCGTGCTCCCCTCCTCCCCCGTCTTGAGCCCTCTCCCTCCCCTCCTTCCCTGCTGAATGTCGCTTTCTTATTTTGCTCCCCTATATTCCTGTTATAAGTGAAACCATTCGATATTTTTCTCTTTCTTTCTGGCTTATTTCACTGATCATGATCCCCTCTAGGTCCATCCATGTTGCTGCGAATTGCATGTGTCGACTTTCTATAAATATCTCCCAGTGAGTTCAACGCCTAGACCATGTGAATTTTCTTTCTTAATCTCAGACTCTCCAAGTCTTGGAAGAATTACTAAAGTAATTATGTAGTGGCTATCATGTTTTAAATACTTACAAAGTTGACACTATTAAATGTATTCCAGGGATAATTCTATATCATCTCTTTTAATACTCAGCCATTTTATCAGGTAGGTTTATTTTTAGATGAAAAAACTGAGACACAGAAAGGGAAAGCATCTTGCCCAGGTTTGCACAGCTATTAAGTGAAAAGGACCATTTGTTCCCTGAGTCTGGCCTCTTAAACACTAGGACTTTACTTCTCCCTGTCCCATCCCTTCCAACCTTCCTGTGACATCTCCTCTCTATAAACAGTATGGGGCTAATTGCTAAACACCAGTTTCATCAAAAGGCAACTTCTTTTTCCTGACAGTTTTCCTCAAAAGGGCTTTAAGAACTCTGACTTAGTTTAATTTGAGGCTGCCTTACTCCAGGATGGACCTAGGGGTGAGAACTGATTTAATTCAAGTTATGAAATAATATTTTCAAGCTTACCGCTATCATCTCAGAGAACAAGACAGAAAATGCTGGCTGAAGTGCCCCATTGGCAATGGCACATACTGTTCCCACCACAAAGTAGGGCCATTCTGTTTTATTCAATTTCAGGACCTTCAAAAATGACACTGGTGGCACATTTTCATCCTAAAACACATAAATACCAGGACAAACTGGTGATAACATTTACCAGAGTTTATAGCTATAGAAAAGAATGTGTAATTGCCCTCAAAGATCTTGCAAAGCAGGTTTGGATGACTAGTTGTGGTGAACTCTGAAGAGTAACACTGCACACTATGGGTATGAGTTGTTCACTCAAGAAACATGGTGTGACACCCAAGTCTTCATGGTGTGACCAGCTCATTTCTATTCTAGCCTGAGAGAGCGAGCAGGAGCAAAATCTGGGGACAAAATGTCCTAGAATTCAAGTCCAGCTCTGCGCTGACACAGCCCTGTGTCAGTGTGATAGTCATAGCCAGTCCACGAGAGCTGAGCTGCAGTTCTCTCATATACAATGGCATGGTCTTGCCTCGCTATGTCTCGGTCAAATCCAACAATACCTGTGAATGGATGGACAAACAGCTTGACAAATGTAGCATCCCATTATTAACCAGAGAACATGGGTCTGGTCTCTTCTCCCTCAGATCCCTGTCTATTGCTATCTTTTCTATGACAGATAGAAACCAAATCACAAAACCAAATTATTTACATCTGCCTCCCCGCTCCTCCTTTTAAATTATTATTCCCCGTGCACATTTTTTTATTTCATAGGTTACCTTGTTTTGTGATTGTTTTTCCTGTTTGCGTACAGGTCTCTTTTTCTGATATGTGAGTTTTTTTTTGTTTTTAATTGAAGACAAGTTTTTTATATCCCTAGAAACTAGTACACATCTGATTCTCAGAAAATGTTGAACTAAATGTATGGTGAAGCATGAAGAATTTGAGTTATATAAAGGAGAATATTCTAACTACAGAAGCAGTTTTAACATTAACTAGATACAAAAGGTGCCTATGGAGTTCCATTGCCTTACAGTCATAGGACATGTTTATGTCTCTATGAAACAAAGAAACTAAAAGAAAGGTCTATTCAGCGCTTTTCTTTCAAACCAGCCATTTCTGCATGTTTTAAGCATGTATCCTCTCTAATTCACATTATCTTTAAATCCTGGTCTCCAGCCTGATAACGAACCTTTCCCCCAGGCTGCTCTTCAACACGTGCAAGTAAGTCTTTCCAGGTCTATCTAATCATATTACATTTTCTCTCTCATTGCCTTTCTTTGTTTACTTCTCTGTGATGGTACTTAATAATAATCTTGTTGATATGGCAATTTTTGCCTCTGTCTCTTCTCTGTGCATTTCTCTAAGAGAAGTGAAAATTTAAAATACCAGACACTTGTGATGTAGAAGAATCACTCTCAAGATAAAAGCCATAGACAAAAAGGGGGAAGTTGTATATTGTACTTATGTGATACAGCTCCAGAATAATACAGCTGTTATTCATCTTTCCATAGATATATTTACCAAATATATTTCCCAAAATAGACCTCTAAGAAAGGCAATTTCTGTAGTAAATAATAATATGCAGAGAAAAACAGATATTATGAACTTTCAGTAGTATTAGTGTCTTCAAGTCAATACAAGAGTAAATGTAAATAAACTCTATATTATGGACAAATAAAATCAAACTATACATACTCAATAATTACTTCTTGAAATAAACAGTATCTTTTATTGAAAAGGACTCCCGCCTAAATTGAATTAACAATATCCCAAGTTTTCAGGAGAGAAATGTTAAAGTATGTACATGTTTGCTATTTTGGCCATTCACCTCATTTCCTTAGTAGGAGAATTCCAATCTAATTTAGAGTGTCATTGCATGCAACAAATATATTCAATTTCCCACCCTCTCTTGTAGTTATATATGATCTTGTGATTACGTTATAACCAACATCATATATGTAAAAATATTGCATGGATTTTGGAAAATTTCGTTTCTTCTTGCATCTTGGAACATGTATGTGATGGCTGGAGCTTCAGAAGCTATCTTAGATCACTGAGAATGAAGTCACATACCAGAATAGAGATGAAAGAAGCCTGAATCCATGATAACTGTGAAGTCACCACTGTAACCTGGGTTTTCCCACCTATAAGATTTCTCTATGTGAGGGAGGAAAAGGTCTTAATTTTTTTAAACTGATGTTATTCTTAGTTTCCTAGCATAAACAAGCAAATGTAATCCTACCTAAATATAATATGCAAATATCTAGGTCCTCTTACTTTATTTATCTCTGAATCTCAAAGATAAATGGAACATATAATGCTAGTATTAAATATCTAAGCACAAAGACTACACTGCTTATCTGTCCCCCCGCCCCTATTGGAAATCCATTTTTAATTGGAATTTATTTTAATTCTTGTCAAATGCACTTAAAGTTTGAAATTTTTCTTTTTCAAAACTGTGGCTCATAATAGGAATCATTTTTGCCTGCAAAATACTTGCAAGGCTAAAAATTTCAGCAGTTAATCTATAAACAATTTAAATGAAAAGCAACTTACAAGTTCATTGATTTCCATATCAAGGCCATTCTGATGCTTTCGTGAATTTCTAAGGCTTTTGTGAGTAGAATTCCTAAATATTTGAGATTTCCAACCATTTGGGGCCATACCCATGACAGCCTTTTCATCATTTAGTTCAGATTCAGATTCTTCTGACTGGACTTGGTTTCCTGATGTCTGAAAAAAGAGAGAGACCAGGTGGATGTAACCTCGAAGTTTAGAACCACAAAGCTATTTTGAATTTTACCTGTGTCAAAACTTTTAGATTCCATAAAAGCTTTTCATTCAAAGCTAGTTGGAAAACTATAAAGACATGTATTAACACCTAGAAATAAAAGAAATTTTTAAATGACAGATTACATTTAATTTGAAAGAGATAAAAATTGGAGTAAAACAGTATTTTTTCAAAATTTTAGGGCAAAGAGCCTCCCCGGTGGCGCAAAGGGTTGAGTCCCAGCACTATGAAGCACTATGAACTGCAGCACAAGTTTGATCCCTGGCGAGGGAGCTTCCCAAATGGCTCAGCAGACCTCTCCTGCCTCACCCAATGCTCCTCTCAGCAGTGTTTTTCAGTCAATCTGCCTGTTCTGCTTCCCACTCTGTCTCTGATGAATCCTCTCACCACCACCACCACCCCTCACCTCTGGCCTACACCCCAGCCCTTATATGCATCAAACAAATAAATCTTTAAAATAATTTTAGGGCAAATATTTCACCATCCAACTGACATGAAGGAATTTCCTCAATATGCAAGAATCCAGAGACAAATCATGACTATGAAAGGGAAGAATAAGCAGAAACATTACCAAAGATTCATTTTTAAAACTGTAAACAAGGAAAGCTAGTCACCACCCTTAGGAAGCAATTAAGCCCCTGTCTTCTATGGCTGACATAATCATCTTCCCCCTTCCTTGCAAACCCACCCAGAGACTTAGCCTCATTGCCAACCTTGGGAAATAAACAAAGTTTCCAATATTAGGGAAATTACTAAGTAGTTTATTACACATTATTATAAAGGACCACTGAGTAGCCATTAAAATGGTAGGGTTTGGATCATTGTACATCTGAAATGTTAAGGAAAAAAAAATGAGATGTGTATGTACATACTAATTACAGTTATATAAAAACAAATGCTTTTATAAATATAAGAATCATGTTATTTATTTTGAAAAGTTGTTCAAGTAAGCCAAATAAAATGTCTTGTTTAATAATAATAATTGTTAAAGCCAATAATTGTTAAAATAAGCTGTTTTTTTGAACTACAGACCACTATGACTTCATATTGTTATTGCTGAAGAAACAAATATATAAGCTGCTTTAGGTACTAGAGAGAATGATTGTTTTCTTTTGTTTTGTTTTTTAAATAAAATCAATTATTCCCTTCCTAGAGCCAAGAATCTTGCTTTTGGTTTTGTTAGGATCATCTGGGAAGCTTTTTTTTTTTATTTAATTACATTTACACTGGTTTACAACCTTGTTTGTGATTTAGAGGTACAGGATCTTTCCATTGCGGCGTTGCTACCACATCACACCTACTCCCAAAGCACCCATAGCCCACCATCTTAATCCACTGGGTTCCCTGCCCACTTTGTTCTTGTCCCTCCCCTCCCCCTGTGGTAGTCTTAGTTCTGCAGTCAGATTTCCTGGGTTTGTTATTAGTTTGGCTTTATCTCACCATTTGTTTCATTTCTCTGTATTCCACATGTAATGACACCATCTAGTATTTGACTTTCTCCTTCTGACTTTTCCTTAGCATAATCTCCTGCAGTCCCACCCATATTGTTGCAAATGGCAAGAGTTTATCTTTTTTAGTAATACCTGAGTAGTATGCCATTGTGTATATATACCATATATTCCAGATCTACTCATGTGCCTTTGAGCACTGAGGTTGTTTCCATAGTTTGGTTACAGTAAATAGTGCTACAATGAACACAGCAGTTCAATTCAATGCATGCACTCAGCCCCCAGGCACTTTTGGATCTCTGTCCTAAGAAATAAAATTAGTTTTGTCATTTTCCTCTTCCCTCACCTTTCTGAATTAACATCTCAGATGAACACTTTTAGGTATCTTCCTGAAGTTTATTTTTCAAAATGGCATTAATTACAAAATATTTTAGTAATTCAAATAATACTTATATTTAGGAGCAAGCAGCGGAAAAACTCCCTGCAAAGCAGATACCTGCATGTGAACAAGTCTGAAGTACACCCCTTCCTTCTTCATCAGTTCACTGTGGCTTCCTTGCTCCACAATGACTCCATCCTCAAACCCGGCTATGACATCTGCATTTCGAATTGTGGATAGTCGATGTGCTATCACAATGGTGGTCCTGCCTTCTCTAGCCTAAAGGGGAAAAAGAAGGACAAACATGTGCATCAAGATTGTCACATTATCAACTAACATCACATTTAAGTCCTTGCATGGATATTTTTGTAGTTGGAAGAGAACACCTTGCCTGTGCTGTGTATTAGGGCACACATACATCACTCATCTATGAAAGGTTAAAGTGAGACTAAAGTTCTAGACTAGACAGGAGGCCAACCCCTGCAGTATGAGGATGGATAACTCTGGAAGCCTCAGTGTTTATTCAAGAAAAAGAAAAAAATTTTGACTTTTAAGTATTTCCATGCTTGTCTGAGGAGACTTGGTCCTGAGTTACATGGGTATGCTAGAAACTGAAGTGTAAACATAGTAAGGGGAGTTGCTACCAACTAGAGAGCTTCTCTGTAGGGTTTCCTTTGAAGTGCCTGATTTCATCCATAATTCTTAAGGACTGAATGAAGGCAGTTTAGGTGAAAATGCATTGTGGGATTAGCATTGTTAAACTATGGTTAAATTGACCTTCTGAATGTCAATCTCTGGAATGGGACCAGTAACTTTGATTTTTAAGAAGCACCCCAGGTGATTTTTATGCATGCTAAAATCTACAAATCACCCTTCTAAGTAGATCAGTGACCTCATATGCTGGCTTGCTGGGCTTACGCGTTGTCATTTAAACCCTGGAAAATGCCTATGAAACGTTTTATTTTATGTCACTAATAATATTTACTTTTTAAGATACTTATTAGCCCTGTTAGAGTAACAGCTTCTTAAGACTACTCCTACTCTGAAGCAATTAAACCACATCTTTTGAAGGTTATTAGAATACAGCCCAATTCACCTAAATAATTAAGATAAAAATTAAAAACAGAGGCTACATTTACAACACCTAAGAATGGAAAACAATCCAATGTTTATCAACTGAGAATGGATAAGCAAATTCAGTATATTCATACATACACTGGACTATTACTGGGTTATAAAAAAGAATGCCATTCTGACACATGTTATAACATGGATGAACCTTGGAAACATTACACTAAGTGAAAAAAATCAGTCACACATTGTATGATTTCATTTATATGAAATGTCCAGAATAGGCAAATCCAGAGAGATGAAAAGTAGATTAGTGGTTGCCAAGGGAAAGGGTGAGCATGGAATGGAGAATGATTGGTAATGGGTACAATATTTCCTTTTGTGTTGATAAAAATATTATGTGATTAGATTAGTTACAGGTTACACCTGTAAATATAGTAAAAAATCAATGACTTGTCGATTTTAAAAGAGTGAATTTTTACGGTGTTTGAATTATATCTCAATTATTTTT
The DNA here is from genome assembly GCA_004024925.1 of Scalopus aquaticus. Classification (NCBI taxonomy): domain Eukaryota; kingdom Metazoa; phylum Chordata; class Mammalia; order Eulipotyphla; family Talpidae; genus Scalopus; species Scalopus aquaticus. The sequence goes on along the minus strand of PVIJ01001021.1, from coordinate 166,737 downwards.
AAAAAGAATAGTCATAACAATTCTGAAAAATAAGTTAATGAGAGAGGAATATCTCTACTAGATATTATAACACCCCCCAAAAAAAAATCAACAACAAAACAGAACTATAGCAACTAAAATAGTAAAACCCAGGGGAAGCTATTTCATGAATAGGCAATTTGATCAATAGAACAAAACAAATTTCAGAAATGGACATAAAGCATTTAGGAATTATGATGAGATACATATGACACTATCCATTAGCAAGGCAAAAGTAGACTACACAATACATGATATTGAGCCAAATTGTGTAGCCACATGGAAAAAATTAATGTGGCATTTTTTACTTTAGTTGTAACACAAAATAACCAGATGAATCCATACACTTAAAAAAAAAACATTAAAGATTAAACCATAAAAAAAGAGAGGCTAGATAGAGCTTATATATTAAAATACTTACACTGGTCTTTGTCATATATAGGCCCCAAAGAAGCACATTTGTTGAAATATTTACTGATATGGAAGCTGCGTGGCTTGGGCCACATAAGACAAGGCATACAGGGCCTCCCCGGTGGCGCAGCAGTTAAGCGCTGCGCTGTGGAGCTGTCGGCAGCGGCGATGTGAGTTTGATGCCTGGCCGGGGAGAATCCCACATGGTGCAGCAGACCTCTCCTGCCTCGCCCGCTGCTCCCCTCAGCAGTGTATTTCTGATCTGCCTGTTCTGCTCCCCGCTCTGTCTCTGGTGAACCCTCTCGCCGCCCCACGCCTCTGGCCTGTACCCCAGCTTGTATGTATAAATAAAAAAAAAAAAGATTTAAAAAGACAAGGCATACAGGAAATTATCTAATCAGTCTAATTATATTTTTGATATTAATAATGATGAGTGAGTTGCTAATAGTGAATGTGTTATTATAATAATAGGTTGGTGCCATGTCAATAGGTCAAAACAGAGAAATTAGAATCAGACTGTCAGTGAATGAGTTATAGGTAGGAGAAACAAAGTCTGTATTTATAACTTTAAAAGTCAGCAACTGTCACCCTTGACCAAGAAATTTTGGCCAGAGTAAAGCTCTGACACAAAGAGATTATTTTTCAGAGCTTTTAGACACCCAGTGATGACATCGGCAAATAAATATCCTAGATTCAAGGACAACACTATTAAGAAATTTGGACCTTCTGATAATTTTTCAGGGATAAAAGGTAGGCCCAAATTAAAGGAATACTAATCTTTTAAACTTTCTATATAATATATGTATGTTGGTGTCTTGGTGGTGGGTGTGGTGTGGTAACATACATGTATAGAGGTGTGAACCGATTGCCCTAAAACGTATAGTGTTGTAAATCAAAGTTATTTCAATAAACATGATTTTTTAAAAAAGATCTTATATTGAAAAATTATTACTGATTTTGACAGATAGTTACTATTGAGTCAATAGACAAGAAATGTTTTAATACAACATGTACTATCTCAATGATGGTATTCAATTCAGTAAATACTGATTTAGGTTCAGCTATGTATAAAGATCTAGATTAATTGTTATAAAGATGCCAGTAAGAGCCATTTATTAATTCTACCTCTTAGGTATGTTCTAAGACAACTACTTTTGGTCAAAGTAAGAGCCTACATGAAAGAAAAAAGCTAAATAGTTCATTGCACAGTTCTGGAATGAGGCTAACTGCACTTTAGTTTTAGCAAGCCCATAAATGGACCATTCACCTCTGCTTGTAGTGTGACCTCCAAAGAAAGGAGCAATCAATAAAGCCCAAGGAGAAAGCTTCCTTTGTTCTTATGTTTATTTCTCAATCCAGATTTGCAAAGCATCGAAAATGAATTTTCAATGAAGTTTCAATTTGCTGGTCCTTTAGGTATTTAAGATTTACTGACCTTATCCAGAGCTGCCTGTACCTCAGCTTCACTTTCAGTGTCCAAAGCTGATGTGGCCTCATCCAGGAGGAGGATCTTGGGGTTTCGAACCAGAGCCCGAGCAATGGCGATTCTCTGTTTCTGTCCACCACTCAGCTGGGCTCCCCTATCTCCAACCAGGGTGTCAAATTTCTACAAAAGAAAACATGGAAGAGCATTTTAGACAGAATAGGCCAGCAGTCTTGAGATTCATGAAGACAGCATGGAGTTGCATTTTGACTATCATAATAGTCATAAGTTATAACAAAATAATGAATATTGAATTATAAAAAAACCTGACAAATGCCCTATATAAACTCATAATGGAGGAGATAGAACTTAGAAAAAGAAGGAAACACAAAACTAGAACCTGACTCACACAAGGAGGTGGGGTGGAAGGAATCAGCATGACCATTAACCCAGTGACAACTAAAAATCCTTAGGAGCCAGTGTCTAAAAGGCTGAGAGAAAGGTGAAGATGTGGAGACTGAGCCCACTGTGTAATCTCCATTCCCTTTCAGATTCTGCTTGGTTGTTCAGGGTCAGCAACAGACAAGCCATCCATGGGAATGAGTCCCTCCCGACTGAAAGAAGACTCTATCAGTGCAGTCCCTGCTCTGGCTAGGGGCGGCATCTGTCCTAAACCTGTGCCTATGCAGGTGTCCCTTTCACCAATTCTGTCCTTCTGCAGGGCAGCAGCCCACCTGCCTGCCTGTGACCTGCACCATGTCGGGTCTTCTCTTCACTGACCTCCCTCAGCACATGCAGCTCTCCACAGGGCCCGCCTGCCTGCAACCAGGAGAGCCTCTCTCTTAGCAAACCTGTCCCTTTTGGGACAGCTCTTCTGCCCGCTTGTGTCTATGCAAGCATCCTTTACTTCCTTGTCCTTTTCCTTAATAAACCTGTTCATTAAATATAAATAAAGTCTCTGTCTCATGGAGAAACTCACAGCATGCTGCTAAAGAGGAGCTCTGTTGAAACCTTTCCTATAGTGAACCCAAGGACCCTGCTCTCAAACCCATCAACTCCCAAAATGACATCATCTCATGTACCAAAATATATACTTTAAAATCTTCAACTGAATAATTCAAGGGACTTAACTAGCAAAGTTAGATAACACTGTATCTCAAACATTATTAACTTAACCTTTGAAAAAAAAAGAATTCAGTCATTTTAAGTAAAATCCTAAACTGAGGACAACTACATTAACAGAGACTTTACCTGTGGTAATTTCATGATAAATTCATAGGCATTGGCTTCTTTGACAGCTTTCTTGATCTCATCCATGGTTACATTTCCACGGCCGTAACGAATATTTTCAGCAATTGTGGTAGAAAATAACACTGGCTCTTGACTTACCACTCCAATTATTTCTCTCAAATACCTTACATTAAAGGTCCTAATATCCTGCCCATCAATGTTAATCTGAAAGAAGGAAACATTTTCATTAACTACTTAAAACTGTCTGATATCTAAAGCATCAAGACTCTAATTTTTTTTTAGGATTTATTTATTTATGTATACAAGCTGGGGTACAGGCCAGAGGCGTGGGGAGGTGAGAGGGTTCACCAGAGACAGAGTGGGGAGCAAAACAGGCAGAGCGACAGAAAAACACTGCTGAGGGGAGCAGCAGGTGAGGCAGGAGGGGTCTGCCTCACCATGTGGGAATCTCCTTGGCTGAGCATCAAACTCGCATTGCCGCTGCTGACAGCTCCACAGCGCAGCGCTTAACCACTGCGCCACCAGGGAGGTCCAAGACTCTAATTTGTTACTAGAAAAAGTCTTAGCTAATATTTAATTTTTTTAGTGATTAGAAATGACAATTGGAAATAAACAGCAATGTGTAAAAACTAAAAGGGTATGCTTTCTGTTGATATTTATTATCTTACAGATAAAGTTTTCCCGTGAATGAATTATTTTCTATAAATGATATTAAGTTACATATTTCCAGAACTCATTTTGCTTATCATGACTAACTTTAATTAAAAATGCCTACTTATCTACCTAGTCGATATGTCATTTGGATTACAACCTGAGGCTCTACTACATGTAATACATGAAAATTTAAATGTCCGTCCATTGGATGTTTGACTTCCTTCAAGAAACACTGAAGACAAACACTGTAAAAGTAGGGATCGGTAGGCTGGAGAGTGTGGAACATATTTCGAGTCAGACTCCATTATGTCTAAGCTGTTAGACTTCTAGGTGGGAAAGTAATCAGCCTGATTCAGCAATCTGACTCAATTCCCAGAGAGTAACTATGAAGGAACACCCACTCACTGCTTTCTGCTTATGGATGACTATGAAAAAATAGTAACATTCTGTTTTTCTCCTTATTGATGATTAGGGAAGAAACAGGAAGACCCTCTACTGGTTGTTACAAACAACACCCCACATTCCAGCTTTCTTCCTGACAACTCCTGTCAACCCATCCAAAAGTTTCAAACAAAAGGCATAAGCTTAGTTACACCAGTCCCCTGCTTGATCCATCAAAACGTCCCAAAACCCTAGCCCTGGTGGTACACACCAGGGATTTGGTCTACAACCAAATGATGATCCCTATTTTTAAATAAATACTACCTTGGTTATATTACAGTCTGATTATTTCCCAGTCAACAAGAATATTATTTATATTTATACTTTGATAACAATTGCTTGCCTGAACAATGACTATTATATGCTGGACATTTATTATTTGCTGAATAAAAGTTGGTTAAAAATCCTCTAATTTTAATTTTAGTTATTTACAATGTCAGCAGGAATATATAAATATGTTTCTTTATAATTTACTAGTTTTGGATTTTATCATTTTAATCTGTTTTTTTCTAAATAATAGGTATGAGGTGGTGGCTTATATTAGCTTATTATCTATTTTAATTCATATGTAATTATAAGTCAGGCTAAACATTTCCTGAATCTTTCTACAAATCCATGTTTACTCTTGAAAGATATGTATGTTCACATGTATTACAGATTCACATTAACTCATCAAACATTAAACATAAAACTTTCCCATATATATCATAAATATTTTGTTCTTATGATTGCTTTCTTTTATAATAGTTTTACTGATTTTTATTGGCAAGAAGCTTAAGGAAAAATTGATTCATCAATGATATCACTGGGCATTTCTTCTATTATTTCAATAGTAAGACAATTGTTAAATCATGATATGAACAGTAACTCTCTCTGAGAGATTTTCTGAAAATTTTTTTTCCTGCTGAAAAAATATTCTAAAAAATAGGTAATAATTTTAAAAAGAATACATTTTCAAATGTTCTTCTTCAATGGTTAGTATTCTACTAGGATTTTTTTTTTTAATAAAGAAAAGTGTATACACTTAAATCACCCTAGAGTTTGTTTTAATAAATGAGGGCCTATATAGCTTCTTAGCAGTCAGTTTTTAACAAAAATATTTATTAATTGTATTAAATTTAATTAACAAATAACTCATGTAGCCTAGAAAAGTTCATATTCATTCCTAAAATCTTTATTCACTCTCAATGCCTTTTTATGCTTTGTTTTCTCTATACCTGGTAATTTTTGTTTCATAACTGTTAAGTTACAATACATTTTAATATCAGGTTAACTCAATGACCTAAAATTGGTAAATTGAAGAAATTTTAATATATGTTGTGGGCTAGTATTGTATTACCGATTTTGATAATTCTGTGGTTATGTGAAAAACTGTCCTTCTTAGGAAATATACATCAATATATTCTGATGTATATGGGGTCAAGGGACATGATGTCTCTAAATTACCCTAAAAGGTTCAGAAAAAATCTGTATTCGTGTGTGCATACATTTGTGTGTGTGTGTGTGTGTGTGTGTGTGTGTGTGTGTGCGCGCATATGTTTGTGTACATTAGGGGGAGGGTCAGGGAAGGGAGGCAATAAAGTAGGTGGATCCAAATAAAAACAATTAGCTTATCTGGGTGCATATATAAGTTCCCTGCTTCCAACTTCTGAATATAACAACATTTTTAAAGGGCAAAAAAAAATCCCCTAATCTATTACTGTCCCCATGTCTCCAGAAATTCCTTAAGAGACCACTGACTTTCCCCTTCAGATGTTGGAACATTTAAGAAAACTCAACTGTCTTTGATGACTACTTAAATTTCTTGTGACTCTAATTACAAGGCTATCAATAATTGATATATGGAATATTTGTGACCCAGTAACTCATTGAAATGAATCCTCTCAGTGATTTAGGTAGCTTTTCCAGTGATTTAGTGGGTTATAAAAAGCTTAGTTGGACAGAAAAGAGTGCTATTTAGCTTCTCTGGCTTTCACATCTTGAATATATCTGTTAATCCAGTCAAAGATGCGTATCATTCAGATGTGCTGCAATTTCATAGCACTTTTACCAATACTGCATTCACATGCAAATTTGTTAAAGACAAAACAAAACCGTTTTAGAGGACTAGTTGGTACTCAGTGTCCCATTTTGGAGAACTTAGTTCTCCCCACTTACCGTACCCTCATCAGGGTCATAGAGTCTCTGCATCAGCTGGACTGTCGTGCTTTTCCCACAGCCACTGTTCCCAACCAGGGCCACTGTCTGCCCACTGTGAACCTTCAGGTTGAGGCCTTTCAAGATCTGTAAGGGAAAAGAGAAAAAAGAACACACTTCACAACAGAGCCCTAAAAGGGGAGCAAGTCAATTCAATTTTGAATTGAAAACAGTATCAAACAAGGGAATATAACCTCGAAGTTAAAAAAGCACATGAATATCAAATTTAAAAACTTTAAATTCTTTGAGATGGCTAAACAATCAGTCTGAGTTAGAAATTCCAGAAAAGTTACTTACAGTACCTTGACATTAGCTCGAGCTGGATAAGAAAAGTGAACATCACTGAATTCCAAATTCCCTTTGATGCTGTCTGGTTTGTGTCCTCTCTCTGAAAAACTGTCAATTTTAGGATTCTAAATAAAACAAAATTCAATAACTATTCCATCATAAGACAAACAATTGCATTTTTAAGGAATATGATCCAGCAAATTCCAAAATAAGTATATTAATGGTATAATCTCCCTCACATGAGACAGAACCCAAAGTGCAGATCGTGTGTGTGTGTGTGTGTGTGTGTGTGTGTGTGTATGTTTATAGAAATATTCATTCTCAGAAAATGGGCTTTTCCCAAAAAAGTACATAAGGGATATATTCATTTTATTTCACATAACATTTCACTTTAAGTTTTTAACACTTTGTGTGCCGGTGCCCTTTAAATTTACCAGCCCTTGGGGCCGGCCATTTTCTGTGCCTCTGCATGAATGGTATAAGCATTCAATAAAACACACACAACTCCTGAACTACTGGATATTAAAAAAACTGTAATATCTCTCATAAAACACCTTACATTTTCACCAAAACAATGTGTAAAGCTTTTAGTCTGAGTACCATCAAAGAAATAGCTCCTAATAGTTCAAAATAAATCCACCGTGACATGAAAAACCAGAGACTAGATGAACACATATTAATACGTGAGCGGCCACCTGATACTGGTGACAAAAACACGTACTAACACGTGAGCGGACCACAAAGTGTTAATTTTGTAAAGGGTCAGACATGTATGTTTATACAATGGCATTCACAATACATACCATACTTAATAAAGCCAGGTATTTCTACATTTAGTAGAAACTAATTTATTCCTAAATGATAATGGATTGGGTTGAGAACTTACTGAAAAATTATAGCCATTGGTATTTAGAAACAATGACAAATTTCAATATATTCAGAAACTGAGCAGTTTTTTCATGAATTAGATCAGTGAAACAGGAGGAATTGCCAGGATTGAGTGATCACATTTAATTTATTCACCGTGCATTTTATCTTTGTAAATACAGGGACATACTTCAATACATCAAAACTACTTTACTGCAGTTCGTATAATTTATTCAATATAGTTGATTCAGTCATATCAAACATGCAGTGATTCTTTCTTTTGAGGAGGGTAACCCAAAGAAAAAAATACTGTCGATTCTCATCCCATCATAATTTTTCCACCCCCTCATTCTGTATATAACCAACAATATTCTCAGTCTAAAAAATAAGAGAGAAAATGAAAAAAATTAGGAAGGCAAACATCTTTTCTCTGGACTCTAAAAATAACACACTAGTGTAGTTTCCAAAATGAGACAAATTGTTCTTACATTATTTAAAGACAAACTTTTAAAAATATTAATAAGGGCATTTTGTTTCATTTATCATTAAAGAGATCACTAATCTCACATAACTAATTCCTGCATGTTACACTGGTCAACAATTTTTTACAAAAGTCATGTTATTGAAATAAAATTAGTCATTTCCTATCAATTTGTATGTGTTCAACACGAATATGACAGTCAAATTCTAATGTTGGCTCTAGTTTTTTTTGTAATCTGCGATAAGTGGATGTTTACATCATGAAACGCATGCCAATAGTAACAGGCCTACGGTTAATACCTGTACAAAATCAAGTCATAGACTACTTCTTCAATTTCTTCGCTTGTCTCTTGTACAGCTGTTCAGGAGCATCTCTGGGGAGTGTCCAGTAGTAGTCAGCCAGCATTGTAGTATACCATTTTCTCTGGTATCTTGGTTCCATTGATGTGATATCCTGATGAAAACATTTGCCATGTTCATCACTAACCATTATACAGTTTTCAGGGAAGAAATCCAGATGGGAATGAAGGAAGTGGATCTTTAGAGACACTGCAGCCAAGTTTCTGATACTGCATCAGCATGTCTTCTAGTTCCTTGTAGTTTTCTGCCCTAACATTCCCAAGAAATTTTGCAGACACCAGGCGAAAAGCATTCCATGTTTGTTTCGCATCACCCTGCAGCAAGTTGTTGAACCTGTCATCTTTGAAGAAATCTTGAATCTAAGGACCCACAAAAGCACCCTCTTTAATCTTTGCTTCGCTGAGTCGAGAAAATTTTTCATGCAGGTATTGGAAAGCTGGTGAGGTCTGGTCCAAGGCTTTCACAAAATTCTTCATCAAACCTAGTTTGATGTGAAGGAGTGGTAGCAGTATTTTGTGACCCTTGACCAGAGCTGGGTGCTGGATATTCTTCTCTCCAACTGCTACATTTTGTCTGCGAGTCCATTCTCTCCGCAAGTAGTGCAATTCACTTGCTCGGTTATCCCACTCACATAAGAAACACATGTATTTTGTATATCCCTGCTGCAGTCCCATTAAAAGGGAAGCTTGCTTCAAATCACCACAGACGTGCCAGCTGTACTTGTTATACTCAATGGAATTCAGTAGCTGCTTTAAGTTATCGCTTGTCTCTTTCATGTGGACAGCATGCGCTACTGGAATAGATGGAAGATGGTTTTCACTGTGCAAAAGCACAGCCTTAAGACTCAGTTTCAAAGAGTCTAGAAATAGTCTCCATTCTTGTGGGTTATGAGTGATTTCTAAGGCATTCATGAGGCCCTCAATATCAGAACAGAATACCAGAGTACTTTCCTTTCTGAAGAAAGACTCCAAGTGTTGGTGGTGCTTTCGACAGAAAGTAATTGTGACATCTTCTTGTAGAAGATGCCATTGTTGGAGTCTTGATCCTAGCAATTCTGCATTGTTCTTGGATAAGTCCAAATCATGAATCAGGCCATTTAGTTCTTCTTGTGTTAGTCTGTGTGGGGTTGATGAGGCACACAGTGACAATCTGGATCACTGCATGCTGATGGAACAGGAGAACAGGTTGGCTCACCCTTGTCCTCATCAGACGAATCAAGAGAATATTCTGCTGGAGGTTCTGGAATAGGAAGTTCCTCACCATGTGGAACTGGTCTCAATGCAGACACAATGTTTGGATAGACTATTCTCGACTTTTTTTTGCTTTGTTATTCCGCCGGAAAGAGGAGGAACCAAGCAGAAGAAACAGTCTTTTATGTGATTGTTTGGCTCTCTCCATACCATGGGGACTGCAAACGGCATTGATGGTCTTTTGCCATTTAACCACTGTGAAAGCTGTGTTGTACACGGAGCAAAGCATAGATGCGGGGACCAAGGCTTATCTTGGTCACCAACGTTGCATCTGAAGTCAAGATGATAAGTATTCTTCACTTGAGAAGTGATACTTTTCTTCTGGTTTGCAAATGTCACTTCCCCACAAATAGAGCAGAAATTGTCCACGCTATTAATGCACTTTTGAGGCATTACTGTTCTGTATTGTGCCTAAATGGATAAAATAATAACAGTTCTATGGAACAGTAGCTTAAACTGTCTTACACAAAGTCTGAAAAGTGCACTGCTGATGTCAGCTTACTTCAGCAGCTGCCTGGCAGTAGTATTGCACTGCATCAGAAAATGATGCAATCAACACTGGATGATGTGTACATGATGGTATTATGCAATGCGATGCAATATTACATCATTCTAGGCTGATTTAGGATGTTGTTGCAGTCCTACTGGATAAATTTACACAGTGAAACATATAAAATGAATTATATGAAATATCTTCAAAAAGAGAGCTAATAAAAAATTTTCAGGGTTATATTCATGTTCAGCACACCAAGAAACTACAGATTAGGGCCTTTTTAAGTCAGTAATGATCTCACTGTTGACCAGTGTTATTTAACCTAAAATCAGATTTAATTATCCAAGTCTTAAAAAGTTTTTCGGGCATTAATAAATTACTCAAAAAATAATTAATTACTCACATTATCAATAATATCAAAGATCACATATGCTGCTCCTCTTGCATTGGCAAAAGCATCGATACATGGAGCAGCCTGTCCAACACTGAAAGCTCCAATCAGGATTGAAAAAAAGACCTTAGCAAAAGAACAAAAGGAAACATTATATGCTTCATTCAGGTGTCCATTAACTAAAATATAATTAATTTGAGACACATACTACACAAAAGATTGTATTTAGTTTTACTCCCTTCAAAAAAAATAGCAAAATGTATAAACTTAATATAACATTTTATTTAATAAATGGTTTGTACAACCTCAAAGATTTTTTTTGTCCACCTTACAACCTATCTATTGCTCTTCTGAAGGCACACTGTCAGAAAGGTTTTCAAAACTATTTCATTGATTCTATAATTAATGTCACCAGAGAGAAACATTTTCCATCAATGTTATTATTTGCCTGTATGATTTTCTCTGTGAACAGCATTACATAAAGTTCCAATCAAACACAGTAGATTTCAGTCCTATGGAATTTTCCTTTAAAGTATATATATATATAAAATATTACAAAAATTTAACATAAAAAGTAATAGTTCATACATTATAAAACACTAAATCATACCTTTGTGCACTGGTTAATATTTCTTTTACACAATCTTTACCACAGCACCAGAATTTAACACACTCTCCTTCATTTATATCTTTCACTAAGTACATTAATTGACAGAGAAAAGTCAAGAACATAGTTTCTGGAATCCAGATTACTGGCTCAATTTAACTGAACAAAACAAGAATGAAGAGAAATTACTCCTTTCTCTCTGGTGAAACTTCTTAGAAGTCAGTAACAATAACACTTCCATATCCAGAACTGCAATATCCCTCAAATACTTATTCACTGCAATTCAGGTAAGGAATAGTAAGAAAGCAAGAAAGTCTCTTCCAAGGTGGATGCTTGAAGTTCACCACTAGAGTTGTTGTCCTTCCCTCTGAGAGTATTGTTTGGGTTCTCTGCATCATGGATACACTCTTTATTCCTACTGGGGAGATGTCACTGTCCACATACAGCAAATGCGGAGGCCAGGCAAAGAGGACAACCTCATAAAAAAATGCATGGCAAAGTCAGGGTTCAAATCCTTTCCTCATAAAATTTCAGTAGTAAAGGACAGAGTGAAGAGAAATGGAGAGCTTTCAAGCTGACACCAGAGAGGAAACCAAAAGGTAAAAAAAAAAGAAAAAAAGACTCAGCAATTATGAAAGCTCATCCAGTCAAAGAGTCCTCAGCAAATCAATGGAGTCTGAAGACACCACTGTAGAAAACAACTTGAAAAAATTAATTTTCATAATGACCCCAACTCATCATCAAAGAGGCAAATTATACGCAGTATCCTCTAGAAAGACAGAAAAGCTCAGGTCTTAAAATATTTCTATTTGAATGGTTATTGTTGTTCTGACTGTGTGGTGACAAATATTGCTCGCTAATAAAAATGAAAGAAAAAGGTATGCATGATATAATGCAAGTTTTGAGAGAAAAATATGTGTAGATTTAGAAAATGATCTGGAAGATATATATATACCAAAAATATAATTAAGGGACTATGGATTAGCATATTATAAATAATTCTAATTTTTTAAATTCCATATTCTATTCCTTTGTATAATCAATATGTATTATTTTTAGACTCATGAAGCTTTCTGTTTTAAAGAAGAGAAACTAAAACAACTTTTAATCTTGTATTTCAGAAAGCGGATGCTTTATGGTACATAAATTTAACATTCTCTCATATTATGAACTGTATATAATGTTTACTTTCTTATATGATAAAACTCAACAGAAGTGGCTTCAACCCATATTTTCTCATTAGTAAACTGATTGTTTCTTTCTATATGTTTTATATGTTTCTTAACTGGTCTAATTACAGGCTATTTTCTTTTTCCCACTCATAATTATGTTGTGTATATTCTAGAAAGCCAGCTTTGCTCACAGGACAGAGCAAAGAGTCACCAAGAGGAACAAAAAAAGCCTCTGGTCATGGCTTATCCTTAAAATTAAAAAATAAATAAATAAAAAGAGCTATGAAAGAAAAGAATGAATGGATGGATAACATTTTCAGATTTTTCATAAATATTAAGAAAATTACTTACTGTCATTGCATTTCCAATAGTATACTCTTTTGATATAACTAGAGTGGATCCATACCAGAAGGCCAGTGCATATGATGCATATATTAACAGAAAGGCAATACCCATGGAAATGTTTGCTGAAATAGCTTTTTTAATTCCAATCTTTTTGGCATTTTCTAAATGCTTCTGGTACCTATCAGAAAATGAGGGGGAAGTGTTATAATAAGAAAACAATCCATAATATGAACCTTATTCAATTTCCGTATCATTGGAAACTTGAAGAACAAAGTCATGAAGATAAGAATCCCAGATGAGACCCAGCTTCCTGGGAACTAAACCAATTCAGGATCAGCAAGGACTAGAACTTATCTGACCCTTCTCTTTACTGGATGGGACCCATTTCCCTTGGTCTCTGCCAGTCCAACAAATGTTCCCATAGCTCCTCCAGGGTGAACTCTAACCCCTGGGATATGGAAGAGGTTTGCCATCTCCCTTCATAGACAGAATTATAGGTGAAGGTTAAAGAAGGAGATAAACAAAGCCAACCGAGAATGGCAACAAAAAGTAAATAACATTTTGGACTCTTAAAACAATTAGGTTCTTAAAAGCTCAATCTCTCATTTATAGAGGAGAGAAAATCTGTTCTTTACTGCCCCACTGGATGAGGGACTAGGAGTCTTGCAGATACTAAAACCTTGGCGTTTGCCTTTTATGTATGTATTTATTTTTGGATCAGGCTGTCATTCAATTGTGAAACCTGGGTTTAAAGTTATAAAGTCACTACCTACAAGATACGGGTTCTTTTTTTTTTTTTTAAAGATTTATTTATTTATACATACAAGCTGGGGTACAGGCCAGAGGCATGGGGCGGCAAGAGGGTTCACCAGAGACAGAGTGAGGAGCAGAACAGGCAGATCAGAAATACAGTGCTGAGGGAAGCGGCAGGTGAGGCAGGAGAGGTCTGCTGCAACATGTGGGATTCTCCCCGGCGCTGGGCGTCGAACTCGCATCACGCGCGCTTCTGACAGCTCCACAGCTGCGCCACCAGGGAGGCCCAAGATATGGGTTCTTACTCAATTTTTCTAGATTTCAGTTTCACCAACTGTAAAATGGAGTTAGTGCCTACATAATTGTAAGGTTGACAGATAATTACAGAAAGTAGTTAGCAGAGTGCTGGCATATAGTTGTTAAATCCGATAATTCCTAGTGATAGCATTATTAATGTTATTGTTTTAGAGTTTAATCTTTCTGAATACTGCTTATTTGATTATTATATTTTGAATAGTAATTAATATTCCTATTACTGGCTTCCAGAATTTCATATAAAGGCACATGTCTCGAATGGTGCTGTTAAATTAGAATATTTTTACATCAATTTAAATTAAATGCACTTTTCCAAGCTATATGCAAAGAGTTTGTAAATTTTAATTTTGACTCCCTAAAATTGGAAAAAAAATACAATGGGTATATGATGAATCTTTGGGGGGAAATACTGTACAAATAAGGATATTTCTGTTTCTAAGCAAAAACAAAAACAAAACACCCAACATCATCATATTTTTTAGTGTAACCAATGAGATGTTGGGCATTTGTTCATTTTTTAAAAATGTATGCTGCCACCAAAAGTTTATCTTTTTAATTACTGAAAGCACCCAACTCTTCAGTGTCCTCTCAGTGTTGGGCACTGCATTCATTTAGCAGAGCTGTGTCTCTGGGGAGACAGCCAGCATGCCACGTCCAGCACTGTGATTACTCCCAAGTGGCTGGGTTTCAAGGCGTGTACAAGAAGATTAATGGCTGCCCCAATGTGACACAAGGCTCCAGTGACAGTGGTGGACATGCTGTAATTACCTTTGCTTAGGCGGCTCGCTTACTGCAGCTAATGGAGCGGCACTGATTACACTGACATCCTGAGGTCCAACTGAGGGTTAGTGTGGTCTGTGTGGATTATTGTGTACAGGAAGCAGCAGTGAGAGAGAAAAAAGGAAGAGGTTAGAAAACCAGTAACATGTTGGTTTTGAGAGGGCTTAAGAAATAGAAAAAGAAAATGAAATGGAGGGAATTCAGAAACTTTTGCTTTTAATGCTGGAGAATTTCCAAAGAATATCTATTTCAAGGAGTTGTAGTTTCAAGAGTCCCATAGATGAGCCAAAGAAAATACTTTACATGAAATCATATCTTAGCTATATTAGGGGATATTATTATTTAAACAAAACTGGTGGGGGCATTTATGTAGAACAGAGTAGCCTTTATCAGTGGGCTTTGTCCTGGCATTTAAGTTTTTGCACATCAAGTTCCTTGAGAGCAGGGGTACTTGCCCTGGGATCTATGGTCAAGGAACTTACTTAAATGGGGAAAAATTATGTATTTATTTTTTATTAATCGCTAGCTGAAATTTAGTATCTCTTTCAAT
Source organism: Scalopus aquaticus (assembly GCA_004024925.1). Lineage (NCBI taxonomy): Eukaryota > Metazoa > Chordata > Mammalia > Eulipotyphla > Talpidae > Scalopus > Scalopus aquaticus. Next base: position 151,692 of record PVIJ01001021.1, on the reverse strand, counting down.
TATCAATGAAGGCAATAAACTGCTTATTATTAGCAGTAATTGTGACTTTGTCGCCAATAAAAATATCAGATCATTTTCACATCATGTTACAATTGTTACAGATATCTTGAAATATCTTTTACCTACAAGCTTACTTGGAAATTGTAGTAATAGTTATTAGACCCATAGTTAGTTCTTCTTATTAAATATATTAACAATAGAAGTACATATTTACTATATCATGATTTAAAAATATTTAGGTAAATATACTTCAATAGAAATGGTTTCCCTGGTGAGTCTATGTATTTTGTTTCATGTATTTAGAATCATGATTGTAAGAAGGACTCAGTAGGCTTCATCAGACTGCCAAAGGAGTCCATGGAACACTAAAGGGTAAAAACCGTGATTTAGAGTCTGACATGAAACTGTGTGGAAAGGGTTAATGTTGGGGAAAGTAAAGTAATAAACACAAACCACGAAATAAAATGTAAAAGTGGGTTCTTTGAACTAATGGACAAAGAACATTCCTGACCTTTCCAGCTCTTTGTTCTGGCCCCCAAAAGCTATCACCGTTCTGATGGTCCCCAGAGCCTCTTCTGCCACAGCTCCTGCTTTGGCATATGCAGCTAGTTCTTTGTCACTAAATGCAGAGAGAATCTAGACAGAAGAGAAACATTCATGACTTTTGTAAGGGGAGAAAAGTTAAAAAACAGTCTGGTCAACTCTTCTCCCTACTTTTTCTTCTCAATCCTTATCTTTCGCCAAACACTGAAGTCATAAAGCAAAACAAACAAACAAACAAAAAAAAAACGCTCAATGTACTAGACTCAATGGCTGATACCATCCCATACAAAGATCTTATCCACCCTGGTGACATGCTCCCCAGGAATAATATAAAGGAAACTGACATGTAATTTTCTAACTGGCATTTAGGGGAACAGTGTCAAGCTCCACATCTATATTTTTCTCTGCTAACTGCAAAATAAAGTAAAAGAAAGCTTGAAATAAGCCACTATCCTTTCTTTTATTCTGTCATAATCTTTAATTACTATGAAAACAATATTTCCAGATCTACTTATGGCCATTCTACTGAATAATAAGACGGTTAACACAAAATGTTGTAGGAAAAAGATAAAGGAAGAATCAAAACAAGAGCCTCAAAGAGTTCACGTCGTAAATCATCAACCACAGAATGAGCAAAAATCACCACTAAATTTCTCAATTCTGCAATGTTGGCTTAAGAAAAAAGGTTATATTTTTTATGCCAAGAAAAAGTAGACAGAATGCCATTTAACTATTATAAGTAAAAATTAAAAATAAATGGAAATTCAAACTTTATATATTTTTTATATTCATGCAATAGCTTGAAGGGGTGTTATAATGCTGTATTTCCTTAAATAAGGTCATAATTATCTATGTAATTTAAACTAATTTAAATTACAGGTTTTTTAAAAAACCTATAATTGAGGGAATAACTGTTACATTTATGACATATAACACAGTACAAATACAAATATCCAAATACTACATAATAAAAGCAAGTCTGTATGTGTGGGCTAGCCCACATGAAAATGCCTGAGTTCCACATACCTTTGCCCAAATAGCTGCTGAGAGTCCCAGGATAGGGCTGATGGCCATTATCACAAGAGTGAGCTTCCATCCTCTGATGAACCCCACTATGAATCCTGCAAAAAACGTGGCTACTGCTTGAAAGAACATTCCAACCTTGTCACCAATTCCTTCACTGATTTTGGAGATGTCACTAAAAAAGATCACACCTAAGTGGTTACAGGCAGGAGGTCTTCAGTTAGAAAGGTGACACAGACATGTAATAAACACACAGACAGGTAAAACTTGTTCATACTACTGCAAGCCTCTTTAAGAGTCTTAGCCTCTTGAATGATACTTTCCCCACCTAAATATTACACAAAAGAAGAAATTCAGGATTAGTTTGTGCTTTAAGAAGTTAATATTAAAGTTGAAACTATTAAATTAGTTAACACTATTGGAGACGCATTAACATTTTGAACACATGAGTTGATTTATTTAAAAAGTAGGCATTAGAAGGGGCACTGCAACTACCCTTGGCTTTATTCTCAGTTCAATCTATTCTCAATACAGCAACCAATGTGATTCTTTGAAATTGCAAATCTGAACATGTTATTACTCAGATCAGAAATGTCTAATCGTGCCCATTTCACTCAGAGTAAAAGCTGAAGTTCTTCCTGAGGCCAATTGGACCCTATATATGCTTTGACTTTCCTTCTTTTTGACTTCATTTGCTCACAACCCTCTTGGCAGCTCTCCAAATAGGAAAAGTTTATCATCTATCTCCCCCTGCTGGCAAGTAGGCAACGAAGAGATTGAAATCCCTTGTCTTGTTCACTGATATACCACAAACATCTAGGGCAGTGGTTGGCACATAATTGACCCTCAACTATTTATTGAATAAGTGAAGAGTCAATAATTACTAAGACAAGTCTCTTGGTGAATTGATTCAATCATTCATTCATCCACTCAACTACCTTAATTGAGAATATAGTATCTGTCAGGCCCTTGATTAGCTCCGCGAGAGTCAAGCAAGTATAAGATGTAAACTTAGTCTTCAAATAAGTTAACTATATAACAGAGGAGAAAAAGCTAACAGGTAAGGAAAATACACTATGGCATATGGTATAAATGATGCTAGAAATGGCAGTCAGATGCCCTATTCCTCCTATATAGCAAATGCTTATTCTATTATTTGTTCATTTTATGTCTTTCCTCCTATATATCAAATGCTTAATCTAGTTATTATTCATTCGTTATGTCTTTCCTTGACAATTTTTCAGTTAGTGGTTAATTTCTTTATGAAATGGTAACATTAACAATATACTTACTCTGTTAGCCGTGTATTAAGTTCAGTCGTGTCATTGATGTCAAACCAGCCAATTTCTTGTCGTAGAATAGCATGAAAAAATTCTTGCCTGATTTTCTTAATCTGTCGTCCAGCTGCCAAAGTCCAAAACGAAACTTGTATATAGGCAGCTATGAGAACTCCAGCACCTAATCCTGAGTAATAATATGCATATCTGGAAAATAATAAGAAAGGTTTTTAAAAATACTGTCCTTTATTCATCTCTTTCAGGAGAAATTTCAGAATTAGGAATTATAAGTTTATTGAACTGATAATAAAAGCTGTAGGACACAACAAATACACATTAATTTTTTTCTCTTTTCTTAAATTATAAAAGGTCAATGGAAAATCTATTTGCTCTAATTATCAAAGAAAGTAGATAAATGCTCATGGTTAACTGCAAAAAGAATACTGATGTTGAGCCGTTATTTTTAACTGATTTTGATAAGCTGTAGATGTAATCTGACTCACTATATAATTAATATCCTAGACTTGCTTATCTTATTGTATTGAAAAAGTTTACTACTGTTCACATAAGACAAATACAGGGTTAAATAGATTAAGCACATGAACTTGTTCTTAGGCTAAGTTTTCCATATTGTTTATGCAAAGAACCAAAATAACCTTCTCCTACTTGGCAGAATTACAAAAGTTTTTTTTTCAAATAGTATACTCACATGTTATGAATTCAAGCAAATGTGGAGCAAAGATTTAATTTAAGTTAGCATCTTTAAACATAAAAGATGCAGTTTCAATACTTTCAATTTTTTAATGTAGTTTTATGAACTGTTTGCAAATAGAAGTCTTTTAGGCCTTACATATACAAGGGAAAGGGAGAAATGCCATTAATGATATTATTGGATCTTCTGAGAAAACTGGAATACAGATGGGGAAGTATTATATCAATAATAAATTTACTGAAGTTGATAACTGTGGTTATGAAAAGAATGTAAGAATACATCAAAGATACAGCAAGTTTGGCTCCAGGCCACCACAATAAAATGACTATCATAACAAAAGAACAGACACAAAGATTTTATTTATTAGTGCATACAAAAATTATGTTTATATTATAGTCTGTTAAGTATGCAATAACATTATGTCTAAAAAATTTATGTATCTTATTTTAAAAACATTTTATTACTAAAAAATTTGATAATCATCATCTGAGTCTTCCCTAAGTTATATTTTTGAAGGTGAAGGGTCTGTAAAAAATGCACTGCTTAGTGCAACAAAGCAATGTGCAATAAAACAAGACACACTTGTGTCCACATTCTTAGGAACCACACGAAATACTTTTGAGTAAAGGCCATAATGTAGACTACTTACTTTAAATGACGGGGGCAAGGAATAAATTATAAAAAAAGGTGAATCTGGGTCAAGAGTAGATAGGTATTCTTTGCATTATCCTCATAACTTTATAAGTTTAAAATTATTTTCAAATAAAACATTCAAAAAAGCATACAATAGACAGGCCAATTACCTAGTCATTTCTTCTTCCAGAATTCTGCCTGGATTTAACATAGACAGTGAAAAATTCACTAAATAAAAACAAAACAAAACAAAACAAAAATTAGGCATTTTTAAAAGGCTGAACTGTTAATAGGTATTGCTAAGATTTTTAAAATTTTTATTTTATATATATTTTACATCATTCTTCCTTTTTATACAATGTATGCTAGGATTTTTAAATCTTTTTTTGCTTTTCTTTTGTTTTCATTCTCAAGTGCACTCTTTTCCCTTTACTCAAGTAAAGAACCCAGCGGTTTAGACACAGGACATCTAGGGGTGAGCTGGGGAGGAAGAGCCCTCACAGTTCTTTCCCTAATCTAGTGGGCTCAGACCTTCAGCAAAACAGCTTCCTAAGGCCACAGAGAGGAGATGAGGAAAGGCAGAGGTCCACAGAGCATACAGAAAACAGATGAAAGATAAAGAAATGCTCCAAATAGAAAAAAAAATTTAAAATAATATAAGGATTTAAGGGGCACTTTTTTCCCTAGTGGCTGAAAGCACTGTACAGATTCTTGCTTCTGTGAATTTTAGTTTTATATATCCACATGTAACATATATACATGTTCCCTCATAAGTAATAAGATTGAATTATATACACCGCAAAGGAGGAAAAATTAGCTAGCACTTACTGGGCACATATTACATGCAGGTACAGTGCTAAACACTTTATATGTATTAATTAATTTAATTTTTGCACAAAAAACCCTATAAGGCAGGTTTTATCTTATCCTAATTTATATAATCCCCACAGAGAGATAAACAAATTTACCCAAAGTCACATAGCTAGCAAGTAGACAAAGTCTTAACATTTTACTGACAGTTCCTAACCCTATAATGATTGATATGATTTATTTTCACTTTTTTAAAACACAAAAGTGAAGAACTTAAAAGAAAATAGCACATATCTATTGAAATTTTAAAACAGCAAGATAAATTATCACAGAATTGTTGGGAAAAAAAGTAAGGTAGGTCTTCCTTATATACATACCATGATGCTAGGAGAGAAACTAATCTTTGTTTCTGTGTCATGGGTAAATAATCCAGGGTGATGTTTTCTGGGTGCAGTGTGTAATTTCTTTATATTCTTCCAAAAGGACATAAGGGATATGGTACCTTTGATCTGCCAAATTGGAAGTGTGTTTGGATAAACAAACTAATCTCAAACTGGTTTTTGTTGAAATAATTGTTCAAAATCTTGAGAAACCTACATATATTTATGTATAGGGTTATATTTTTTCTCCTGAACTTAGAAATCAGGTGAAATCTTACTTACCTCAAATTTTTTAATTCTCTTAATGAGAATATTACAATTCAGAGAATAAGTCTACGATTACCTTTCAAAGACGAGAGTAGTAAGAATTACAGAGGTTAAGTAACTTGTCCACAGTCATTTAGCTGGTGAGTGAAAGGCCTAAATAATAACGGTATGCCCTAATGATTATATAACAGGACACTACATATACAGTCCTGACTGTCACTTTTGAGTCAAAATCAACGTTTCCTTCCTTGGTTCTGTCTAGAATTTCTCTCATCATACAGAAATATTCAGCACCAAGAAGTGGTTTTGTCTAGGCTAATTAGACAGTATGGACAGTTAATTAAGGCAGTAGGGGCTCAAAATTGACTTTTCCTCTCAACACTGAAGCAATACAAGGACATGCAGAGTTTATTGATTTCTGTACAGAATTTCCTAGATTATTACAGCCACCTAGAATTGGCATAAAATATATCAAGTTCCTGATATGCGGCAGAAAAACTATTCGTTAAGACCACCTGAATTATTGTGAGGCATGACCTTGTCATGGTGTAGTTTTATTCTGTTGACAAGGACATGCCTATTCACAATAAGTCATTGTCAAACCTCTTGTAATTAAACCTCTTTTTCTTCTAATGTTCTCTTCTCATTTGGCTCACACTTTGTCTAGCTATCCAAGAGTCCAACATTTTAAAGAACAAACTCTAAGTAAACATCTGAGAAGAGCTAGCAAGCTCTGCAAAGGACAGCTAACTATCTTCTCTCAACCTCCTGACTTGCCACAACTCTCAACATATCAGTGAGTTTTCTGGATATACAGTTAGTATCCTTCAAAGGTTCATTTTCTCCAAAGTATGAGAATATTGTCTTTACAAACTACCAAACAGTAGATACTGGAAATTCAAAACATTTGATAAACCATTCCAAATCCTCCAACACAGCCAACATACCTAATGACTAACATGGCTATACAGGACCAAGGGTCACATAACTTGGGGGTTACTAAGCTAAGTTGGCAGTGTTGGTGAGTTTATCAACAATCATAGGTCTCTAAGTTCTTACTCATGCCATTCCCCAGAGAGACCTTGAATTTGGGCCCTGGCATGGCACATGGCACCTGTCTGCCATGCCTAGCTTCAAAGCTATTCAGTTGCATAATTAGAAACAAGTAAAAAAACAAGCAAGCTGATCTAAATAAGAAAGGTGTGGAGCTATTCTAGTGTTAGAAAAAACAAAACAGTACTGATAACACTGGTCCAAATGCTAACTCATCTGTGATAAATGTGATTTTTAAATTTTATGATAAAATACACATAACATAAAATTTACCACCTTAACCATTTTAAACTATATCATTAGTAGTGTTAATTATATCCATATTATTGTACAACTAATCTCCAGAACTTTTTCATCTTGTAAAACTTAAGTGCTATGCCTATTCAATTATTTTTTTAATTTTTATGTGGAAAAACTGGAGTGTAGGTGAGAGGTATGGAGGGGTGAGAAAATTCCACTTAAAAACAACTCCTTTCCACCTCCCCACAGTCCCTAGCAACCACTATTCTACAATACCTATTGTTTTGTATATACCGCATTTCGTTTACGCATACATAGGTTAGTCTGTTATTTTTACCCTTAATTAAAACAAATTTTTGATTGATGCTTCTGAATATGTACATTACCTTGATTGAGAGATATAAATACCAATATGTAGGATAATGGACATATGTGCATGCATTTGTGAGAGAGAAATTTATAGATCTTCTAAGAATAGAAAATTCCTACCCCTCACTCCTTAAAGACTTTAAACTTCCCTATCTTACTCTAATTTTATCTTTACAGTATTTGTGTTAAATTTTTGACAAATACAAGTAATCCATTCAGAGATTTCCTAAACACATTTTTTTTTTTTTTAACCAGGGGAGAGCGCGAACGCAGTCCCCCACCACCACAAATTATGCAGTCGAGTTTCCCACATTTGGGGAAATCGCAGGGGTCAGCACATCCGGAGTGCAATGGATAAGCCTCGCCCTGGGAAAACCACCTTCGTGATCATGGTATCTCCCCTGCCAGGTAAGTATCCTAAACACATTTTTTAAGAGAAAGCACAATTATTTACATTGGCAGTATAGCGTGCATGGTATTGAACCTGGATTTGGATAGCAAAAAGACCTGGGTTTAAATTCTGTCCTAAAACTCACCAATTATATAACTTTGTATCGGTCCTTTATCCTTGTTATATGTCCCTGAGAACCTATCAGTCCTCAGTGTTCTATTATGTCACAGAGGACAATTTATCTTCTGTGTAGGACTGTTCCTGTGAGAGTTAAGTGAAATGAGATCCAGTACATTGTACATACAATGAAGATTTACTATTACTGTTGTCATTCTTATTATAAAGAGGACCTTCTCAGAGATAATAGTACTTAATAAATAAATTTTTGCAGGTACTTGCTTCAACTATTCAAAAGACTCTTTTTACTGGATTACTAGAATACCTATCTATTGATTGGAATGTTAGAAGATCCTACCGTATAAATGAAGAAATCAGATTCTCTTAGGTAATCATACTTAATCTGACAGCGCTAATCAAATATGTGGTTCTAAGTTAGTGAACACTGAGAAGTGTTACTGAATATTATCTAATGATAGAGTCAACTATTTCCCAGGTATCTTTGCTATGAAAGCCACCTTTCATTTATCAGTTTGTTTTTTCTTATGCGCTACTACCTGTGTACCAATAAAGCTTTATTCAGTGTTCTCCAGTCTAATGCCCAGGCTTAGTACAAAGCATGGACATTTTCCCTATGTTCAATTTGGCTGATATGAAAATAACTATGTCCAATGGAATCTCATTTCAATGTTGTTGCTACGTCCCATCTTATAAATGACATTAACTTACATGGCTCTTGTGACTTTTCAGTAATTTATAGTCCTTTGGGTGAGCTTCCAAACATACTATTCTTACGTTGAATCCATGCACTCTTTAGTGGGCTCTTCTATCGATCTCTAGTCAGCCCAGTTAATCCAATAATTAGAGACAGAAAATGGGCATAAACAAAAAAGGGTAGGGCAGAAAAAATTCTGGTTTTCTATTTTCTCTATAGAAAGGGGTCTATAAACTGAGTACAGCTAAGAATTATTACTATGCTAACTGACATATTTTGAAACTCATCAGTAGATACTAATGGGCTGGACACTACATGGATACAGTCTATTATAGCCCCACAGACCTCAAGCAGAATAACTTCTTGATTTAGATGGAAAGCTTTCTGTATGTTTCCTCGAGTCACAATATACCTTTTTCTTGAAATTTAAATGCGTTTTGGGGAACTGTCTGGGAATTTTACAACTCCTATGATATCTGGAACCACCCGGATGTCAAATCATTAAACAAGTAGATGAGGAATAGCAAAATTAATTTCTAATTTTCACTCAGTTGAAGGAGTACTACGCATTTTTTAAGTAGAAAAATATGCTTACCTGGCAAAGAGAAGTTTCCTGCAGTATTAACAAATCTGTCAGTCATTTCTCCAAATACTATCATCATGAGGGGGAGACCTGATCCGTGAGCTATGGCCATGATAGTGCCCAGAGACATAAATAATTTATCCTGCCAATCAGAGTATCGAAACTGGAAAAAAAAGGAAACAAAATCATACTTTTGGAATAGAATTTCTCTTTTACCACAATTATACGCACTTTGGATTTGTATTTAAGGTAACAGGTACAATTAAGTGTTTGAGGGATAAAAGAAAAATTTGATACAAATTTATTTTGTATTCTGTGAAGAAATCGATCTAATTCTGTCTGGTCAGTATCTAATTTGTTTGAATGATTGCAATATATACAAAGAGATAAAGACTTTATTCCATTTAGAAATATTATTTGATCTTCCAGAGCTCCTGAATAGCGAAGGAAAGCTGGTTTAGACATTAATTGCATGTGCATGTACACACACACACACACACACACACACACACACACACACACTTCATTCTTGAACATTTCTTTTTTTAAAAGAATTATTCCTTTATTGTAAGATTTTCATTTTTTATTTATTTTTGGGTAGAGGAACTGGGGCATAGGCCAGAGGTTCGGGAGATGAGAGGCTTCACCAAAAACAGAGTGGGGAGCAGAACAGACAGATCCACTGAAACATACTGCTAAAGGGAGCAGGAGGTCAAACAGGAGCAGTCTGCGGGTCTCATGTGGATTAGCTCCCTGGCCTGGGATTGAACTCAAACCATAGTGGTGATAGCACTGAGACTTAACCCCTAGGCCACCAGGGAGGCGCTCATACAGATAATTTTCAAAGGGAAAATTATAAAGGGGGGAGGAGGAGAAACCAATTCTCTGAGTTTTGAGGCTAACAGTCTTTTTAGAGGCTTATAAGGCAGCTCTGCAGCGAGCATAACAAACATCACAGAGTGCCATGACAGTACTTTAGACAGTACTTTAGAAGAATCCTGAGGGTCAGTAAGTATGTGTGGAGGAGAGGATTATATGACTAAGACTGGGGACCAAAGAGGAAGCAGGGATGTTTAGACTTAGAATAGCAAGGTGATTCAAAATTGCTTGGAGTGCTCAGGTGTCTCCATGCAGCAGAATTCCTAAAATGTACAGTATAAAATGTAGGAGATAATATTAGAGAAAGATATTAAAGCTTGATGGGCCACGCCAAGGATCTTAAACTATGAACAGAGGGAGGGGTGATACCAGTTATTACAGTGAAGTGTACAACACTCAAGAACTAACCAGTTGATAGTGTCATAATACTTCAAAGACTGTCCCTCATTATCTTTTCAGTTCCCTCTAATTTCTTCCCGTTTTAGATAGCCACATTCTGTGGTTCTCTTTCTTTGTTTTTGTTTTCCTCCCCCGTCTTCCAGACTATACTATACTTCCCTTAGTTTTCCACTTCTATACCTTCTTCTTTGTCCCTTGCATTGCTTCTTTCTTTATAATATTTTCCCTCTACCCATTTTCCCAACTCTACCTTCTTTTGGGGAGACAAAGACTAGTCATCAGAGAATAGATGATAAATTAAGGTTGGCAGAATATAGTCCTTGAATGCTGAAGCCGAGTTAGATAGGCTTAATATGTCAGGGCAGCCTGAGGTCAAAAGCATATAGTTGGGGGGAGAGGGGTGCATGCACATTGTTCTCAAAGTGTTCAGAAGTTCAGTCTGGGGAGGCCAGATTCCACTATCAAATAGTTAGGGCAAGAAAGAATGCTGAAAGAGACAAGGGTCAGAAGCCAGGTGTAGCTAAGAACTGAACAAGGGGAGCAGGTTAGGTCAAGAGTAAAAGGGAGGGCTCCTTAAAATTTTTACAAAAGGGCTGGTTTCCCCAAGGGACATTTTAGGGGCTCTTGGGGAGGGGAGATAAAACACTTGGGTCTACCAGTCACTGTTACAAACACAGGTTCAGGTCGTTACATGATGCTCTCTTTACTGAGCATTTATATAAAATCAAAGAATATTTTAAATGCTTTTCATATTAATTAAATTAAATTTTATTGCCTGTAAGCAGGAATTTTAAATTATGTGAATTTCACAGCAACATCCTAAGTAAACCTAGATTTGCTTTCATCAATTAAAAATGCATTTCTAATTTTGTCAAAGCAGAGTTTTGTCCTGAACCTCTTTTAGGACAAAAAAATTTCATTCAAAAATTGAAAAAGGATACATTTAAATTTAATTTAAATTTTAGCTTTTAGATTTTTATGAAAATGTATGTGTCTACCTCAAGGTTTATGGCATTTTATTTTCTAGAGGTGGCAGATTTAAAATTTGTGCTTTAAAATCAGATTTATTCTTACAATTTATCCTCAAGCCTCAAAGTTTTATTTCAGAAAAATGTATGCTTACTGAGATTTTTTGACAAAAACACCACAAGAATAAGAGAGAAGGGAATGAATGGGGGCTTTGTGGTAACATGAGAAGTGTGCAATTATGTTTGGGACTGAAGATGTTTTGGTGTCCTGTCATCATTTACTTATTAAGTTGGAGTTTTCAACTGACATGTCACTTAATACCAACTTCTTTGCAATCAAAAAATGGCTGTTAGAGTTTGAAACATATTATATTTACCAAAAGCAGGCAAATACTTTGTTGAGTCACCCCTCCAAGACATATTACAAATGAAAAAATAGATTAAATTTCTTCCAAAAATACGTTATCTTATCTTGTGCCAGTAGAAAACCACTAAGAATTGTTTTAAACATAATCTGAATCCCTAAAATTTATTCCATATTTAATCAAATTTCCAGGAAGCTAAATGTGAACATATATTTCTCCATTATTTTAATTTTTCTATGATCAATCAATTTTTTTCACATGCAATTTTATTTTAAGCCAAATTTGGTGCTCGTTGTAAAATAAATGCAGAGATGCATTCTCATGAAATTCCTTGGTTTGTATCGTGCCACATATACAAACCACGTTTTAAATTTCCCTGTACACTACTTAGCTCTGCTGTTTCACAGCCAGTCTCTTTTATCATCCATCTTGAGAATGTGGGCCATTGACTATGATGAGCCAAACTAAGGACTACAGGGGCAGTAGGAAATCTATCACTACCTATAGACCGCCTTGAAGGACTTGCTCTATAGCTATTGATTTAAGACATCAATTTGAATAAAGGGAAGAAGTATTCATACATAATATTTTACAGCTTACCAATGTTAATGGTCCAATCAAATTCACTTTCTTCATTTTTTTCCTGTCTTGGTTGCTGTAAAAAATTTAATTGAATGTAAAACTGTTAAAAAATATTTTACAGTCAATTGAATAAAAATTTTAGTAGTTATCACAATCAGCTATCAAAATAACTCCAAATATAAAACTGTGATTCTATAAATAGTCAAAAATATCCAGTTTAATAAACACTGCAAGCAATCACCAGGTGCAGAAGTAACTGTCCAAGGTACTACAGGATATATGTATAAACAAGATATGGTCACTTTCCTCACAAAGCTCACAGAGCAGAGGGAGGATGAATATGTTAATGATGTCTGTCAAGTAATTAAGTTTTTTCTTTCTAAATAGTTAACACTGATCTAAAATTAATAAACTCTACCCTTTTGAACAATTGTGAGGAGCAGTATCAGGAAATACTGTCGGCTCCACAATCAAAACACACCTGGAATACACTTACTCATATTTTTATTGCAGTCCTCAACAACCCAGTAGAAGACAGCCACCTGCCTAGCATCCATTCTACTTATACCAGAGAAGTCACTCGAAAACTCACGTCCTATCATGCTATCCTCTACTCAAAAGCCTGCACTGGCTCCTATGTTCCTCAGAGCAAAAGCCAAAATCATTGTATTGACCTCTTGGGCCTCTAGAGCGGGACATGATCTATTTCCTTGTTACCTCTGGAACCACATCTTACACCTTGCTTAAGCTGCTGTTGCTGTCTTTCAACACACCAGATATGTTCCCATGTCAGTGTCTTCGCATTGTCATTTACCTTTGCCAGGAATGCACGTTTGCACACATACACACAAGCACACACACAGAGCTCTCATCTTTGTCTTTGCTCAAATATTATCTTCTAGATAAGATCTAGCTTAACTACCTTATTTAAAATTCCTTACTACTTTCTCCTGGAACTCCTGCTTTCCTTAGTCTAAAGTTTTTCCATAGCATTCGTACAATTTAATATTTACTATAGTTTACTTATATAGCACTTGTATTACTTATGTCCATCCTCCATATAATAATGCAAATTCCATGAAGACAGTGAATTTTTTTTTTAAAGATTTATTTATTTGTGCATACAAGCTGGGGCATAGGCCAGAGGCATGGGGCAGTGAGAGGGTTCACCAGAGACAGAGTGGGGAGCAGAACAGGCAAATGGACTGAAATACACTGCTGAAGGGAGTCGCGGGCAAGGCAGGAGAGGTCTGCCTCGCCATGTGGGAATCTCCCTGGTGGAGCATCAAACTCACACTGCCGCTGCTGACAGCTCCACAGCACAGTGCTTAACCACTGCGCCACCACGGAGGCCCCCAAACCGTGAATTTTTTAACTAAAATTCATTTATTTAGCTTAAATGTCCAAGCTGTTGATAAAGTTTTACTTATAAGACTTGATTCCCAATTAATTAGAACAATTGTTAAAACCAAAGGACGTACATCTGCTATTAAATTATGTTCAAAAGAATGTGTCACACGCACTAATAAGAGCATGATTGGAACAAGAATATAACTGTCAATTTGCCCTAAATAATTGAAGTGAACTTAACTTCCTTTGACTGTATAAGTTTTGGTCTGATTTTATAAAAATTAGTCACACAACATTTAATGTCATAATCTTATACTTTTAATTTATTTTTAACTTCTCGTTTTTCTCTTTTGAACTTTTCTTTCTTTCCAATACAAGGCTATGAGCTCCATTTTGTAGGGTTCTGGAGTGTTACTACACTTTTTGCAGGGATAGTTCATTTGTACACTCATCAAATGTTCAGCCAGTGCAATACAGAAATAGCCTTCTTCATGAAAATGCCATCTATTTATAGATTCACAGTCAATCCCAGTCTAAATTGCCACCTAATTAAAACCTCCTTTTCCTGGTAGAAAGAATACCATCCAACAATCTTCCAGTTCTATATGGCAATCTAAATTTTCTATGAATAAATACCATGGCACTTACAAGAAATAAAGCATATGATTGTATGGCGAAGTTAACAGACAAAAATAATGCTTCAGTTTAAATATCGGATAGGCATATTTTCAGTTGGCTAATCAGGCCCCTTGCAGCTTGAGGACACACTCCTACTGATAAATTTGTCACTCTGGATGATTAGTCGATGACACAGGTCAATTTGTTCTGGGTGGCCTGGCATGAACTCAGAGACCACAACAGCCTCATAAACTAGTTGAGACTAAAGGCGAAAATGACACACTATTCCCACTGTGAAAGAGGAAGCAGAGACAACACACCATTGACTGGTCTCTTCTGCCACTACTTAAGGCCTGCGAAGTTCACTGAGAGACCCTGGGAACCAAAGGGCCAGCTCAGGGAGAAAGACACGCCAGCAAAAGAAGCGCTGAGCTTCGTCCCCAGCATCTGAACAAAAACCGATTTGGAAGCGAAGGTTATGGAAGTATGAAGCGCTCAAGGTGCCCCTCCCCAGCTCACCCACCCGAGAGGAGAAACAAGGAACTGCCCGGCGCTGGAAGGAGGGGGAGGAGGGCAAGGCAAGAAGGAAGAGGAATAACGGGAGGGCGGGGAGAAACACAACCAACAACAGCAGATGCCTGATGCTCTATAAGCACGATACACTAGATGATGTTTACGAAAGTTTTTTGTAAAAGTTTTGAGTTATATAATGCAAAGAATGTTACACAACACGGATATTCACGGAATCACCCTGCACAAAGAGAAGCGGGCACTTTTAAAGATAGCCTCTTCTTCCTAAGCCCGGTCCAAAAGGAGCCTCAGTGACATTCATTGAGGAAGGTCAGATCCGCAGACAAGAGTCTCCAAAGAGGCTCCAAAATAAAGGCCAGAGGTATCAACAGATTTTCTCAACTTCTTTTTAAGGCCGAATTTGGCCCTGCTGATTCGCGTGCAACTGAAAAGCGGTGGCTGCGGTGATGTACCTGCTGCTGGCCAGTTCAAAGTCGCCCTCCGCGCTTCTGGGACGCCGGACTGTTCCGTTTCTTCCCGCCTCCAGATCCATCTCAGCCTGAGGAGAAACCACAGACTCAGGTCCAGGTGCACCCGCCCCAGCTCCGGCACAACCACCAGCCGCCTGGCAACCCCGGCCGCAGAGGTCGGAGCCAGTGCACACGGGTCACCGGGCGCCGGGGGCGCCGGGTACAGCTCCAGCCGCAGCCCAGCCCCGCACCCGCCGTCCCGGAGGTTTCCCGCCGCCGCCCGGCGAGGCCGGGGCCTCCCTCACCTCGGACCTTGCGCGTCTCCGGCTGAGTCGCTGGGCGCGAGGGGCGCTGCGGCCGAGGGGCCTGGACTTTGCCCGCGGCGCCTTTGCCCCCGCCCCCCGCGCGCGTCGGGCCCCAGCGACGCCTCCCGCTGCCGCCGGGGCGAGGGCCCCGGCCCGCAGGAGCAGCTCCTGCCGCTCGCCCGGCTCTCTCCGCAGGCCAGGCGCGGGTGAGGGGCCCGCGCGCCGCCCTCGCCGCGGGGGGCACCGGGCACGGCCGCCACCCACCCGGGCGCGACGCCAGCCCCGGCCGGGCCGCGCCAGCTGCGGCCGATAAGCCCGAAACCAGCCTACTGCCGCCTGACTCCCGGAGAGCCTCGCCGGGCCGCCCACCCGAGCCCCACGAAGTGACTGCCGCCGTTCCTGGGCGCTCAGTTGGCTGCTTAAATCCCAGAGGGGTCCTGTTTCCGCACACTTGGAAATCATAGCGGCAAAGGACCGAGACCAGACTGGCCTCCCCGTCCGGCATCCCAAAGTCCCGGTGGCACCGAATCCAAGCCCAGGAACCCCAGAAGCTATCCAGGATCGGCCCCCAAATCGTCACGTTGTGCTTCTCGGGGAAGAGGAATGTGTCAGGGCCCTCTGAACACTTACCAACACAAAACTTTAGTGCTGGAAGGGACTTTGGAGATCGCCTAATTCAGACCCCGCATTTTTTACTAGAAGAAAACGATGCCCAAAGAGTTTACATCCTACCTGAACCGCTGAGAGAAACTATTGTCCAGTTTCCAGTGTCCTCCTCCCCTGACTCCCTGCTGTGATCTTAGACTTCTCTCTGCACTGAATTGTCTCTCCCCCCAGTGCCTGCTTGAGTCAATAGGATTCTTTCCTCCCTTCTCATTCCTCCAAAGAAGTATTTAAAACAGGGAGCAATGAGTTATTGTGACTTTGAAGCCTGTGAGATTCAAATGCAGAGCTTAAAATCATTTAGTTATGTGACCATGGACACTTTACTTATTTCTCTAGGCCTCAGTCTCTTCATATGTAAAATAAGGATAAAAACATCTCCCTTACCAGGTTACTGTGAGAAATAAATGAATTACAATGGTGAAAGAACTTAGTACTGTGCATAAAATACTGCACATGCTCAACAAACACTACTTTCCTTCCTCTTCAGCCAGTATCAGTATTACTTGCTAGTCCTTGCTCCTGCTCCTCTTATTAACACAAAAGTCATCCCATGGCTTTTTTGGGTGTCCCAGAGAAACATAAAACACAGCATGGTTTAAGAGGAAGAGGTGTTGTCCTGTGGACCCTGTTATGAATCGTCTTTCATTTTCTAGCTGCTTGGCTTGGGCAGTTTATTTAACTCTTGATTCAGTCTCAGAATCTGTAAAATAGGGGTGTGATTAGGATAGATATATTGTGTGTAAAGTGCCTGACACAAAGGAGTCAGCTACATAAATGGTATCTAGAATTATAGTAAAGAGACAGAAGAGGCTTATGAGAAAAGAATGGAATAGCTCTGGCATTCTCTCTTAAATGTACCATTTACCTTCATTCTGCTCTGCCCTTTACCCTGAGCTAAGAAGAGTACCTTAGGGGTTGACTGAAATCAACTCATGTATGGAATTAAAAGATGCAAATTAGTTTCATTACATATCTTACCTTAAGATGTTTTTTTCTCCTTATCCATTCTACCATAACCATGAGGATTCTCTTCTTCAATCAATCAGAATTCGACGATTCTAACAGATGGTCAGATTACTATTTTAAGATGCTCTGGAGCTAAAGCAACAGGAATTGTTTAGTTTAGAGGAAGGCTTGGTGGTGACTGGAGGGTATATTAAGAATTAGTAGCCTATAAGAGGATGACGGTTTCTTCAGTCTCTATAACAGAAATCTTGGGGGGAGTAAAAGCAGATCTTTGAAGAAGTGGAAAGACTCAGAACTAAAAAACAGATGAAAAAAGACCCAGGAATGAAAGGTTTGCCTGTGTGCGACAACAATCGTCCCTGTAGGAAGTGCTCAATTATCTTTTTTTTCTGAGGACGGAATTGAAAACGTCAATCAGGTGAGTGTGGAGAGGAGCCATGTCTGCGTAACTGCATTTATTGATATTTGAGCTAATTCCAAGGGCTCCATTTATATTTACTTGAAAATAATGAAATAATCGTACCTGATGCATACATCCAATTTCTTCATTGATTCAAAAATGGTAATTAAGCCACTATGGTAAATTGGATTTCTCGATGATACTCAGGCTGTAAGATATCTTAACTTTCTCTTTGTGGTAGGCTATTGAGATATTTATACTTTGTTCTCACTGATAGAGAACATAGCATTCCATCATCCTGTTATCATACTTTTTCTACTTGCCCCATTAGTTTTAGCTTTCCTTTTCAATTTAATTTTGGTCTTCTTTTGAATCAGTTGAATGTTTATTATTATTTAGTTTCTTCCTATTAACTTCATACATACACATTATTTTATTATCTATTTTTATTGTTCACTCCTTCCTACAGATTATGACATGTATCTTTTAGTAATCATTGATACCTCTTCCAGGACAACACAAGGATTTTAGAACTCTCAAACCTCGTTAACCCACCTTTGACTGATACACTGTTGTTGTTATATGCTTTAATTTTATTTATTTATGACCCCTATGAGAATGTTATTACTTTACAGTGTAAATATTCATTGTTCTATCTGTACATTTATCCTTTTCTTGCTTTTTATTTCTTCCTACATCTCAAGAGTCACTATCTGTCTTGTATCTTCCTTCTACCTGAGGAACATTCTTTTGTACTTCCTTTAGTTGGTGATGAATTTTCTCAGCTTTTTTTTCCTTGAAAATTTATTTCCCTTACATTTTGAGAAATTTGTGGATCTGGTCTACCAAATATGAGACTTTCATTTAGAGTTAAGGCATTGTGTTTTGGACAGGGATAAACAAAGCTAAAGTGGAACAGAATAGAGGTCTTATAACTGACAGAGCCAGAATTCTAATCAAAGTCCTGTTCTTAGTCACCAGGTTAACTAGGACAGAAAAGTGGGGATGGAGATGAATCAAATATATTAGATGACTAAACCCATTCATCCTTTAAGCCTTTTTACTCTTCCACACTCCCTTGATATAATCTATTCCTTCATTACCCATCACTCAAACAGCTGCAAACCCTTGCCCTCCCTCTACCTTTATCAGACTCTACTGGTAAAGCTACAGCACTAGCTAATTTCAATTTTCCTACTACTGCAAGACTCCACAACATAATGGAACATGATAGAAGAAAATAAAATACAAAACCTTATGACTGGTTCACTATGAGACTCAAAGACTCTTTGCTATATACACAATATATTTATTATGCTTATTATTTGTTGTCTAGTCTATGTGATACAAGCTAACATTGTGGTCTTTCCCTCACTAAATTGTAGTAGCTAATAATTCTCTGACTTTCCATATCTGAAGATAAACATCTTTGACTATCAAATTTGCCACACTAGCTGTATCTGTTCCCAATTTTTCCTGCCACCTATGCTTTTCAACCTCTACCTAAATGTTCTATCTCCCCTCTGAGTTTATAGATTTTGATTTCCCGTCTTCACTTCCTTCAAATATTGTTCCATCTTCCACTTTATTCCAAAAATTCTTTTTTAAAAAACTTCTTACTGCTTGAAAAGCAAAACAAAATATCCTTTCCACCTTTGACCTCTTTTCTCCTAAAAAATTATTTCTTTTGGCCTTATTCTTCTTTTGTTCATTATAAAATTCATTTAACTAATTTGGTAACAGCACACTCAAAATCAAAAGATTCTGAAGATGAGATGAAAGATTCTGCTGATTTCAACTCTCTCTTTTCCATTCAACTCTTCCTTACACTTTCATAAACCAGGATGGACTTGCAAAGACAGGACAGAACGTAAAGAAGCAGTTGGGAAGAGTTTGTTACCAATTACAATGTCACACCATTTCCAAGAGCATAGAGTAATGGTACACTGAGAGTTCCAAGGTCACATTGCCTCATGGAATTCTTGTTCTCTGTGAGAGTACTGGAAACTATTGGGTAGAGAGGGAGGGCTGTAGGGTGCCAAGGTGAGTGATAAAATGATTAAGCATGAGTTAGGGTCACTGTGCTTTAGGTCATTTATGTTGACTTTCAATTAAAATCATTCTAAAATCGTACGTTTCAAAAGCTCTACTTAGTGCCAATAAAAATATTTGTTAATACCATATTAAAACATCCATAATAATGTAATGAAAAAGAAAAGTAACATTTGGTTTGCACTTGATGTTATTTCTCAATTACAGCATTCTTTCCTACCTCTAAAATTGTGGCATCCTGGGGGTTATTCAGACACTTTAAATGATGTTGTGAAGTGTTCATAAATCTACCAAAGCAAAATTGGGTTTTTAATTATATGTGCATCAGTTTTGGATTTCTACAAATAACAAGTGAAATCTATGATTCTCTTTATTCCCCTCCTTTGCTTTCTTTCTCTTTATTTTCTTGAGATGCATATAGATTCACATGCAGTTGTAAGAATAATACAGAGGACCCCCTGTATTTTTTACTATTTCCCCAATAGCAACATTTTGTATTTTTGTGCCTAAATTCATAAAGGGTATTGGTCTGTAGTTTTCTTTCTTTCTCTTCTCTTTTTTTTTTGAGTCTTTTTTTCCATATCAAGGCAATACATGCTTTCTAAAATAAATCGGAAAGTGTTCCCTAAACTTCTGTTTTCTGCAAGAGACTACAGATTATTTGAACATTCTTTTAAGCCTCCATTTTGACTTATCTGCAATGGTTTGGTTTGGTGTTGTGGATATTGTCAATAAGGTTATATGTAGGGTTTTGACTATGGCTATTTGTACTGATTTTTAAGTGGCTCTGCGTATTACATTATATATATAGATATCTATTATATATATATTGTCATCATTTTACATGTTCAAGTGATATGTAGAAATTTCATCTCCCTTACATTCATTTACCCTTTCCCATTTATAATCTGATTATCTTATAGATTTCCCTCTAATACATTTAGAAGCGTACCAGAGAGTATGGTTAATTTTTTTTTTTTATAAATTTTTGCTCAACCATCAAAAATATTTAGAAAACCCTGTAGGAAGAGGAAAGTCTATTGTTATCAATATTTTTGCTTATTTCAACATTTTTTCTTTATATTTAGGGCTAGCTTTATATTTTTAGAGCAGTTTTATGTTCACAACAAAATTTAGCAGAAGGTACAGTACCTCCTGTCCCCATATAGTTATAGCCTCCCCATTACCAGTATCTCCCACCAGAGCGGTACTTTTGTTACAACTAATGAATCTACATTAACTAACACATAATCACCCAAAATTTGCAGTTTACTTGGGGTTCACTCTTGGCGTAGGCTCTATGAGTTTGGGCAAATGTGTAAATACACATGTCTATCATATTATCATACAAATTATTTTTTATTGTCCTAAAAGTCTTCTGTGTTATACATATTCATCTCTGCCTATTCAGCCACTACTCCCAGACCCTCGTAACTACTGATTCCTTTTTTTTTTTTTAGTTTTAGTTTAGTTTAGTTTTTTAGTGCTTTATAATATTATCTAAGTTTCAAGTGTGCATCATCAAAAACCAACATGCATATATATATTACTTTACTCATCTTTTTACAGCCTAGTTTTGCTTTTTCCATGTCATATAATTGGAATCAGGCAATAATTATTCTTTTAAGATTAACTTCTTTTACTTAGTAATATGCAGCTAAAAATCCCTCGTCTTTTCTTTTCTTGGCATCTCATTTATTTTTAGCAATGATTAATATTCCATTATCCAGAATACCATAACTTATACATTCACTTACTAAACAACATCTTGGTTGCTTCCAAATTTTGTCAATTATGAATAAAGCTGCTATAAACATCTGTGTACAGGTTTTTGTGAGAACATGTTTTCACCTCCTCTGGGTAAATACCTCTGAGTGTGATAGCTTGGTATGTGGTAAAAGTATATGTTTTTTGTCAGAAACTGCTGAACTCTCTTCCAAAATTGCTGTACCCTTTTGCATCCCCACTAGAATGAATGAGAGTTTCTGTTGTTCCACATCCTCTTTAGCATTTGGTATTGTCAGTGCTCCATATTTTGGCCATTTTAATAGGTGAGTAATGGTAGCTCACTGTTACTTTAATTTGCATTTCCTCATGAGAAAGGATGTGGGGCATCTTTTCAATGTTTACTCACCATCTGCATAACTCTGGTGAGGTATCAGTATTAAGTGGACCATTCTTTGGTTCATTTTTTAATCTGGTTGATTTTTTTATAGTTAAGTTTTAAGAGTTCTTTGTATATTTTAGATAGCAATCCTTTTTCAGACATATCTCTTGAAAATATTTTCCACCAATTTATAGCTTGTCTTCTTATTCCCTTGATAATATCTTTCACAGAGTAGATTTTTTTATTTTAATGAAATCCAGTTTATCAATTATTTCTTTGATAAATCATGCCTTTGGTATTGTAGCTAAAATGTCATTGCCACATCTAAGGTCATCTAGGTTTTTTTCTTGTTATCTTCTAGGAGTTTTATAGTTGCATTTACACTTAGGTCAGTGATCCATTTGGAATTATTTTTGTGAAGGGTATAAGGTCTGTGTCACTTTTTTGCATGTGGATGTCTAATTGCTCCAGCACATTTAGTTGAAAAGATTATTTTTGCTTCATTGCATTACTTTTGCTTCTATATTTATGTAATCTATTCCTGCACTTTTTCTTCTGGTCCACTGATTAGTAGTTTATTCATATGACAATAGTTACTACTGTTGCTTCATAGTAGTCTGAAAGTCAGGTAATGTTAGACCTTCACCTTTTCTCCTTCCTTCAATATTGTGTTAGCTATTCTGAGTCTTTTACTTTTCCATATAAACTTCAGAATCAGTTTGTCTATATCCACATAATAAAGTTCTGAAATTGTGATTAGGATTGCATTGAATCCATAGATCAAAGTTGGGAAGAACTGACATTTGACACTATTGAGCATTCCTAACTATAAATATGGAATCTTTCCTTTTATTTAATTCTTAGATATCACTCATCAGTGCTTTCTAATTTTCCTCATATGTATTGTATAAATGTTTTGTTGAACATATCTAAATACTTTATTGGGGGGTTGCTAATGTAAATGACATTGTGTTTTTAATTTCATATCCTATTTTCTCATTGCTAGCAAAAAGCTAGCAAAGAGAAAAATAAGCAAGTAATTAAAATACAGCGTGAAACATAAAGATGTAGAGAAAGTATATGGGAGTTGATACAGATCATTTGCATAGATAACTTATGCCCTCAGCCTTGATATACAATGTTAATATATAATTTTGTTGGCTAAAGGAGACTTTCTGATGTAAATGCAAATTTTGAAAATTTAAAATGTACTTGAACGTTAATTTATCTATTAATAGCCACTAGTAACCCATAATAAAAAATTAAGCTACTCAAAAATTTTACTTCCAGAAATGAAATATATACAAAAGAATAATTTATCAATGCTAAGTTTTATGAAACATCCACCATTTTGTATTTAGCCTCCAACATTCTAAAATACCCTTTAATTTTTTGTTTTCATAGAAGAAATTCTTAAATTATTCTTTTCCCTTTAACACAACCATTTAAGTTTGGTATATTACTCTCCAGGTTTTGTCTAAATGCATATATTCCAGACCTGAGCTCCCAGACCCCAAGCAATTTTATCCCATTTTTTAGCCTAATAAATATTGTGGTGATAGGGTTTTTCAAATAATCTACTCTCACTTATAACTTGACCAAAACTGCATTTTTTTCAAAGCAACATAGAAAATCCATGGATAAATCTTTCATGACTCATTTATTTAAATTTTAAAGATTGAGAGGAATAGGCCCTTGCCCCCACACATAGACATGTTTTGCACAGGAGAGAATTGAAGAGGGACAATGAACTCTTTTAGAAATGAAAAGATAGTCCTACCCAAATTCTTGTAGAATAGGGAGGTCTCAACTGCAAAGTGGTTTCACTAGATATAAAATATTAGTTATTATATGATAATCCTGTTTAGTTTTCTCTATCTCTTGACTAAAAAGAAAAAAATCCTCCCTTATTCACCTGCCTTTTTCTCCTCCCTTAATAGAACAGTATTCTTCTCCCTGCCCCACCCTCCCAACTCCCCTACCCCCTGCACCTCCAGCCTAAGGGGCTACGACAATGTACCTTCCTGAAGCTTGTGGTTGAAATGCTACAGCTACAGCAGCTCTCTTGCAGGTTGCCCACATGTTCAGTAGTTGAAAATAGGTTTCAAAAATGTGGGCTTTATAAAAGGGTGATATTTTCATCTTTATAATGGAAATCTTAAAAAATTAAATGTGACGTATTTTATAAAATTTCATTGCGTAGGTATAACTGTAGGATCGTGGCCACCCTAAAGTGAGGCCTCTCTCAACAGTATGACTATTTCAAATAAACTGTAGCAGAATTAACAATAATAATAATAATAATAATAATAATAATAATAAAAAATTTATTCTGGAACACTAGGACCTTCAGAATTAGGTCCCACCTGACTTCCTGTGGCAGTGACCACGGCCTGTCCAGGTTCTCAACACCTGAAATTGATCACCCCAACTCATATCCAGTTCTAGCCTTCTAGGCCATTCTCACTGCTCTCCACATCCATACCCATTCTCTACTGTCTTTCCGACAAGTGGATACACACTTCTCCAGGAAGATATTTTATCCCTCAAACTACTTCCAGAAATGATCTCTGTCTTCTTGGTTCCCCAAGAAGTCTTTCATCATGATACCAATATATATTATTAAACTTGTTTCTTGTTCCCTAAACTGTAAACTCCTTGTCTTAATATGTCCCCAATGTCTAGTCCAGTAAGCACTTAAGAAAATAGTTAAATGAATAAATATAAAACTAAACTTCTTTTTCATGCAAGAGAATTGGTACTCTTGAAGAGCAAAAAAAAAAAATATGAAGTGAAGGCAATCATTTTTTGGCTTATATTCTATGTACTGAGTTTTGACCTAAATATTATAATATTCATTCCTATAATATAACTATCTAAATCTCTTACTTGCTAATGAGGAAATAAAGGCTTAGAGAAAATAATTTGCTGAAGAATCATACATGTTAACAAACCAGTAGCCAAAATGGAAACCCAGGTTTTTCTGACTAGAGAGCCTAGGAGGTTCTTCCACACACAAAGTGACATTCAGTAAGAGGGAAAACATTTAAATTTAACTGCTTAGTGGGGAAAGTAAAAATGTTTGGTTTTTGACTCAAAGGTCACTTTCCCTCATGAATCACACTGGTTCTTTTGAAAGAGTCCGGGTAAAACAATTTCATCATGTATCTTTGCCTCTTGCACATATCTGTAAGCATTCCTTTGCTATTATGATTTCTCCAGCATCCAGAGGCCTTTCAC
The DNA here is from genome assembly GCA_004024925.1 of Scalopus aquaticus. Taxonomy (NCBI): domain Eukaryota; kingdom Metazoa; phylum Chordata; class Mammalia; order Eulipotyphla; family Talpidae; genus Scalopus; species Scalopus aquaticus. The sequence continues at coordinate 126,702 of PVIJ01001021.1, read as the reverse complement.
CTTGCTGTCAGAAGTTCCAAGTGGGACAAAGGACAAAGGACAAAGGACTACAGCTCTGAAGACACTCCCTAAAAATACTTTAATCTTTTTAAAGAGCAACAATGAGTTTTTCATTAAAATATCTGAGGGCTCTGAATGTGCAACATATTGATATAAGTTTTGGACTACAAATGATGAACAAGGTGCCCATCAAAGTCTAGCCTATGGGGATTCTTTGAAGATGAAGAGTGTTTTATGGTAAGTGAAAGTCCTTTATGGGTTTTGCCACTGGAAAGATCAGTACTTGTTCTAGTTTTTAATTAGCTTCTAGTAACAGTTTTTATGGTATCTTCTAGTTTTGTGATTGGGCTCAGCTGGATGGTCTCATCTCAACAGGGTGCAATCAGATGTTGGCTGGGACTGGAGTCATGTGAAGGCTTGATTGGCTTGGGTGTTTGAGATACACACTCATAAGGTTGACATTTAAAAATGCTGATTGAAGGACTGGAAGCTCAGCTGAGTCAAGTCATATGACTTCCCCATGTCTTGGGCTTCTTGTCGCTTGGTGGCTGGGTTTTGAGAGCATGGGGTCATCACCACAGTTCAGGATCTGTTCTTTACCTTAAAACATTCCCAAAGTCCATTTTGTCGGGCAGACCTCCCAGAGGAAAGTAGACATCTCTGCTTACCCCACCAGGGTTCCTTATGTCACTTTCTACTTTGCTCAGCAAACTCCAACCACAATATCCTTCTTTCTGTACTTCAAATGTTCTTTGAACAAGCTATTTTCTCTACCTTCTTCCCTATGATTGTGTCCCCCATGCCCACTTTTTGCTGTCTAATTCCTCATTTTTTTTCAGATTTTATCCCACATTATTATCAATCAATAACAACACATCTTTAAGTAAACAATCTTGTTCTTCTATTTTTTAACTGAAATAAGTTGTTATGTGTCACAATGACCATATACCACTGTGGTCCCAATAGGCAATACTGTGTAGCCTAGGTGTGTAGTAGGGTATGCCATCCAGATTTATGTAAATACACTCTATCATATTTATAAAATGCTGAAATCACCTAATGATGTATTTCTCAGAACACATCCCCATCATTAAGCAACAAGTGACTATATAAACTCACAGGAAGTTGCAAAAGTTGTGATGTATATATGCTTTATCCAGTTCCCTCCAGTGATAACATTAGTAACTACAGTACAAAATCAAACCTAAGACATTGACACGGTACAATGCTGTCATTAGATGAATCAGTTTCTTAAAAATTAGAATTTGCTTTCTTTTACAAAATTATGAACACAATTTCCATAGGAGTTCCTTTTTTCCTGTAGAAAATGTCTCTTTAGTGATATGGAATTCTCTCCCTATTTTTTAACAGATCCTCTATTAACAAAGGGCTTTCCAGATGCTGATTTCTGATAAAACAAAACTGCCCCAGAGGAAGATGCATACTAGATTAAAAAAAAAAAAAAACCTGGCAAAAGGCTACTTAACTTCTATTATATGCCAATGACTTTGCTAAATACAAGAACAAAGTTATACAAAGGCACACTCCTTTTCTTGGGGGTTCACAAATTAGGAGCAGATATCTTAAATAGAGACATAAAAGAAAAAAAGTCAAAAAGACATCTTATTATTGAGACCTGGGAATAAATAGCTGTTTTGTTTGTCAGCAAATAGACTGCAGCACACTTTGGCCTAAATCCAGAAGTTAACTCTGGTGAATCAAATAGAAGGACCATCTTTGTTTAGAATTGAGTATAGCTGGATAATCTTAGGATAGAACTAGGAGAACAAAAGAGTTGAACTCAAGTGATCAGTACACACTGGGACCCAGCTGTGTTTAGTCAGTACACTTAGGGTCACACTCCCAAATGTCTTCTACTTACTTACAGCCACCTGTTCTCTGTTATCACTAGCCCAACTAGAGCCACATTATCCTATTTTTTTTTTTAAGTAAAAGCATTTGATTTTAGCTTCCATGTTTTGAGGCTTGTATCAAGTTTCCCAAGTTGGCTATAAACCAAATTTGATATCTTATCATGGAAATATCTTAACAATATGGAGATTCCTCAGAAAATTGAAACTATAACCATCATATTCCCTGCAATCTCACATGTGGTATATATCAGAAAGAAATTAATACAGCAATCCCATGTTTATTATAGCATTATTCACATTAACCAGAATATGAAAACAACTTAAATGTCCATTAATGGATGACTGAATAAAGAAATGTGATAAAGGTAGTGTACACACACACACACACACACACACACACACACACACACACACACACACTATAATATTATTCAGTCATGAAAAGGTAATCCTGCCACCCATGACAGCATGCAGTAACCTGCAGAGCTTTATTGTAAGTGAAATAAGTCAGACAAAGACAAAATTTTGGGTGGAGTCTTTTGAATTCTCTATGATTCTCTCTACAAAGATAAGTTTACTTCTTACTTTCTGATTTGGATGATCTTTATTTCTTTTTCTTGCCACATTGCCCTGGCTAGGACTTTCCAGAGTGGTGCGGTGGGCACCCTTGCCATGTTTCTGATCTTAGAGCAAAGTTTTCAATCTTTCGTAATTATGTTACTTGTAGGCTTGTCATATATGACCTTTAGTTCCTCTATGCTCATTTGTTTGACTTTTATCATAGAAGGATGTTGTATTTTGTCAACTGCTTTTTCTGTAGTTTAAGATGATGATGTGATTTTTAATTCTATTAATATTGTGTGTCACATTTATATTGATTTGCATGTGTTGAAACACCCTTTCATCCCAGGGATAAATCCCTCCTGGCCATGGTGTACAGTGCCTGTGTACTGTTAAATTCTGCTAGTATTTTGTTGAGAATATTTGCATCTATATTCACCAGGCTTACTGGCTTACTGTATTTTTGTTTCTTTGTAGTATATTTTTCTGCCTTTGGTATCAAGGTAATGTTGGTCACATAAAATGAGTTTGGAAATGTTCCATCATCTACATTTTTGGGACAAGTTTGAAAAAGATTGACAATTCTTTAAATGGGTAGTAGAATTCACCTGGGCTTTTCTTTTTGGGAAGTTTTTGATTACTGATTCAGTTTCCTTACTTGTTATTCAACCATTGAGACTTTCTCTTTTTTTCTTTATTATATATGTGCAAGGCATGTGTTTCTAGAACTTTACCCATTTCTTCTGAACTTTCCATTTTGTTGGTGTATAATTGTTCATATTAGTCTGTTATGAATCTTTTTATTTCTGCAGTATCAGTTGTTGTGTTTCAACTTTCATTCCCAATTTCAATTATTTGAGGTGTGTGTCTATGTTTTTGTCTATCTAAATTTTTGTCCGCTCTGTTTACCTTAGTTTTGTTGATCTTTGTTATTGTTTTTATTACCTCTATTTCCAGTCTAGCTTTTGTTATTTCCTTCCTGCTGCTAACTTTGGGCTTAGTTTATTTTTCTTTTTATATTTCCTTGAGTCACAAAGTTATGCTGTTTGAGATCTTACTTGTTTCTGAACATAGGCATTTACCTCTATTAACTTCATTCTAAGAACTGCTATTGCTTTTTCTCATAGGTTTTGGTATATGTTTTTATATATACATCCTTTCATTTCAGTTTGAAGAACTTCTTTTAGTATTTCTTACAAGGCAGTTCTAGAGTCGATGAATTCCCTGAGCTCTTGTTGGTTTAGAAGTTTTTCTCTTTTATTACCAAAGGACAGCTTTGCTGGACAGAGTATTCGTGGATGGCAGGATAATTTATATTTTGTCAGCATTTTGGAAATACCATCACAAACTCTCCTAACCTGTTTTTGCTGAGAAATCTGCTGATAGCCTTATAGGGAGTTCCTTGTAAGACAGAAATTTTTCCCTCAGCCCCCTTGCTACTTTTAAGATTCTTTGTCTTTAATTTTAATTGACAGTTTTATTGTAATGTGTCATGGAGAGAATATATGTTGATTTTGTGTGGTGATCTATAAACTTTGTAAAAAAGGTATTATCTCTCTCCAGTTTGAGTAGTTCTCAGTCATTATTTCTTTAAATGAACTTCCTGCCACCACCTTCTGTTCTTCTGGAAACCCAGTAAGATATAAATCGGTCCTTTTGGTGGTATTCCACACATCATACAGGTTCTCGTCACTCTTTTTTTTCTTTAAGATTTATTTATTTATGCATACAAACTGGGCTATAGGCCAGAGGTGTGGAGGGGTGAGAGGATTCACCAGAGACAGAGTGGGGAGCAGAACAGGCAGATCTACTGAAGTACGCTACTGAGGGGAGCAGCAGGCAAGGCAGGAGAGGTCTGCTGCGCCATGTGGGAATCTCCCTGGCCAAATATCAAACTAGTGCTGTGGTGGCTCTGGATAGCTTCATAGTGCTGTGCTTAAACCGTTGTGCCACCAGGGAGGCCCTCTATTCACTCTTTTCCATTTTTACTCTGTTCTGCTCTCACTGGATAATTTTATATCTTCTCTCTCAGATTCTTTATGCTAATTGACCTCTTCTGTTATTGATGCTTTTTGTTGCATTTTTCACTTCATTTATTCTACTCCAAAATTTGGTTTTTTTGAAAATATTTTCTATGTCTTTGTTAATCTCATTTTGTTAGTGTATTCTTTTCCTGATTTTGTTTAATTGACTGTTTAATCACAGCTCATTAAGTTCCTTAAAATAATCTATTTTGGGTTTGGGGGGTCAATTAGTGGAAGATTATTGTGATGCTTTGGTGGCATCATGTTTCCTTGATTTTTTATGTTCCTTGCAGTTTTTCATTGCCATGTTTCCACAGAGGTAGCATTCACCTCCTCCTCACTTTATTAACTGCCTTCTAAACAGAAATATCACCTATCATTCCTGTCAGTGATTTGGAGTCTTTCACAGATCTTTGGATATACCTGATCCATGCCTTTTACTCCCTCTTGTGGCAGAATTCTTAAGCTTGTATGTCTTTTTCCAAGCCCATAATGCACCAGACCATGAACTGCCTCCTTTTAGATTTTCTAAAGTTGGCACTAAAGCCCAGGTTTGTGCTCTCTCTGATCTAGTTTCAGGCCAGTCTTCTGTGTATGCTCACTAGCTGTCTGTGAAATCTTGCTCTTGCTACTTCCATTGGTAGTATGCACAGAGAACTGGCCATAGGGTGATGGTGTATGTGTATAGTTGAGGCCATGGAGGTGCTGGTGACAAGTGGGGTGAATCTGTAGGCAAGTCATTTCCAGAAGCTCATGGAGGAGGGATTTCTTGATAAAGTCCACAATACAGTTAGGAGGCTCCACATTCCTTTAACGCCTTCTGAGAGTCCTATGTAGCACTCTCCCAGTCAACTCTCACCCACAGTGTCACTCAGCTCATAATTCAGTACTCTGGATGGAGTGAGGCAGAAATGAGCCTTTCTAGAAATTTTTCCATAGCTAAAGAAACTAGGTATTTACTTGCATGCACTCATTTTCTCCTGCGAGAGAAATCATGGCTGAAATGTCCTGGCACTGACCTGAGTATTGGGAGAAGGATGGTGTGTGTAAAGTCAAGCTGGTTCTCTTGTCCTCATCAGTGCATTCATATGCACATTTTTTCCCCTTTCAACAGCAACCTGCAACTTCCTCTGGAAATCTAGACTTCCGTAAAGACTGTCTTGTTCATGGGTGACTGTTTAAGACAGGGTCTTCCAAGGGCATTGGATCAAAGCTAAGGGACAAGAGCTTATTCACGGACTACTACAGGGTCTGCAGTCAGTATCAAGTCTGTCTGTCACCCCACTCAAGGGTAGGTGAGACTTTTCTCAAGTCCTTTGGTGTACGGTGCTGGATCCCACAGCTCCCACAAAGGCACTTTTGTCTATGGACAAAAGTTACTGTTATTGAGGAGGAAGACAAAAATAAGGGACATCTTTTTGCACATGATGCTAACATCACTCCTCCAGGGTATGTGGCTTTACTTTGCATTTCCTTCCATCATTGAGATCATACATACAGTTTGTTTTCTTACATATTTTTTTCTTTCGAAATTTCCAGACCTTATCCTTCGCTTATTTTCCCTTGGAGATTATGACATTTTTTTCCTTTCAAGTTCTTTATATATTAAAGATGCCAATTGTTTATAATAATGGCAAATATTGCTCTGAGCTTGTGCTTTTCAATCTTAATTTTTAGTTATTTTTTGTTGTTGTTTGCAGTTAATCACTATTTGAAATATTTCTTTCATCAGGTTTGAATAATGACATATTTAAAATTATGGAATTTTAAACATCTGTAACTAGAAAGATAAACTTTGGAAAATGATCAATTATTGTGAAATGATTTGTTATTAAATCAGAAAAAATTATATTTTTAAAGTGCAAAAAATATTAACATCCTGTAATAGTCCTTTATAAGGACAACGGAAAGTATTTAATGTACATCAGCGTATACACTTCACAAGTGTGTATTCTTTGTCCCAACCAAACCCCCAAAATCTTGCATCAGTCTGTGTGGCTGGAGAGCCATCATAATGTGGTAGTTCAAGAATCAACTGGATCAAGTCCCCAAAATTATAGGCAATATTGCATTTGAGAGAGAATATATTTACAGACATTTTAGAAACGCTGACTTCAGTCATAGAAAAGTTTAGTTTTATTATAGGCACTTTACTGCAAACATAAAATATTTTTTGTTACTTCTATAGTTTTTTAGCAAGGCAGTCAGTTACTGTCCAAATTAGAAAATATAAACAAAAATTACACATTTATTAACAAAATCTACTTTGAATTATTCTATAAATTTTATAATGCCATCAGAAAACATTATTTCACCCCATTCTAGTGACGTTTCCTTCTGTTCCTTAAAGAATAAAGTTTCCAAAGACTCTGAAATTGGTGGAATGATCTTCAGTTGTGGCAGGAAATGTTAAATGGGTAACTCACATTTTTCACTTTGATTAAATACCATGCTTTTACTCAAATATAAAGTATTTGACAGCTCGTATGGTCACAGTTCACTAGCGCTTGATTCCAGACTGAACACTGACCATGGAGAAATAGATGCCTTTCTGTGCCAGCAGCTGCTGGTGCGTGCCCTGCTCCTTGACTTTGCCGTTCTGAAACACCACTATTACGTCTGCGTTCTGGATGGTGGACAGGCGGTGAGCAATGACGATGCAGGTGCGGCCTTCTCTGGCTTTGTCCAGGGCTTCTTGGACAATCTGCCCAATAACAACAAATTAATTCTGGCAAAAAATAGTCCTCTCCCTATAATTCCTCCACAAAAATAAGCCTCAAAATTAATTTATCCACAATAGGTTCTTCTTTAACAATGGTGTCAGTGAAATATAACACAGATTTCACCAAGCAAGGGCTTTGTCACATTAGCAGAATTTGAGTCAATATGGCTCAGGTCTGAGGCAGGAGTTAATCCATCCAGTAATAATCACCTCACCTCACAAGGGTGAGTTAAATCAGGTAAAGTAGATCCTTAGAAGCAGAACTGAAGGGATTTTGCCTTCCTTCTTCTTGTCTAGACAACTGAGGAAAGATGTTGACAGTTGTGCTGGGTATGGCAGAGATCAGGTGCCCAGAACATTTGTTGGAGGCAAGGTGTATTTAATAATTTTAAAACATTTACTGGTGTGCTAGCCACAGAACATCCTTCAAAGCAACCTTCACTCCAGTTCTGCAGCAAATTTAGAAAGGCCTCATATAGACTGAAAACACCATCTTTAAATTCTGGTATTTTTAAAATAGGGTCTTAGTTCCTCTTTCAGGTACCTGAATATTCAATTTTTCTTCAAACTGAAATTGATTATTAATATTTATCTTACAGTACTGACAGATTTTAATGTTGCATTGCTCTCCAACATTTTCATATAGTAGTTGAGGAAGAGTTGCCAGTAGAAATGGGAAATATGCCCACTGAATGAAGTTTCTTAGATCAATACAAACTGATTCTATGCTCTGTAAATCTAATTTGTGTTTTTTTCATGTTAATTATCCTGAATAACAGTTACAGAAAGTGTTTAAATTCCACTAAAAGCTGACACAAGTAACAAATCAACATATCTGTCCAAATTTTTTTCTCTACTGTGGAAGATTGAGGCATAAATGTAAATCTTTTAAGAACAACTGACTCAACTGTGAATGAGTCCAATTTAAGTTCTTACCTTCTCACTTTCTGTATCCAGAGCTGATGTAGCTTCATCCAAAAGCAAAATGTGAGGCCGTCGAACAAGTGCTCGAGCTATGGCAATACGCTGTTTCTGACCACCAGAGAGCTGAGTGCCTTTGTCTCCTACTCTGGTGTTGTATTTCTGTGAAAAGGGTTTTGTTATTGTCAAAAGTTTGATAATAAAGTTCAAAAAAAAAAACCAGTGTGCTTAACAACATAAACACATACACACAAAAAATGTTCAGGCTCAGAAGCTAAGAGTGGGTTTATAGAGGTGTAAATGACAAGAGTATTCTCAAAGCAGGTTTAATGTCTCTTCTTGAAAACAGACATTTGAAAGTCATGTTTCAGTGTAAACAAGTCAACATCTTTATGAGGAAGAACATTAGATTGTTAGTCTATTCCAGTGTGTTTTCATTATATTTGGGACAAAGCTTGGTGAGAGAAAGGAAATTTGCTTTGAACAGGCTCTGCATAATAAAGTAATTGAAGCTCATTTTATTTATAACCAACAGGTGGCACCCTCTGCATTCTTTTAAAGTGAGAAAGGGAAGAAATTCTTGGGCTAAGACCCTTTTAGTGCCTTTTAAAAATCAAACTATCTCCAACACATAAACTTTAATAGATGTTAAAGATTTCTATTTTGTTATCTTTCTGTGCAAGCTTAAACTTCCTTCTTTAAATTTTTGTTTTTAGGGTCTTCCCAAACTTTACATGTGTTTTCCACAGAAGATAACTGTCACTATTCAATACAATGATGGGAGTTAAAAGGGCCATGTAGGGAAGAGGGAAAACAAGATGTCATTGTTTATGTAACCTAGAAAACAATGCTATGTTATTATTTTCAGGCCCTTGTCAGGCTGAAATTTTAGTTAAACCCAGGCTTCTGATTCTGATACCAAGTTCGACTTTAACATGCATGTCCTAGATAGGGTTGCCAATTTTTATTTCCTGTATCTGGCACCTCTAGTTCTATGGCACTGAGACTGAGGTCTCCAACTGCAGATAGAGTGAGAACCCCAGGTGAAGGTCCAACAGATGTTTGGACACAACTCCATCCCATAGCTGCAGCTGTCTCAGAAGGCAGGAACACAGAAGTGTGTCCTGTGTGAGACAGGTTTTCCAGGTTGTATTGATACAGTATTTATCCTGTTGAGCCAAAGCTGGGCTATAAACCTGAAGCAAGAGAGTAACTTAACCAGCCTCCTGCAAGGTGAGTAAATCTTCACACAAATCACTCAGAAGTGGGTCCGTAGACAGAAATAGAATTCAGTGATTTTTCCCTTCTTTCTCTTTGTCTAGACAACTGAGGAAAGATGAGAACAGGTGTGCTGGGTATGATAGAGATCAGAGACCCAGAAAGTTTGGGTCCCTGCAATACACAAATGCCAGGGGTTAGGTATATTTTTAAAAATTAGATAATAGTTACTCTGCATTTGTCTTTGTTAACCACTAACCAATGGCTCTCAATTCTTAGGCTGTGTTAGTATTGCCTGGCTATTAAAACACAGAATGCTAGATTCTATCTCTAAAATTTCTGATTCTGGTACAGAGCCTAAGCCTGAAAATCTGCATTTCTACCAAGTTACCTAGTAATTTTGATGTGCTAGTCCATGTCCATACTTTAAGAACCACTGACCTTGTCATTATTAAAGGGGGTTTAATGTTGAATGAGATAGGAAGTGTGGCCAGATGCTTGTATATAGGTGTGTTTGTGTTTGGTTGCTTGCTTCTCTTCACCTTTGGGAAGCCAGCCCTTTAGAAATAAAACTATAGGCCAAGGAAGCTGCCACAGATTCCTGGGCCTTCAGCTGGAGAGACTTACATTAGGCAGTGTCTCGATGAAAGGGTGTATGTTAGCCTCCCTGGCTGCCTGTTCAATTTCTTCCTGTGACACAACCCGGCTATTGTCTCCATAGGCGATGTTCTCAGCAATGCTGCAGTCAAACAGGATGGGCTCCTGGGACACGATACCCAACTGTGCCCGGAGCCACTGGACATTCAGATCTTTGGATTCTTTACCATCAATGAGCTGAAAACAAAAGTTCACAGATCACCTTCAGTATGGCACACATTAAATTTGGGACATTTAATATTGTTATTTCATACATTAAAATTGCCAAGTTACTCAACTATTAAATTATTTTTCAATTTGAATTTTGAAGTTCAGTTGAACAAGGTCATAACTGTATGCTTCAAGAAATTTGTCATGCTTCCTTTGTCTTAATCCTGGTTCTTGATCTATGAATATGATAGAGAGAATAAAGTCTACCCACCCCCAAGATATCCATGAAACCTATGAATATGTCATGTTACATGGCAAGAAGGAGTTAAAGCAGCAGATGGAATTAAGGCTGTCAATCCACTGACCTCAAAATAAGATCCTGGATTTTCCAGGTGAGCTTCATGCAACCACAATCATCCTCAACTATGGGACAGGGATATGGGAAAAGGAAGTGTGGAGTGGTACAAAGTGAGAAACACTGACTTTAATATGGAGGAGGGGCACAAGTCAGACAAGGCAAGAAAAGGGATGGTCTACCTGAAGCCTCCAGAAGGAACACAGCCCTGCTGACACCTTGATTTAGTCTGGCGAAATCCATTTTGGACATGCGACCTCCAGAATTTAACAAGATAATACATTTATGTTGTTTTAAGCCATCAAATTTGTGGCAATTGGTTGTAGTACTCACAGGAAATTATTATGATACATTATATTTCTAGGATGTGTCCTGACATTCTTATTCTTATGTATCTTTTTTTTCCCCCACAGGAAGAATAGTCAAGGTTACAGAAGAAATAAATAACTACTATGACCACATAACAGCTTGTCAGTCAGCTTTTGGATCTGACCTGAGTTGCAATCACTTTTTTCAGGAATGAACCATGGCAGTTAAATGGAATAGAAGTGAGGGTGGGAGGGTGACTGCTTTCTCTCTAAGTAGTTGATTTTGTACAAATGAATTAACTTCTCTTCATTTCTTGAGGGTAAAACAGGAATGATAAGCCTAAGAATTATCTTAGAATAATTCTTCTTATTATTTTAGAATTAAGGATTCCTAGAATTAAGGATTAAATGAGATCGTAAGAGGATGCCACTTAGCACAGTGTTGGGCACATATGCTCAAGGACAGACAGCGACTGGTAACTGTCTTATGTACCTGCAACTACGAGGAATATCACGGAGATGGCTGGGTGTGTGACAGGATGAACAGATGTCTGTCATGCTGGGCTGGAGGAAAAGGAGGCTGCCTTTCTCTAGTCACATTTCCCCCTGAACTCTGCCCTTCCCAAAAGTTTGCACAATAATTTGCCTATCTTTCACCTTTGTTCTTGATCATTTACATTCATTTAGTCTCAATTACTCCTTCTAACTACCTCAGCTGTGCTAAACTGTTTTCTAATACTACCACTTCACTGAGAGTATTAAAAATGTCAGAAGTAATCCATTTATTGCCAAATCCTCTTTTCAGTCTTCATCTTACCCTCTCTCTCCATAACATTTGTCACTGCGGACTACCTGGCTCCTTAAAAATTTTTTTTTGATTGATGTGACATTGTACAGTACTATTATATAGTTTCAGGAGTACACAAATACAAATCAACATCTGTATATAATACAATTCTCCTTGAAACACTTCTCATTCTTGGCTCCCATTCACCAGTCTCTCTTACCACCTCTCCTCTATCTTTCTAGATACTTTCATTTTTTCTGGACCTTATTGTGTAAACTGAAAGTAACCAATTGAAGGGAGGTGGAAAGTAAAAGACAGCTCACAAAGGAGGGTAGAGGGGCTGTGTTAAGACATGGGCTGGAGAATTTGGTGGAGCAGATGACACAGCTTTGAGACCTAACTGGGATGCAAGACTTTCAGTGTAACTGTGTTTAATGGTTTAAAAAACAAACAAACAATGGTTTAGAGATCAGAATTAAATACACTCAAGCATTTAGATGACGTCAACCTGAAATGAGTTCAACATGAAAATGTGCTCACCACTGTCCCAGCCATGGGGTCATAGAACCGCTCAAGGAGCTGGACCACTGTGCTCTTCCCACAGCCACTGCTGCCCACCAGGGCCAGTGTCTGGCCCTTCTTCACCTCAAGGTTCAGCCCCTGAAGCACTGGGATGTCTGGCCGAGTGGGATAGTTGAACACCACTTCATTGAATGTCACATTTCCTTCCAACATTTTCTAAAATCAGAATAATAACAGTAAAATTCATTGCTGCAATCCCTGAAAAACATGCCATATGGCAACCCCTTTACCACCAGGTGTCATAGGTTGTTTTATAATTGAGGTTTATTTATAACTGCTAGAATTTAATAAATATGATCCAAGAGAGTCAGTGTTTTATACCATATATTAACACAACACAAATCCAATAACACTGGTCAACAGTGAGATCGTTACTGACTTTAGAAAGCCCTAATCTGTAGTATCTTGGTGTGCTGAACATGAATGTAACCCTGAAAATTTTTTATTAGCTTTTGTTTTGAAGATATTTCATATAATTCATTTTACATGTTTCACTGTGTAAATTTATCCAGTAGGACTACAACATCCTAATTCAGCCTAGAATGATGTATGACCCACAAGAATGGAGACTATTTCTAGACTCTTCAAAACTGAGTCTTAAAGTTGTGCTTTTGCACAATGGAAACCGTCTTCCATCTATTCTATTCCTGAACAGCTGTACCAGAGACAAGCGAAGAAATCTACAAAGTAGTCTATGCCTTGATTTTTTACAGGTATTAACTGTAGGCTTATTCCTATTGGCAAGCATTTCATGATGTAAACATCCATTTATTGCAGATTACAAAAAAAAAAAACTAGAGCCAAAATTAGAATTTGACTGTCATATTCATGTTGAGCACGTACAAAGTGATAGGAAATGACTAATTTTATTTCAGTAACATGACTTTTGTAAAAATTTTTTGACCAGTGTAATTAGTATCTATTCCCCAAGAATAATTAGATGCATAACTCTGATGAATAGACTTTGCTGACAAAGTAGACAGTGTTCCTATTACCTGTACCTTTGTTGTACACAAGTACCAGATGTTAGCATGTATATTTTTTAACATTTATTAAAATGATCCCATTATAGAAAGTTTCATTTTATCATCACAAATAAAGCATATATTTTGTTAAATTTGTCCTTAGAATACTTTCATTCATCAGTTAGGAGCAGATCACATAATCAAAACATCAAACTCACCGGCTTTTGGCCTTCTGTGCTGTAGCTGTCAATCAGAGGAACCTTTTCAATGATCATGATGATGTGAGCTGCTGACACTTTAGCTTTAGCATAGTCAGGAGCAAATGAACTGACCTGTCCCACTGCCATGGCTCCAAAGACAATCGCTGAGAAGACCCTGCAAAAATCCAAGACAAAACATGTAGAAAGAGTTATGACTATAATGCTAGAAAATTGACACTTCCACAACCAGAATATTGCCTCAATCACAAAACAGAGGTTAAACAAACTCCATTTTCTTATAAATTCATGTCAGAATGATAGATTGATTACAAAATGGCCCTATTTTTCACCTTTCTCTACATTATCAGCTTCTTGCTACATGACTTTGCAGTTTCTCCATTTAGGAGGAGAAGGGCTCAAAAAGGGGGAGAAAAGAGCACAAGGGACTATGGTGACGGTTCAGGGTGAATCGGTGGTGGGTAACCTATGGGGAATACACAATAATGTAAAAGATATAAATAATAGAAAAAAAAAGGAGAATTTTTTTTTCCCCACACTTTGAACCTGGACTGACCTTGGGACATGTTTTGACTAACAGGATGTGGTGGAAATGACTGTTGCCATTTCTAAGCCTATGACTCAGGGGACCTTGAATGCTCTCTCCCCCTGCGGCCACTACCACAAGCCCAGTTAACCCTGCTGACAGACAAGGCACAGATGGAAGACAGCTGTGCTAGCCCATAGCACTCTGTAGACATAAGAGTGGACCTAGTTGAGATCTGCTATGTCTGAACCAGATCAGCAGATTTGCCCACCTGATCCATAGACTTGTGGACAAAAATAAATGTTTATCACTTTATGTCATCAAGGTGTAGTGCTTGGATATTATACAACATTATTATGGCATTTGATAATGGATACAGGCAGGGATGCTGGAATTATAACAGAATCTTAGAAAACTTGTGAACTGTGTAGCAAATAAAGAGATTTTATAGACCCAGATATCACACTGTAACAATATTCTTAATCTGTGACACATGGATAGCTATTTAAAACTGAGAAGCACTCTGCAGGATATCAAACTCAGCTCCTAATGTTTATACCCAGGCACTTTCCCTAAATTGGCTTCCATCTTCTGTTTTAGGAAGTAGCAAGTTTTATTAAGGCTATTGTTAGAAAGTTATTTTTCAAATTGAAGAAAAATAAGATATAAGACAAGTCTTCAAGGACTGGAATATTGTTTAAAAGACTCTGCCCCTTTGATAACTCCTTTCACTTAACACTTCTGGAAACAAAGTGCGTTTTCAAATAGTGGACCTGGAACTGACATAATACTTAACAACCCTCCCAGAACAATACTAAGAACCCATTGCTTCTCTCCTCTGGACTCTCCGCCTGTATTAATGTAGCACTGGTGTCTTTTTTTTTAATAGCTTTAAATAAATCTCACAGACGTATTAACACTTGATAACACTTCAACCAGTGGGATATATATATATATATTTTTTTTTTTATTAATATATATTTTTATTGTTATTTATGTCTTTTACATTTTGCATTCCCCTTGGGTAGCCCACCACCAATTCACCCGTGATCCATCTCCATGGTCCCTTGTGTTCTTTTCTATTCCATTTTGTGCCCTTTCCCTTCCCTCCCTCCGGCTCCTTCCTCCCCCTCCCCCCCTCCCCCCCCCCACTGATTGTCTCTCTCCCACCTGGCCTCCCTATAGTCCTGTTATAAGTGAAACCATTCGATATTTTTCTCTTTCTTTCTGGCTTATTTCACTGAGTATGATCCCCTCTAATTCCATCCATGTCGATATATATATATTTTTTTAATGCACTGCTCTTCAGACAGGTCTCCCCTTTGCTTTGCTTAGAAAGTTGACTTCCCAAACCTAAACTCCTGAACTGAATCACCACCCCTATGATACTGATACATTTGGAGGGGTCAAATATGTGACTCAAAGGGAAGTTACTGTTTCCTCAAATGAAATAGGGTGCTTCAATAACAACACAGGGAGACCTAGAGGTAAAATGCCACTTTCTGAACCACCATAATTTCTTCATGAAGCTTCACAGTGAGGTTTTCTACCCAGGTATGAAGTATGTTTACCTTGATTTTATTTTTAGAGTTTAACTGTAAATATTAACTGAATACTTACAAAAGAACATCCTCAAATTCCATGATCTGCTTTGCCACCAAGAATGCACCAAACCGGAAACAGCCAGCATAGGAAAAGTACATCATTGCCTGGGTGAATGCAAATGTAATGCCAAAGATGTGTGCTTTCCTTAAGGAGTTTCTGAAAAAAAGACATTTTGAAATTTACTGGACTTATTTTTCTCAGTCCTTAAAATGTAACCTTCTTTAGGTTAGCAGTGGGGCATGGCAGATGAAAATAGGTTTTGTTTCCAAAAATCTAAGGTTGGCACTCACTTTACCACTCTTGAGAGTTGAGGAAACTGCCTACTCTCTGAGATTCAGTGTATCCATCTTTAGTGGAAGAATAACCACACCTCAAAGTGTTGAGGTAAAGCTAAAATCAACAAAAACATGAAGAGCCTGTTACGGACTATTTCATATAATTTGGTTCTATTTCCCCCAACTCTTGGACATACATGGGCTCTATAGCAAACATTCACTCTACATATATTCACCGAAACTTGTAAGCTGCTGGAACTATGATGGATGAATCAGCAGAATAAGGCATGTTCTTACTCTTGGGGACCCAGGAGTCAGGTTGCATTATAATTTGTGCAATGAAGGTACTTTATGAATTAACATGTTATGGGGAGAAAGGAGGGAGCACTTAATACTCTGGGGGAGTTAGAGGAGATTCCACAAAGGAATTAACATCTTGGATTTCTGAGCCACATGGAAATTGGTGGTGTGAAAATAACAGCAGACTAGAAGTGGGAAGCCTTCCCTCTGGGCCCCTACTCCTGCTTCAATCATATTTCTTTATTTTATATTTTTTTATATATATCTTTTACATTATTGTGTATTCCCCGTGGGTTACCCACCACCCATTCACATGTGAACCATCACCATAGTCCCTTGTGCTCTTTTCTCCCCCATTTTGAACCCTTATCCTCCTCCATCCCTTGCTGAATGTCTCTCATTTATGGTTGCCTGCTAGCTTTTGTTTTCATTTTTTTGTTGTTGTTGTTATTTTCTCCTCCTGATCTCTTTTTTTGGTTCCTCTATATTCCCCCTATAAGTGAAACCATTTGACATTTTTCTTTTTCCTTCTGGCTTATTTCACTGAGCATGATCCTTTCTAGCTCCATCCGTGTTGCTGCAAATGCTTCAATCATACTAACTCTGCTTTTGGTTGTTTTATATATTGGAATTTCAAATACAATTTTTTAAGGAAAAAAGTTCTATTAGTTTTTTAAAAGCTGAAAAATACTGATAAGGTCCAGCTCTCTCCTTTTATCATAGACGGAACTGAGGATCAGAGGCTGGGTTTATGTTCACATTACTTTTCAGAGCCCTCACTGGATAAAGCGATTAACAGACGAAGAAAAGGTGTCCACATGAGGACGGGCAAAGAGAGGAAGGAAGTATACCGGAGAGGAAGGTACTATACCGGAAGTACAGATAACTCAAATGTCATGTTCCATAAAGGACTCAATCCCAATAAAAGCAAACAATAGATTCATTATTCAAATGTGGCATGAGAGTCATTCTCAACATCCTCTTATCATCAGTTGCCCATTCATTCTTACTGATTCAACCTTAAAGACATCCCTGGCTTAAGTCAAAGTCTTATAGATAAATACAAGTGCTTTTCCACTGGTTCTTTTCTAGTAATTTCTACACATTTTCTCTATCTTCTGGCTAAAGTAATCCTCCTGGAAAGAAATCTGATGACTGAAAAAATTCCTCACACTTTCCTCCCACTCTTCAGTGTTATTACCTGTATGGTACTTGCAAATTTTGTGAATACACATCTTCAAACTTCTGCTCCCGAGTCAGAGAAACAACAGTTCGGAAATTTTCTATTGCTTCTGTTGCGATCTGAAACCAAGAGACCCCATTCAGTAAGAAGCACAAAAACAAGTGGCAATAAGTTTAAGTTCCATAAAGCAGATTAATAAGTTAATCACACTAACTTTACTGCGCCAAATTGGCCTAAGAATTCACTATTTTATATCTATTGAAGTAATTGTTCTTCTCTTTCAGCTATATTCTACATATTTTTAAAATGTTAGCTTACATCTTTTCTTTATGATTGTCATTCATGACAACTAAAGAGTATTTGGAAAATATTGAAAAGATACCTAATTAAAAGTTACATATTGCTGTTTTTTTTAACTATTAACTATTTTATTTAACTATTAACTATTTAACTAATAGTTAAAAAACATACTGTTTTTCTAAATATATATGTATTAAAAATTGGGATCAACTTCTATATTTGACTTTATATCAATAATTTTTTACATTAACAAATAAGAGTATTTTTAAGGTCAAGAAGTATACATTAAAATGGGATTTTTAATAGGCTACTTAATTTCCCAACCAAATAAAGCATCCCAATACAGTACCCCTTTATTGCCAAACTTGAAAAATGTTCTTTTTTTAATTAATATTTTTTTTACATTGTTGTAGTCCCATTTCTCTCACCACCGTATCAGTGAACCATCACCGTATTTCCTTGTGTTCATCCCTCCCCTCTTTCATCCCGCCTCTTACTCCCTCCCTTGCTGTAGGCCTCAGTTCTATAGTCAGCTTTCTAGTTTTGAGTTTTTGAACAGGATTTTCAATTCATTTTTGTCTATTAAAAATGATGGAGTAATAAACATCCTTGTATAGAAAGAAATAATTCTGTTGAATTATTTCCTTAGAGAAGTTTTTAAAAGTAAAATTACCTGGTCAAAGGGAATAAATGAATTTTTAAGCATCATGGCTATATTGCCAATTTATTTTCTAGAAAGTTTCTATCATTCAAATATGTTTTAATTGAGTATAACATTCAATAAGGTTATGTGACTAGGATGAATGTATCCTTTACCACTTTTTGAAGCCTGGGAAAAAGGCTGTAGGAAATAAAAACAAAAAACAACCACCAGTGCTACAAAGTGCGATTTCAGTTTACATCTGGCATGGAACCTTGAACTGCCTCTACCTCAGTTTCCTCATCTGTAAAATGAAAGGATTGACTAGAAGGTCTCTAACTTCCCCTTTAACTCTATAATTCCGAAAGAAACAATTTATAGAATTATAAATCTAAAATACTATGTCAATAAGAGAAATTACTCTTATTTTTAAGATGATGTCCTTTTCTCTGGCCTTTACACAGGTCAGAATTGATTCTAATAAAGACACTTTCTAAAAAAGAATGATTTACAGCTTAAATCATAAGCATGAACTCTCACTTATTCTTCACTGCATAAATTAACTCATGTCAAAGATAAAGCAAATATTTGTTATGCCACCACTTCACTACTTTAACTGAGCTATAACCAACTTAACATTATTTTCAGGTATGTAACAATGATTTGATATTTGTACACATGATGAAATGATCACCACAATAGGTCTAGTTAAAATCATCCATCCTCATACAATTTCTTTTTGTGATAAAACACTTTTAAGATCTGCTTTCTTAGCAACTTTCAAATATACAACACAGTATTATTAACTATAGTCACCATGTTGTATGTTATTTACTTATTTTGTAACTGGAAGTTTGCAATTTTTTTAAAGATTTATTTATTTATGCATACAAGCTGGGGTGCAGGCCAGAGGTGTGGGCCAGTGAGAGGGTTCACCAGAGATAGAGTGGGGAGCAGAACAGGCAGATCAACTGAAATACACTGCTGAGGGGAATAGCGGGTGAGGCAGGAGAGGTCTGCTGCACTATGTGGGAATCTCCCCTGCCAGGCATTGAACTCACTCCTTAGCCACCGACAGCTCCATGGTGCTATGCTCAACCCGTTGCGCCACCAGGAAGGCCCAAGTTTGTAATTTTTGAGCCCCTTCATCCACTTCACCCATTCCTACCCTATGTCAGATTTATAGACTAATACAAGTACCTATTAGAACATGTATTTAAAAAATAAAGTAATAATGTTATACTCTGATCAAGACAGGCGAAGAAGGTTGTACTATATTTCCACAAGCAATTTACAAAGATAGGGAAATATCCAGATTCAATTTATATTAAAGAATTTTATAAAATTCTTTATGCATTATAAAAATAACATATATTCATTTCTAAAAATCCTAAAAGTTCAAAAAGCAAAAACTAAAAGAAAAAAATTCACTTTCAGTTACCCCCCCACCCCCGAAGACTGTCCCTGTTCAGATTCATATTAGAAATATTTTCAGCTATAAGGATTCAGGCAAATTGAAGAGATTTATTGAATTAATAAAAAAAAACAACAAACTATCAATATAATAATAACTGCTGAAAAAGATTTTATTGTAAATTTCAGTGTAATGACTTTATGAAATATTTTCAGTGCATCATCTAAGGCAGTGTGTTTTGTGATTTATAAATTTGTAATTTGTCCCTTTTTGTAAATTTGTAAATGTCATTTTTCACTGTCCATAGCCAATAAAATTAAGAATTTATGAGCTAAGACTTTGAATGGTGGGTAAAACAATACAATCAACTTCACAATTGTTTTTATCTTGCCACACAATGAAGCAATTAGGAAAGGGTTTTAATTAGCACCCTGCATCCTCAGTCTTATTTATTCTAAGAGTTTTAAATAGAGACTCAGTAACCATTAGGAAGAGAGAGTACTTTGAATTCGAAAAGAGTAAATGACATTGAGTTGGTTTACAACACTGTTGTAACCTGTAACACTGCACATTAATAAAAATAATTTAATAAATAAAATATATCTAGAACTTTTCCATATTTTAATATTCTTCACCATATGTAATTAAACGAATCTGTTTTCCTCAACAGAAAGAGTACATTTCATCTTGCTTGAAAGAAAGGAAAAGGAGAGAAAGTATGAGGGGATAGGGAAGGAGAGAGGGAGGAAGAGTGTGATTACAACAGCCTGAAACTAGAAGAGGGAGTTGTCAGTCTGTGAGCCTAAGACTTTATTTTGCTACTTTTCTTCAGTTTCCAAATTGCTGAGCAAGTGTTAGATAAGATTGCTTTGATAATGGTTATAAAAACATTCTGCAAACTAAGTGAAATAAGCCAGGAGGAGAAACATAAATACCAGATGGTGTCACTTATTATACGTGAAATATAGAGAAATCAAACAAAGGGTCAGACCAAGACAAACTTGAAAACCAACCCTTGAAAACTGACTATGAACTGAGGCAGCCAGACTGGGAAGAGAGGGAGAGGTGAGAAGGAGGTAAGGAGAGAGCACAGTGGACGACGGTGGAGGACTATGGGTGCTTTGGTGGTGGATGGGCTGTCGTGACTATACCTGAAGGAGAAAATCCTATACTTTCAAAACATTATTAAGGTTGTAAACCAATGGTACTTCAAAATAAATAATAGAATAAAAACCATTCTATAAGCACAGTAAGTTGCAGCGAGTAACCGAGCAACACTGAGTATAATATAGCACCCTTCTTAGATAAGCAATTATCATTAGTTTGACTCACCTTCCCAGCACCTTCTAGTTCTTTTTTATCTTTCAGTGCATGTCCAGACAACATTTTCATTTCAATAACTCCTGCTATTGCAATGATGGGTACAATGGCTAAGAGTAAAAGTGTTAACTGCCAGCCATAGATTAAGGATATTATAATGCCTGTTCCAAGATTTGCTATATTCTGGGTAATTACAGCAAGCCTGGAACCTGTAGCCTACAAAACAAACAAACAAAATCTATTAGTGGGACACTTAGATACTATTTTTAAAATCCTAGCTTATATTTTTTAAGATTATGACAACGCAATTTCACGAAAACCTATTAATTACCTTCTCTGCTATGAAATAAAAAGTTAAGATTTACTTGCAGGAAGTTTAGTTTCCAAATATGAAGATTTCCATGACTTCAGAATACTGGAAGCAGAAAGTCAATAATTCAGAAAGTCATTAATTCAGAGTTCAAGCATCTCTTTAGACTTTTTTAATACCAAGAAAATTTTATTGACCAAACCATGATTACTAAAGCAAGCTCCAAAAAATTAGCAAGATAAAAGAGTCCAAAAATTACACAAACTGGCTGTTGAAAATTTCCAATATTAGATGCATAAACCACATAATTTAAGTCCAATATTTGTCTGTAAGGACATTCAAAAATATATTTTGGCTGACTTGACATTTTATTGTTTCATTAACCGGCAACTGCTTTGTAAAAAATACACGGTGCTGAAAGACAGAATGTAACTTTTTGATGTAATTACTGAGCTTATATTAAAAAAAAATGCCTAGCAAAATTTGGCATAAGCCAAAGAGTAGTCTCCAAAGCCAGCTCTCTATATTGTACACTTTCAATTTGAAGGTCAAAGGTTATAACCTGGAGAGGCTCTGCCATACTGGGACATGTAGATAGCTCCTGTTCTCAGTATCCACTAGTCCTACTTAGAACTCATTACACACAGCAACTAAGAAGAACATCCCCCAGTTTCCTGTCAGATCACATACCCTGGTAATAACCTTTCAGACAAACTAATGTTCAGCTTTGGATGGTAGTCAAGGCCTCAGAAACAAGTCAAATGGATCAACGATGATAGACTCATTTCTAATGTACATGAAAGGTGAACTAAAAGATCTAGAACCTTAAATTTGGAGGTGAGATTAAGTCCCCAGTCTTAATCTGATTTAGCATTTCAGGTGACATTGCATTGGTTACTGGTCCTATATTTTGAAGACTAACTATCCTGTGTCTACTCCTCACACTGAATGGAAGTCACCACAGTTGAGGATAACACTGAATGAAAGAGTATAGAGTAGTTAGTACTGTAGTAGCCAAATAATTTTCATTTCAAACAGTACAGCTAAGGGGCAGCAAAGCTCAGAATACCACAGCCCAAGTGTGAAGCAAAGTAAGACAAATGTTTTAATGCTTGAAATCCACTAAGACTCTCCACAGTCCCCATCCCACTGAATGTCTTTATTCCTCTCCTACTTGGTCCCACCATCCTTCCCTGTGTCTTCCTACCTGCTATTTATTTCCTCTTTCATCTACTGACCAGATGGACTGAAATTAGAACATTTAAATTCACCTTTCCCTCAATCACCTTCTCCCAGAAATTTTTTAAAATTACATAGTTGCTTTTGATTACTATACAGTTCTCATTTGCTTTTTTTCTCTGCAGAATTAAACTTTAAAAACCCAGCATTTCATAGACAAAATATTAAGATATATTTCCCTGTGATTTATATTGAGCAGGATTAT
Organism: Scalopus aquaticus; assembly: GCA_004024925.1. Classification (NCBI taxonomy): domain Eukaryota; kingdom Metazoa; phylum Chordata; class Mammalia; order Eulipotyphla; family Talpidae; genus Scalopus; species Scalopus aquaticus. The sequence goes on along the minus strand of PVIJ01001021.1, from coordinate 104,043 downwards.
TCTACTTATTCCAAAATACATCTGAAAAATATTTCACTGAAGTTAAATATGAAAAATATTTACACTAGATAAACATTATTACTAACTATATACATACAAACTTGAATTAGCCTTACCTTAGGTGATAATGATTTGTGACAGCACTGCTTGCCTAAGATATTTTAATATATAAAAAACTGATTATACTCCCACTGTGGAATAGACAGATGCACAGGGGTGTGTGTGTGTAACTACATCTGTGTAGGTATAGATATGTTTGTGTAGAAATATGTTTACACGTGTCCTCTACTATAAACAGATCAGCTGGAGGTATAAAGTGGATGCCTCTTGACAATTTGCATTAATAGCTATACTGGGTATTCCTAGATCTGACACACTCACCAATCTCTTTGCTTCATCTTCTCTGGTCTTTATTAGCACTATTTTAAGTTTGGAGAATAGTTCTGACTCAGTGGCTTACACAAGGTGTGTAGGTGTCCATATTACTGAGGCCATGCAAGTACTGAGTTTGAGATGCTTTGAGGATAAAAATGAAAAGCTGACAGTTGATACCAACAGACAATACGGCTTAATGGAATTCCTGAATATGACCAAGGGTTTCACAAATGACATTAAAGAGGGAAAGGACAGATTACTAATTTGAGAAATATAGGAAAGCACTGTGACCTCAGGCAGGCCATCATTCCCCAGGGATAGAAGGGAGGAAAGGAGGAGGAGAGTTGGCACAGAAAAATCCACTCTATCTGCCCTGGGTTCAGTTGCAAGCGATGCAGTGTTTCCTCCAGGATGTGTCCTCCAATACCATGTGGGCTTTGAGAGTGTGTATGTGTGTGTGCATATACAAGCACATACAAGAGGGTCTCTGTGAAAGGTATCTAATGTTGTGGCTGCAAGTTTTACTTGAGAATATAGGATTTAGGAGATGAAGATAACAATTTTTCCATAGTGATCACTTTCTTCCAAAATGGCTCTTCCAGAGCGCTAGCAAAATGGATTTAACCTAGGTTCACTGATTAATTCTCATTGCAATTTAAAATAAAACATAAAATAGAGACAAATATCTTAAGTTCTCCACTCTCATTTTTCTGTACCATTTACCAGAAAATCCTTTAACAATTTTTCCAACTATGTTCTAGTCCTCTTTTCCCATGACTCCTGAATCTACTCCTATCAGATTTTGTTCCCATCATACTGAAACAGCTTTTATTAGAACCATAAGCACTTCCACATGGTAACAGCATTGTGAAATATTTGGCCATCTCTCAAGCTCATTAACAGAATTTGATATGCTAGATATCTCCCCCTTTTACATGCTTTCTTCATTTTTTTCCTAGGACACCATTCTTCTCCCTCACTGGCCAATTCTGCCTCCTTTTTGGTTCCTACTCACAGACTTGACCTCAATGCCCAGGAATTACCATCTTCTCACTTTATATATGCTTTCTTGCTTTACACATGCTTTCTTGGTTGTCTCCAGCTTGGGTCTTAAAAGTTACCAAAGTACTGAAAAAAATCTCTAAATGTATATTTGAGACCAAAACTCTGTGCTAAACTCCAGACCTGCAATCTACCTGCTACCCTGACATGTCCACTTGGATGTCTAATGTGAGCGTCTCAAATTGTACCATGTTACACACAGAATTCTCAATTCTCCCCAAACCTGCTCTCGCAACAGCTTTTCTTTTCTTTTTTTTTTAATAATTTTAAAAAAAGATTTATTTATTTATGCATAAAAGCTGGGGCACAGGCCAGAGGCGTGGGGCAGCAAGAGGGTTCACCAGAGACAGAGCGGGGAGCAGAACAGGCAGATCGACAGAAACACACTGCTAGGGGGAGCAGCGGGGGAGGCAGGAGAGGCCTGCCACACCATGTGGGAATCTCCCCAGCTGGGCATCAAACCCCCATTGCCACTGCTGACAGCTCCACGGTGCAGCGCCTAACCGCTGTGCCACCAGGGAGGCTCTCAACAGCTTTTCAGTTCATTAAAAAGCAGTTCATTTTCTTAGTAATGCAAATTGAAAGTTTTGGAGTCATTCTGAAATCCCCTTTTTCTCATAGCCCATGTGCAACCAACCAATTCTGTTTACTGTACCTTTAAAAGGTATCCAGAATCTGATTGGTTTTTTATCATCTTCACTATAACCATCATAGTCTAAAACACAATCATGCCTCTTCTCAATTATTGCGATAGATTCTCTGTCTCCACCCTTGCCACCTTCATCTCCTCACACAGTGGCCTTTAAAAATTTCAGTTCATGTCACGCCTGCAGCCTGCATTCAAAACCCTAAAATGGATTCCCGTCTGACTTCAGACATAATATTAATCTCACTCCTGTGGCTCTTTCTTTCACGCCATCTACATTATCCTTTGTTCTGGAGAAATAGTGGAAATGTTCCAGCCTCAGAGCCTTTGCCTTTGCTGACACTTCTGTTTAACGTACTCTCTGTAGACAGCTGTAGGGCAGGCCCCTTTCCTTCCTTCAGGCCTAATGAAGTCTCTCTTCCCAGGCAACTAGCATACCCTTCCCCCATATTCTGCTGCTATTTTTTTCCCCCACGGCACTTATGATAACCTGACATACTGTGTAGACACCACTGGACAGAACTCTTGTTTATTTTAAGAAGTTCAAAGTTATTTAGAGAGGTGCACATTCTATTCTGTTAGGTTCTATCCAATTTGATCTAAACTTAGATTTTTTTTTACAAACCTTTAAATTGTATTAAAACAATTTCTAAGATTTATATTGCAATTTTGCAATACAACCTTCCAAGGATTTTCTTCCTTCACTTCTGAAATGTATTTGCTAGATAATCGGAGTGGGGAGGGACCTAAACTTTCTTACAGCATCTTCACAATTCTTTTTTCATTAGCAAAATTAGTTTCAGTTCATTGAGCATTGAAACAGACTGACCCTACATGATATGCTGATAAGCACTTTCATTTCTAAATATTTGTCCTTATTTATCTGTTAGTAGCATGAATAACACAGCAAATAACAGAGGAATGTCTAAAAATTATCCATATATGATACAGTGCACAATGTTTACGTAGTTAACAGTTTTGCCATAAAGCACATGATATATTGTGAAGGTTAAATGTGTAACATTTCTTTTATGATGATGAGACCTGACACCTGAGAAGAAGATTAGTTTCATTCTGAGTTTAAAGTGGACAATTAAGACAAACACCAGTAAAAAGCTGGCACTCACTCCTTTAACTTGAGCAGCATCGTTGGCAAGCCTGGTAGTCAATGCTCCAGTGGTATTTTTAGGGTCATCAAACCAACTCACATCCTGTGGCAGAGAAAATGATTTTATTATCTCAAAGCCCAGTTTGGGACTCTCATCTCTGAGGGTAGTGACAGGGTCAGCTTTGTTGATCACTTATTTTCTATGAATTTAACACATGAGATTTAACAATACACAAGAAAAGGACTTGATAGACAAACATGAAAACATAATTTAACTTGTCAAAAAACAGTTTTCAGTTCCTATTTTGATCCAAATGTGGTTTCTAAGTGTTGGATTTATACAATAGTGAAAAAAGAGGGTAAACTTGAGGTTTTCATGAAATCTATATTCCAGAGATAAAAGGCACAAGTAAATTTTTTATTTTATTTTATTATACAACATTGGATGGCAGTAAAAGCTCTGAAGAAAAAAAGGTGAGAAGAAAAAAAGTGAGGGACTTTATAGTTTGGGGATCAGTAGAGAAGTTCTAAGATGACATTAGAGCAGAGAACTGAATGAAAAGAGGTATGAAATATCTGAGGGAAGGAAGAAATGACACATGCAAAGGCCCTGAGGGAAAAGCATGCTTGCATTGTTCATGCACTATCAACAATGCCTTTAGGCCTGGCAATAGCCTTAAAAGCACCTTTGTTTAAATTTGCAAAAGCTGTTTCTTTCTCTGGACAGATTTCTATTTTCACTTGGTTCTCCCACTCCTTTCCAACTCACACTTTATGCAATGAGCCAGTAGGTCTAAACCAGACTGCATTCTAGAAATAGGTAAAGCTGTGGGAGATGAGATCTGGGAGATAACGAGGGCCACTATGACCTTAAAGGCAATGCTAAAGATTCCAGATTTTACCCAGAGATATGAGTAGGTTGGGGCAAAGAGATGTGATCTGATTTATACTTTAGAAGATGACTCTTGTGAAGGGACCCTACTGTATCAGGATAAGGATGGAGGTAGTAAGATGGGTTAGGTGGACATTTAATATTAAATAGAAACAAAGGAGTCAAAGGGGTACTCGAGGTTTTTAGACTGAACAACTGGTAGAATGGAGCTTCCATTTACTGATATGGGAAAAGATGAGGTCAAGATTAAGCCCTTTGGGGAGGAGAGAGTCAGAAGTTCAGCTTCGGAAATGTTAAATATTTAATGTTGTAGACATCCAAATAAAGAGGTTGAACACACATTTAGATAACTGTAGTTCAGGGTAGAGTAAATAAAAGCTATATGGCGATTCCTCAAACTGCTCAACATGGAGCTTCCATATGACCCAGCAATACCACTTTTGGGAATCTACCCAAAGGACACAAAAACACTAATCCGAAAGGATACATGCACCCGTATGTTCATTGTGGCACTGTTCACAATAGCAAAGGTGTGGAAGCAACTCAAATGTCCAAAAATAGATGACTGGATCAAGAAGATGTGGTACATATACACAATGGAATACTAGTCAGCATTCAAAGAAGATAAGCACATGCAATTTGCAGTGACATGGATGGAATTAGAGGGGATCATACTCAGTGAAACAAGCCAGAAAGAAAGGGAAAAATATCGAATGGTTTCACTTATAACAGGACTATAGGAAAACCAAATAGGAGAGAGAGACACTTGGGGGAGTAGGGGAGGGGGAGGATAAGGGCACAAAATGGAGTAGAAGAGAACACAAGGGACCACAGATATGGATCACGGGTGAATTGGTGGTGGGTTACCCAAGGGGAATACAAATGTAAAAGATACAAATAACAGTAAAAAAAAAATATATATATATATATATAATTGTTTAAAGAGCTCTTAATTAAAATTGAACATTCAACATAAAATGGGATTTTCTTTGTAAAACCTCTTACATTTTTCAATACACAAATACTAAAATGATTCTGAGTTTGAAGTATGAAATTATGTTTGTTATAAAAACTATGGTCCTAGGAAGTTATCTGAACTGGCATTTGGCATTAAAGCAGTATCTGTCATTTCTCTCCCAAATACTTAAGAAAACACAAAGCACTGTCATTAATTTATTATAGCATGTATTAATTTGCTTTTTTTCCCCAGTATTCTTATAAAATTCTTTATCTAAATTTATTTATTTTTAATTGAGGTAATACTGGGGTACCCCCATCAGTTATTACCACCGTAGGGCACCCATCACCAATATGCCCATATTTCATCATAAATTTTCTTTTTTAAAATTGTGACCCTCTACCCCTGACTGGCATGTAATTTCCTTGAGGATAAGAACCTTAGTACCATGTCTTGCAAGCAGAAGGCACTTAATGCATATTTGATATACTTAATAATTTATGGAGAGGGTACTACACAAACCATCAGCTCAGCTTCCAAAGTATAATGAGTCTAGAAGTTGGCCTGGAGACTGATGGGGTAATGATGTATTTGGCCCTGGACCAAAGTCAACCTCAACCTAAGTAGCATTTTACTTACGCATTGGCTTGATTAGGGCAGGACCCCCCATCAAATAGTGCTCTCTAAGGTATTAGATTCAGTTCTGGCTCTGTCAATCCAGCAATTCGCATACATATTTCTGCTTTTCAAAGTGATAGTGGTAGGAGTATGAAAGAACCAAGGAATAAAAGACAGCTGGAAAAGAATAGCTGTCATTTAGAATTTCTAACATAGCCAACTGATGCTTTTCATCAGTTATGAATCAAATGTCTGGGGCATCTTTCTAGGGCACCATTTTATTAAATGGGAAGTGATTAGTGACTTTAAATTGAAAGTTATAAACTCACATACAAAATCTTCATCATTAATAGGGAGATTTTCCCTTTGAATTGGGCTGCTTTGGGCTACATTCAAGAATCTCCCACCCTTCCCCAGAAAAACATTCCTGTCAGAGTTTTGAAGTAGTGAAAATGTGAGAAGCATTCCATTAAGTTGTTATTACTAGTAGCACTGCAGCTTAATTATGATACCAGTCTAATCCCAGTAAAGAATTCCCAGTGAGGAAATTCCCAGCAAAGAATTTCCCAGTGAGGAAATGGGCTGTGGGGATAAATCTTGATATGTAGAAAAGAAGAATACAGAATATATCTCTTGCTAAGAAGACACACAAATGTCTTAGGTTTCCCAGAGTAAAGAAGGAAAGAAAGGAGAATAAATAGGGGTTCTGAATATGACTCCCACCTACAGCTATCAAGACCAAGACTCTGGAGATTGTGTCTACCAGTCGTGCTGTTCCTTATGCCCTCCTACAGGGAACAGACAGCAGGGGTCTGAGCCTGCGTCTGTAGCAAAGGGACCTCAGCCACACGGTGAGATGAAATTGAGGAAAGATCAGTATAAAATCTTGCTCTAAGCACCAATGGCACTCCTGCTGCCTGAGACCATGGGAACAAAGTAGTACATCCCCTGCATATCACGAGGTATGATCTTCAGCACATACCTGTCTCAGCATGGATTTGAAAACCATGTATCGGAGCCGCTTGGTGAGGATCTCCCCAGCTTTGCCAAATGTGTATCCCTGTGAAGAACAAGAAAGCATCATAAGAAAGGAGACTTGAGAACCAGGATTATAAAAGACTTGATGTCATTGCTAAACAGAGCACTAGACAGTCAAAAACGTGATTACATTTCAGTGACTATGTACTATGGTAGCTAGCCACACGATGGCAGAGCCACAAGAGCCCAAATTTGAAGTAGACACTGTCACTCCCGCGAGCTGACAGGCCAATGGGGGATTTATTAGAAAGTGTGTTTCTTTGTCCCCCATTCCCACCCCTAATTATGTGTCCCAGTGAACTGGAGTCTATTATGCAGGAAGTAGGAATTGCTCCCAAGGTAGGAGCACACTAAACAGGGAGGTTGTATTATGTACCATCCAAAACAGGACATTTTTTAGAATAAAATGGATGCTATTAATAATATACCAAGACTGAAGGTGTTACCTAAGAAAATGAATATAGTCAGCCCAGTCATAGAGGATGCTAGAACAAAGATGTCAAATCCTTAGTTTCCAACTTAAAAAGAAGCCTATCAAGAAGTAAAACAGATTGTGGAAGAAGGCTTACTGTGAGAATTTTCTGTCCTGCCGCTCCCTATTCCACAAAGGTAAAGTGCTCTGTGTTTGGGTGGGGGGGAAGAGTATTACTGGGAAAGAACATAAGAAGATGTGATTGTGCAGCCATGCAGGGCCACATCTGGAGAGGAGGGACAACAGAAATCTCATTCCAATGACTTTGGGTATATGGGACTAGAAGAAAGCAATACTCCCCTTTCTTTCTGGAACACTGGGAAGGAAGTGGCAGTTTACAGATGAGGCTGCCACATAAGGCATGGGGAAAGTGGAAATGGCTGGACTGTGCATCGGGAGAGGAGAGGCCCAAACACCAGCTCAAGTCTCCTATAGAATCAGAGAAGCAGAAGAGGTAGCCATGTCTCTTCTGTGCTCCCAAGTAGTAGGCCGGACATTACTGAGAGAGAAAAGCAGCAAATGCAAATGGCACAAAGGAAGATAAATGTCAAATGGAGATATCCAAGTAAGACCACGTAAGTGAAAAACAGTGGGGCCCCCAGGCCGCTCCCAGAATGAAGCAGGGGTGCAAGTGATGGCCAAAGACTATCCCCTTCCACTCAGAGTTGTAATGATACATAACCCTCTAGTAACACAGACACAATCCAGCCACCAATCCAGGTGGAGAGAAAGGAATATGAGATTGAGTTTAAGCCTGAAATTATTAAAATGATTACATATACTTGGGAATAACCAGATTAAAGTTTCTGTTATTACAAAATGTGAAATGTTTTGCCTACTACAGGAATATTACTGTTATTTTTGTCCAGTGCTAGCAACTGTTAAGTGGCACTGTACTTCACCAATGTTAGCTTATTAAGTCCTTATGACAACCAATGCCTATGGGTATTCTAACTTCCAGCACTGTGCCATCTCTACACTCCTGAGACCTCATAATTCAGATGTTTATTCTCATTTCAATCTGCCATGCAAGTTAGATTCACCATCATATTATAAAGATGATCACCAGTACAAATCTCTAAAATTTAAGGGAACAACTCAAAGCCAGTCTTCCTCCAACTGTCTTCACTAACTGCATCCTCAGCAATTTTTATCTTTTCCAAATTCCAGTGGCATTAAGAGCTGCAATCTGGTACATAGCTAGTGTCACATCTATTCTGGTAAGGCCAAATTCCCCAATGAGACTAACTATTTAGTTATGAAAGCTCAGTCTTTTTTCTTTAGTACCTTCTATAACATCCAGAACAATGTTCTATAAAAAATCAATATATGCTTACAAGACATTAACTAAAAAAACCTGTTCAGATTTTCATCTTTAAAAAGTACATGTGATATCATTATCCCTATTTTACAGATGAAGAAACTAAGGCTTAGACTGTTTAAATGAATTATTTGCCCAAGGATACAAAATTAGGAACTTGTGCAACATGCACATGATCCTAGCTCTGACACTAAAGCCCATACTGCTTTACTATTCACTAAGCTTTTAGAGTGTAATTCCTTTGCAATTTTATTTCAGTAAAATGAAATTGCAAGCTTTATAATTGGACTCTTCACAAATGTTTCCTACAGTTTTTGTTTGAGGACTGACTTTCTTCCATCATAAAAGGGTTCTGCCTTATTTAGCAAAAGTTGAATGATAAACTCTTCAAACAATTTAAAAATCAATGTGTGACATGCTTGCAAGTTTTTGCTTTTTGTTGTTGCTACATTAAGCACACAGGAAGACATTTCTTTGAGTATTTAAGTTGACTGGCAGTACTTATATCTAAACTATGTCTAGGGTTCCTTAAATTTCATTTTTGAGCCTTAGCTTTTATTTCCCATCATTTTATTACATCAAACATTCTGTTATCTTTAATTTCATTAGTATTTCCAGGTGTGTGTGGTGAAGGGGCGGGGTGGGGATGGGGAGAAGCTAAGCAAAGAAGCCAGAGGACTCAAAACATCTTAGTTTGAAATGTCAAAGAAACTTGGATACTAATAGCACAGTAAATAAGGGAATAATTTTGCTAAAAAGCATATTAAACTGACATTTACAAATTCCCCACAGTTAATAATGCACATCTCAAAATGAATAAAGTGAATTATTTACCTGAAGGAAAAATGTAATAAAAGAAATTATTCCAAGGACTAGAAACATTAGTGCAAAGAAGTGACTATCCCGTTCTTTTTCTGCATCATTCTGAGTTTTGGTAAAAACCTGTTAAGAAAATGTTTAAAGATTTTCAGTTTAATGAACTATTGAAAAATTCACTCTGGGTCTGACCCATTTCCAGGTAGCATAGTATTCAGGGGTCAAGGGAGCCTTAGTGCAATTGAGGTTAAGGTTGGCTTCTCTGGTATAGAACTTAAAGGTATATGCACTCCGCCTTCTTTAAAGGCCACAAAAGGGTCTGTCATTCCTAAATCCACACAATACTTTCTCTGCTCACACTCCCTCTAGCAGTAATAAGTGCAGTGTCACAAGAACCACACCTAACATGTAAAGTAGAAATGATCTACTTTCTTCTTCCTTCGGTGGGAAACTACATTGTATGACAATACATTGTTTCACAATTTGGACATTCCAAACTGCCCTAAGGTATCTAGAGAAATATCTGTTAATACGGTTTCGATAAACCAGAGAGAGGTGGTCATCTACTCTGCCCAAGCATTTCAGAAAAAAGAGGTTCCTTGAGCCGGTCTTCTTTGTAGGATGGTCAGTTAGAAAGCCAGTGGGAACTACAGCCAGTCAACATAGCATCACATATGAAGACCTTTCCAGAATAGTTAGAGGGGCTCGTAGGTATGTCTTGGGCACAAGGAACACAGAAAATAACTACTCCATAGGCAAGAATAAAATCTCCATTCACAGTGGGCCAAAATCAGTCCTGCAACAGAGCCAAATTCCTAATCCAATTCTGATAACTTTATCCTTTATAAAGAAAAAAGGCTTTTTAGAAGAGATTATTTTTTCTTAATGAGTTATTTCAACAAAAATAGTAGCTAACAACCAGTGAGCTCTTACTCTGTGCCAGGCACTATTCTAAGCACCTTCATCCTTTTTATCCTCACAACCACCTCCCGAATTTTGTTTCATTATCATCATCACCATTTTACATAGAGGGGGACCTGAAGCATAGAGTGGTTAACTTGTTGAAGGTAACACAGTCAGCAAGTGATCACCAACAATATAAACTCAAGCAATCTAATTCACAGCCCAGAACCTTAAATTCCATGTTACAAAACTTCAATGAAACAGAGAGTTGGTTTCCTATCCAATATACAGGAGCTAATATGCCAGCCCTGAATCATAAACCTCTAGGTTTACTGTTACATGAGTAATGAAGAAAACAAAATCCACAAGTTGAGCTTTTGCTATTCACAGTCAAACTCATTGCTAATTGATGGACTTTTTTGTTTCTGATGATGCCACTATCTACCTCTGCCTGCATGACAAATGTTAGGACAGGTGTCAGCAAACTAAGGGCCACCAGCCAAATGTTTATGCAAAGCCTTAAATGAATACAGTCATGTTCATTTGTTTCTCTATTTGTGGCATGTGACTGCTTTTGAACTATGATAGCAAAAATGAGTAATTACAAGAGACCTAAAATAATTACAAAGTCTAAAATAGTTACTATCTTACTCTTTATAGGAAAAGTTTGCTAACCCCAGTCTTAGAACACAAGCTTAATGAAATTGGATACTTTGTGTTCTTCTTGGTATATTTTCAACACCTAGAACAGTACCTGGCACAGAACAGAATCTGAAAAATCATTTATTGACTTAATACATTAAACACATTGCAGTGTCAATCTAAAGCTAGTTAGCTAGACATGGACAGACCAGAACATTAGTGCATTTTTAGGTATAACCAAAAGATAGTGTATGGGCTATGTTTTACATAGTGAACAATCTCTTGGTATTGTTTTCAGCAGCCAAGAAATGGTGTCCTTGGCTTGACATTTGAACATCTGTCACTAAACAGAGCATTCCTGCCTGGATTGCAACTTTATTGTTCAAAATGTCATTAAAAGCAGGTGCAACTAACATGTGACAATCTCAATCTTTCAGAAGATGTTTCTTTCGGTTTTCACTTTAACTAGGGATGGAATGCTCACAGAGGCAGCACACTAGGCTGATTCATGGGCAAGAGAATGTGAGTGCTAGAGAACAGTTCTCTCAGAATGTTCTTATAAACATGCAACTCTCTTGGTATGCTGGTGATGCGACAATTAATGGGTTTCTCAGAGCCCAGTCATGGCAGGTAAGGAACAATCATCCTATCAGTTTCATTATTTCAGGAATCTTGTCCCCAAGTCTCTGGGGCACATCAGTTGGACATGACAAAGGAAGATTTGACAAATCAGTTTTCCTACAACAAACCAGATTTCTACTCTTAAATCTTAACATGACTGAGCTTTATATGAAAGTACACACGTTTTATATACAATCACAAACAGCAATAGTTTGTCTACAAAATGAACATAAACACTTACTCCCACAATCTTTGAAAATATTACTGAAAATGCTGGTTGCAGGCCTCCATTTATAATGGCACAAAATATACCAACCACAAAATAAGGCCATTCAGTTATATTCAGCTTCAGAATCCTCCAAAAGGAAACAGGAGGTACATTTTCTTCCTGGAAAACACAAAATATTGCCAACAGGCTAGTTAAGAAGATAATTGATAATCAAATTAATGATGTACAGTTCTTCCAAGTGCACATTTTTAAATGAATATATCCTATTCCTGATTTCTATCAACTTATGGCTGTTTTTTTTAAAAAGTGCTAAGAGATTCTGACATGTGACTTTTTTATATTATAATGTTTTCAGAAATATTAATCTAACCTAACATTTAAGACATGTCAAGAATATTTTTAAAGACTTTAAGTAGAGACAGAGAATAGAAACGTTTTATGCTTGAAGACCCAGTATAATCTATCTCTTTATATTGTGCATTCTGAATCTAAAATTCTTGTCCTATAAATTATCATTAATAAATTCTAAACTTAGTCTAAAATGTTAAGATTTAAGTTTGTGGAACACTCTGGTGAATAGGACTGGAAGATTCTGGATAACCTTGTTTTCACTACTACCCCACCCCTATCGAATTAGGGGAGCCACCAAAGAGGGGCATGAAGACATAACTTCTATGTCCTCCTCCATACCAAGGCCTCTTTTGTACTGAGTTTTCGGTCTTGGTTTTGTGATGCACTGTTAGTCTTGAGAGTTGATCTTCTTCTTATTAGACTTGATCCTGATTCTTTTTGAGACATTTCCAAGGCATCACCTTCACTTTTGGATCCATCAGTTGCATTTTCTAATTCAACTTCATTTCCTCTAGTCTAAAAATAAACAAAAAATATGGATAAATCGTCAAGCTCAGTTAACCAATGAAAATTAATCAAATGTCAAGGAAAATGGTAATTGATGTAGTTACGAGGAAAGATAACCTTGTTTTTGAAACTTAAAACCACTAAATTAGGAATCCTATTAAAAATGCTGAAATAACATGGCATCTATTCCATATATCATATCCACTCATCTCCCTTTTATGAATGGCTTAGTCATATTTGCTTAGTCATATTAGTCATATTTGCTTAGTCATATTTTTTGGCTTAGTCATATTTGCTTTGGACCAGCACTGTCAACAGAAAAATGGTGCAAGCCATACTGTGAGCCACATTTGTGATTTAAAATTTTCTCAGCGACATTAAAAATAATGGAGGAATAAAATCAATTTTAATTATATATTTTATTTAATCTAATATAGCCAAGATAGATTTGTTTTTCATTCTTCAAACTCTGATATTCATTTTCTATGGAGAACATTGCACTTCAGATTAACCACCATTCAAGCGCTCAGCAGCTAGATGTGGCCAGAAGCTACTACAGTGGCTAACTTGCCTTTAAATCTTTTATAACTTTCCTTTATTTTTCTGTAATTATCCTGAATCATGTTCCATTATTTCAAGAGAAAAAAAATCTAAAACTTTAATATGGCCCTGAACGTCCCAATTATTTTTCCCACCTCTCAAGACAAGTCAGGTAACATTCATTTATACTACTACACACAACAAAGTCAGCTTACACTTCAAATATTTTAGGAAAATTTTAGAGTTAAACTGCACCTGCATTGTGACAAGTTTGAAGTAAACGCCTTTCTCTTTCATGAGTTCATCATGACTTCCTTGCTCCACAATGATTCCATCTTCAAAACCAGCAATGACATCGGCATTACGAACCGTAGACAAACGATGAGCTATAACAATGGTGGTCCGACCTTCTCTGGCCTATTGAGACAAAATCTGGGTTTTTGAGTATAGTAATAATTACATCAAAAATTTATACATTCAACTTATGTCTACTGAACACACAATACCCTGGGAATTGTAAGCAAGAAACAACCTTATAAAACTTTGATAGTTTGACAATGTCTAGAACATTCCTTTCCAAGAACTAACAACCAAATTCTCAAACTAACGAAAAAAGGTATTGGGATCAATATGAAAAAATGAGGTGAATAGCTCTAAGAAGAAAAAAATTACATGTAGAAAAATTAGGTGGCAGAAATTAGAAAACAGAGAATACAATGGATCAATTCTTTAGCTGTTTTCAAGAAAAGGGAGGCCTATGCAATCCTCCCCCCCCACCAGAAATGTAGATTATAAAGAAAAACTATTTTTAAATGCAATCTTTTAAAATAGTTTTTATTTATACTGTAATACATAGCTCCATAGTAGAATAAGAGAACAGATAAGTATAACAATAAGAAAACACAGATGTGAAGTTACTGATAAGCAAAGTGAAGCAACCATAATCCCATCTGTCTCTATTTCGGTTGACAGAATTTTTAGTAATCTGCTTTTTTCTTTCCTCAACAAACTATTAAGCACCCCGACAGATATTTAAAGGAACGTACAGTGTTGTTTTGTTGTTAGAGGGAAAAAGAGTTGGAAAAAATATAAGTTCATCTTTGAATTCTACTTTAATTCAGTGTGTTTTGGTTAAAATATTACCACATATCTTGTCCTCACAGAGCTGGCCTGGTTACAATTACATGTAAAGACCAAGCACAAGTGCTTAGCACAGAACCACCACTGGAATCCAGTTAGATGAATGAGTCCTCTGGACTGAAGAAGTACAGAAAAGTGAAAATGTTGATAGTTGAGGGCATTTCATGGCTTAGATAGGTTTTGGTAAGTTTAACTTTATCAGCTCTCTTCCTCTTTCCTGGGGATAAGATAGTTCTCATATCAGAAAGAATACTCAAGAGGCATTTAATATCTTGGAAGTCAAATATGAACCTTCAGATCATGTTCTTTCCTTGCAACATCACATCACAACAAAGAGCAATTTTTATCTGTGGCTGTATTTCTCACTGTTTAGAAGACTTTTCAAGTAACTTTCAATGAGAGTTTATTCATTTCTACTTAAAAAATACCAAAGAACTAAATAGAAGTTAAACAAGCAGACCAGTAAAGGCCTGATGCATTTATGTGCTAGTGAAGCAATCATTTTAGAAGTGACTATAAATGTCCTATTCTTTTATAAGAGCAACAGTGATAATATTGGGCAAATGAGTAGCCCCACTTTGGGTGCCAAAACTGATACTGGGCAAATGGGGCTTCAAAATTTGGCCAAAGGCAGTGCCCTAGTTGCTTACCAGTCATTATCTTGGTTCTGCACCCATGCACACAATTGCAAGACTACTCAGACTTAGGGAACAGTAACAATGGCATTTATTTAACAAACAGGAAAAAGCAAAGAATTACTAACTCAACATATGGCCGTTTACCTTACTTAAAGCAATGTCTAGTCCTTTATGTCCCAGAAAAGTAACAAAGGTGGCGTCTTCCCACCACTGCTGATGTGGAGCTCCTCTTCCAAACAATAGGACACGTTTCCAAAATGGCGTCTTCCTTCTTCTGCAGATGTGCAACAATCAGACTGTAGGCCAGGTTCCAACTCACGAGGACGACACAGAACGCAACTGGAGCTGCTCCCGGAACTGCCATGGTGCCCCAGCACAGCCCCAAGCCAACAACACTGAAACAGCAACTACAGCGGCCAGATGACCAACAGACTGCACTCACGCATTTTAGGAAGGCACCCACTTCGGGCCTCTGCCTTCTTCTTTCGGCTGCAGTAGAGACAAAACTGGGAGCAGTTTCCATCGCTCGGCTACTTGCAAAGCCTCCAAGGTTGCTGGCTCCAAAGTCACTGAAGATTCAAAAATGTTTACTCCGAAATTCTATATCCCAGTGGCTCAAAACTTCTGGCATCTGATTTCCAAACTCTCAATCTTTGTGGCTTCATTTTCTGCCACTAATTCCTCTATTCCTACACCATGGCGACTGCTTCTTCTATTCCTTCAGCATGGCCACTGCCTCTTCCATTTTTACATCATGGTGACTGACTCCTCTATTCCTGCAGCACGGTGACTGCTTCCTCTATCCTTCAGCATGGCGACTGCCTCTTCCATTCCTACATCATGGCGACTGCTTCCTCTATTCCTGCATCACGGTGAGGTGACTGACTTCCCCTTCTCCTGCAGTTCCTTTTATTTCTTATCAGACTCTCCACCCCAAACTGCAAACTTAGCATTTTTCCCTGGGGCTATTCATTCTCATCAGCAAACCCCCTCCAGGGGGGCACCACCTTTACTGGACTTTGGACTCAGCCTGGTTACAATAAGAATTAACAGTGGGATATTCTTATGTTTTTAAGATTTACAAAATCAGGTCAGTTTGAACTGAGGCTTACCGACCTTATCCAGGGCTGCTTGAACCACTGATTCACTTTCAGTGTCCAAAGCTGATGTGGCCTCATCCAACAGAAGAATCTTGGGGTTGCGAACCAGGGCTCTTGCAATAGCAATTCTTTGTTTCTGCCCACCACTCAATTGGGCCCCTCTCTCTCCAACCAAGGTGTCAAATTTCTACAAGAGAAAATACAGAAGCTTTTGGGGAAAGAACAAGCTATCTCAGCTCACAGTTTAACATAAAAAGTAATCCCATAAACAATACAGGGCTCAAAGGCAATAGTGCTCATTTCCTTAAAATACAGCAATAACCAACCCCAAATTAAAAAATATATACATGCTGACTACTAGTTGATGCTAGCTTTAAAATCTGAATCAATCTTGATTTCCCTTCCTGGAGATTCTGAGAATTTAATGCAGATTCCTAACTTCATATGCCCTTGGCCAGCTTCTATTCTTGAAACCTCTAGCATGACAAAGAGCAAGAAGGACTTACATTAGGTAGCTTCATGATAAAGTCGTAGGCATTGGCTTCCTTCACAGCTTTCTCAATCTCATCCATGGTAACATTTTCACGGCCATAGCGAATATTTTCAGCTATCGTGGTGGCAAATAACACAGGTTCCTGACTCACCACGCCGATAATTTCCCTTAGATATCTTACGTTTATGGTCCTAATGTCCTGCCCATCGATACTGACCTGAAATTAAAATTAGATTTTTCACAGAGTGCATATCAGAATAATCTGCACTACTAACTAATAATCTGCTAGCTGAGCGTGAGTCATCTTACCGTTCCCTCCACAGGATCATAGAGCCTCTGTATCAGCTGTACAGTCGTGCTTTTCCCACAGCCACTGTTCCCAACCAGGGCCACTGTCTGCCCACTCTGAACCTTCAGGTTGAGGCCTTTCAAGATCTACCAGGATGAAATAGAAAATGACTTAAAGGCAATTCCCAGACATGGGCACTATGAACTGAGTTTAATTCAAAAGAGACTGAAATATATACATGTGCATTTTTTACAGTTTCTAAAGGAAAGTATCAGAAATTCCTCATCCAAACATTGCTGAATCATTGATTAATCATTTATCACTGTACCTTTACTTCTTTTCGAGATGGATAAATGAAGTGAACATCTTTGAATTCCAAATTTCCCTTTATAGTATCTGGTTTGTGTCCATTCTTTGAATAGCTGTCAATGCTTGGTTTCTATAGAGAATAAATTTTAAAAGATTATTAGGTTACAATAATTAATTTTAGTGACATTTGTGGCATGTTGGATAAAGTGATAAAGAATTGTTAACTAGAAAAGCTTTTAGGTAGATGGATAAATGACGACATTTACATTACTTACATTATCAATTATATTAAAGATTTCATAGGCTGCTCCCCTTGCATTTGCGAATGCTTCAATGCTTGGAGTTGCCTGTCCAACACTGAAAGCCCCAATTAATACAGAAAAGAAGACCTAAGGAGTGCAAATAAAAAGAACCATGTTACTTAGATTTATTAAGTACAAATTTTTCAGGCTTCTTCAAATACAGTTAATTAAATGTTTAAATGGCAAAACAACATATGAATACTAGGTGCTAAAAATATTTGAAGTGTTTAAGTACTTTTTGATTTACAATGCAGATTTAGATTACAATGCAGATTTACTTGCTCAGTGAAACAAAGATACATTGTCTTATGGGACCAGAACACTATAGTAGAAAATACTTTTTCAGTGACTATGAATTTTGGTTTAGATCATCAGCAGATAAAATGGAAACAAATATTAGGGAGACAGAAGACCCAGGTCTGAATCTGGGAATAAGCACTAACTGGCTGTATGTCTTTAGGCAGTTCTCTTGGAATGTCTGGGCTTCAATTTCTTCAATTGCAAAAATAGGCAAGTTTCTATTTGTTTTCGCTACCCAGTAACCTTAGTTGTTGTATCTGATAAAACAGTATATATGAAAGTATCTTGTAAATTATAGAGCATCAACACCCAAGGCATTATCAAGTGAAGTCTTTTTTCTCCACCAGACTATGTTCTCTTTGAAGCTGATAAAAAGGGTTTTGTTTTGATTTTGCACAAATTAGTTTCTTATTGGTTAAGACTTTACATTGTTGCTCTTCAGGATTAAAGAGAACTAAAGTCACTATTAATTTCCTTCTAAATTACACAGGAATTATATTATTTAATTATTTACATACAAGAATTTTTACTAAATGATTATTTAGTAATAATTTCTCAATTAGCCTTACAATAGTACTAAAAGGTATACCTCGTTATTCTGGTCATTTCCATTGGACAGAAGAGATAACAGAGGCTTGACAAGTCTAGGTGACTGCCCCAAATCACACAGGTAATAAGTGGATTAGCTGGAATTTGAACCAAGCTGGCCTAAGATCAAATTCCATGCTGTAGTCACTAATCAGTGGTTCCAGTTTGTGAGGCAGATCTGGGTTGAGTGAATACTAGATTTTAAACTGCTTACCTACATTATAATTAAGTGGAACATGTCTTTTCTTATAATCTAGGTTCCCTTATAACATCCCTAATAACCTAATAAAAGCTTTTTGTAAAAGTCATTCTTATTGAACAGTCCACATATTCTGGATTGGCAAAAATAAGAGGCACAGTCATCCTTATGACAGTACATTCATATGACAGATCTGTTCCTGAAAAACACAACTGCTTTAAGAGACTTAGCAAGATATGTTGTCATTAATATGATACATTTGTGCTGGCCTATGAAAAAGGAACCAAGTAACTTCCAAGATTCTGCAATTTATTATTTATTAGATCAACATACAGATTGATCTTGTGTTTGTGAATTGCTTTACTGTCTTTAAATAATGAGTACAGCATCAAATGGTAAGCCTTTTGTACTTGCACAAGTTTGTAAGGCAAAGAAACTCCAAACAGAATATTCTTTTAGGGCAGGCAACAACAAGTAATATCATAAATTTATGCAATGTATTTGCTATTTTTCAAAAAAAATGGAGAAGTTATACAAGGGATCTGCAAAAGAGACAACAAAACTAGCTGTGAAATAAACCTACTTACATTGTCATTTAATAAACCTAGTAATGCATATTTGTTTGTGGTATTCAATAGTTTTTCAAATATAACCTCTTACAGTTAAGCCAACATACCAATTAATTTCACCGAAATTATAAATAATGATTCATTTCTTGATGTAACATCACTTACAGTGAGCACTTGTCCAATAGAATATTCTTTTGAGATGACCAACTTAGTCCCATACCAGAATGCCAGAGCATAAGATGCATAGATCAACAGGAAAGCGGCACCTATGGAAATGTTGGCTGTAATAGCTTTCTTTATCCCAATTCTTTTAGCTTCTTCCAAATTTTTGTTGTATCTGGTAAGAGTAACAGAAATTATCATATATACTCATAAGTATCAAGTGAGTCAATATAGCATAATGGTCATTGTACACAGAATATGTCCAACTCTGTGATAGGTGCTTTACATGTATTTTCTGCTTTTGTTCATACATTGACCCTATGCTGTCAGTGCTAGTATATTTTCTTCTTATACAGAGAAAGCTGAGGTTCATAAAGATTAAGTAATTGATGGGGGAGTCATGTAAAATCTCTTTATTTGTTCTTAGCAATAATGAAATAAGTGAAGTGATATTTAACAAACTTCCAGAACTCACACTGTATTCATTCATAAGACAAAAAACAGAAGCTATGTTTTTGTTTTCCATTTAAAAATATACATGGCTTTTCAACTTATTAATAAAAGAAGAAAAAGTAAAGAAATTGACCATAGGATCTTTAAATCTCTGAACTTCTAATGAAGCTTTGGAGATAGATGTTCTCCATACTGGCCACTCTGGGACTGCCACAAAGACCCACTGAGAGGAAATACATATGAGAACATTTTGAGAGCTTTGAATTATGTAATACTTTTTTACATTTAAATAAACTGTGTATCTTATCTTATTCCTATAGATGTTTATTTTAAAAATTAATGACCTGCAAACATTATTTGGTATAAAAACATATAATAATTCATCATTATGTTATCAGTCTCCCCTTCCTTGGCCTTTTCACATATTGCCTACATATCACTCCCTCTGACAATACTTCCCAACCTTTGTCATGTCATGCTGCTCACTGCTGGACTAAGGGAACCTGGCCTGGTGGATCAGGCCACCCTGGGTCTTCAGTCTCCCTCAAGGGCTGAGAAAATAACAATAGCATAACTATAGCCCTGTAGCCTGTTTATAGTGCAAAGGTCTCTCCTATACTAACCAGATATGGAGACTACCCAATGACACTTCTTACAACAATTACAGGGAATTACACAAGGCAGGGAAAGCAAGAAAGCAAACAAAAATGAAAAACAATGTGGGAGTCCACTGATACAGGTCCTCTCTCCAATTCTAATGACTTAAAATTTAGTCTAAATGATAATACAAGTACTTTTTAAACTTTCAAAGCATGGTTAGTTTCTGATATAAAGGAGATGGTGCCTGTTACTTGACCTTCATTTGAAAGGAATACAGACTGTCCTGCTTAAAAGAGACATGAAGATAAGATCATGAGGCCCAGATTTAAACCAAAAAAAAAGGATTTTCACAAATATAGAACCAATGTAATATTAGAGAGATAGGTCAGATTATGATTGACACTTAAATCTGCTTTTATACTCTTAGTCACAACTCCTTGAAGAATCTGGAATATTGTCTTACAGAAAGAACTCATAATTATTGAAAAAAAAAAGAACTTCCATATAAAAAGCATATTTTGAGGTCACTGATCTATTAAAATGAGACTATATAAATATTACATGGCAATATATTATTTTTTTTGGCAGATTCATACCATTCGTTAATAGCACAGCAGAGCGCAAGCCCTGCTCAATAAGCATTCATTTTTAATGACTATTTTTAATTAATCAACTAAAGTTACAAAAGCATGCCAAATGAAATTTATATGACCACCGGGCCCACTAAATATCAAATTTAAACAGAATCTTAGATTGATAAAATAATCACATTTAGAATTTCTCCCTCCAAAATTTTAAATACCAATATGCCAGTTATAATCTTTGACCAAATAAATTTTTTGGAAGTATGCTTCAATGGTTGATATGTGTTGTGTGTGTAAGTGTGTACATATAGATCTATACATATGCCTATTTACAAGTTAATCTGAGATGAAAAGTGCTATTAGACACTAAGTACACATGATTACATTTAAGGAACTTTAATGCTTATAACCGACACCCTCTTAACGCCTTTATTTCAGTTCTTGCTTACCAGGACTACTGAAGAAATCATTTCACTGACATGTTGTTGTTCCATGCAGCCAGAGAAAGCATTTGTATAAGGAGAAGCAACAGCAAGGAAGAAAATAATTTAGATACCAGAAAAAATAAATGAAGAGAAGGGGAGAAGAGGGAAGGAAACATAAACAATACTCCTTCACACAAGTGTCTTTAACTTTTTAATGAAAATGTCACACATACAAAATCAGATATTATAATTATCCATCCATTAAACACATTAGTGTGAAAGAGGTAATTAAAGCAGGAGTTCCTAAGATAAACTAAATTTTCATAACAAAAACATTGATATTTAGAAAAAATTATTATTCTTAAATATGAAAATATTTATCAGTGATGCAAACAGCCACTAACAAGAACAAGGAACCATTTTTAGTTAAGTAAAAATACTAATAAGTAAGCACCTGCAAGACACACAAGAAAAATACCATTTTAAGGCAAATGAAGCTATTCTATATTTTTGAATTAAATTCATTTTAAATTCTCGTTAAATTTTCATTCTAAGAGAGCCATTCTATTCCAAGGAGTTACCTCCTGTACCTAATTTGAAGAGAAAGTCATAGACTTTAATCAACAGTCTATGTGAAAGCAAAAAGGGGAGTGGAGCAAAGACAGAAGGTTAAAGGATTATATTTTGTTTAAGAAAAGATTTATAAATTACATCCCAAAGCTAGGTGCTTGTTGCCCCTTTCCTACAGTCTAAGTAAGTTGCCTTAAGTTTTCCCACTGGTCTCACTGCTTCCATTCTTTTACTTGTCTCTTAGATTAACCAGATCGATTACAGACAGAGAAATTATTGTAAAACATAATGTGGATACTCATTCCCTTGTTAAAGACCCTCAATCACTTCCCTGTGTCATTGTAATAAAACCTTAAATCAGAGGGTCCTCATATTCTGGTCCCTGTCCACCTTCAAGTCTCTATATTCACCTCAATCTCCCCTCACCCAGCTGAGCTCCAATCACACAAACCTTATGACATATCCAAGAACGTTCCAAAGTAATTGTCACCTCAGGAAATTTGAAGATCCTCTACCCTCACCATAGCAAGCTTTTTCTCATCCCAACTCTCAGCATAAATGAAACCTTCTCGAAGATCACTTAACTGATCACACTATTTAAAGTAAATTTTCCTTCTTTACACATATTAGCACATTCTTTGAGTTTTTGGGAACAGATTTTTAAATCTGCATTTTCATTAATTTTTTTTCTATGATTTTTTCTGAATACTCTTAGGGCGTAAGGTATTTGTCCTGAGTCTATTTTTCATTTGCAGGCAAAACAAATTTCCAATTCTCCAGGGCACTTTCTCCTTTGAAAAGTGCATTCTAGGAACTAATATATTCTAAAGAAATGATTCCACACACAAAGCATCTTTGAATATAGCTGTATAAGCCCATTGGATTATTCTTATATTAAAACATTGATCACAATCTTTAGAAAACTATCTCCATACCTAATTTTTAAAAATCTCAATTTCTTTAAACTTTTAGTGAAGCAAAGTTTCCAATATTGAACTTACTTCTATAATGTTCTTTTCCTCCCTCAACCAAGTTACATCTCATAAATCATTATAGATTTAGTTGCTAATAATATTCTTAAAATAATTTATATTCCTTAAATTCAGACTGTCATTAATTATAAGGAGTACGTTATTCTATGTAACATTAAGAAAGGAATAGGATACTCCATATAATCTGGGACCCAAAGAGTTATAGCCTCAGAATAATTTTCAACTTCTCCTGAGAATTTGAACCATAAGGCAATACTCATGCAGGGGAAACAAAAGCAAAGATAAACAAGTGGAACTACATCAAAATAAACACTTTTGTACCAAAAGAAACTATCACAAAAACAAAAAGGCAACACACTAAATGGGAAAAAAATATTCATATATCAGACATCTAACAATGGACTAATTTCCAAAATATAAAGTTCTCACACGATCCAAAAACAAAAACCAATAAAAAATGGGCAAAAAAACCTAAATAGACACTTTTTTAAAGAAGACATTTGTATGGGCGATAGGCACATGAAAAAATGTTCAATATCCCTTACTATAAGGGAAATGCAAATCAAAATCACAATGAAGTATCATCTCATCCTCTGAGAATGACCCATATCAAAAAGAATACAATCAACAAATATTGGTAAGTTTGTGGTGAAAAAGGAACTCATCCACTGTTGGTTGGGAGTGCAAATTGGTGCAGCCTCATTGGAAAACAGCATAGAGATTTCTTAACAAAATAAAAATGTAAATTTCACATGACTATGCAATACTTGTGTAGGTATCTATCTTAAAAATACGAAAACTCTATTACGAAAAGATTATGTACACCTACATACATAGTAGCTCTGTCGACAATTCCAAAGTCATGGAACAAACCTAAGTGCCCTTCAACAAATAGATAAAGTCACTATGGAATATACATGATGGGGCACTACACAGCTGTGAACAAATGAAGTATTTAGGACAAAATGGATGGATCTTGAAGTGATTATTGTATCAGAAAGTAAGAGAGATATATCAAATAGTTTTACTCATCAGTGGAATACAAATGAAAAATCATACACAGGCAAAATAGCAGAAATGAATCTTGGACTTTGTGAAAAAATGTATTCGTTGTGTGGAAGGTGAGTGGAGCATGTGCTTGGAGGAAGAGCAAAACTGTAACCTCAAATTTAAAATAAAAATTTTAAAAAAATTTCCTGTGGATCTCTGGTGTACATTTTTTATTATCTTAACAAAGTTTTAAGAGTTTCTAGTTTTAAGAATTTTTGTCATTAATTGTGTACAATTAATGCCATTTCTCCCATTCATCAAAGTATTTTTTAATCTGTTAATATGGTTAATCGTATTAATTAATTTCCTAATGTTAAACCATCACTGCACTGATGGGATAAAGCCAACAGGTTCAGGATATTTTTCAGTCTGATATTTTTCACATAGATTTATTTGGTTAATAACACTGGGCAACAAATTTTTACAAAAGTCATGTTACCGAAATAAAATTAGTCATTTCCTATCAATTTGTATGTGCTCAATACGAACATGACAGTCAAATTCTAATTTTGGCTCTAGTTTTTTTTTTTTTTTGTAATCTGCAATAAATGGATGTTTACATCACCAAATGCATGCCAATAGTAATAGACGTACAGTTAATACCTGTAAAAAATCAAGTCATAGACTACTTCTTAGATTTCTTTGTGTGTCTCTTGTACAGCTGTTCATGAATAAAATAGATGGAAGATGGTTTCCATTATGAAAAAGCACAGCCTTTAGACTCAGTTTCGAAGAGTCTAGAAATAGTCTCCATACTTGTGGGTCATGAGTGATTTCTAAGGCATTCACGAGGGTCTCAATATTGGAACAGAATACCAGAGTACTTTCCTTTCTGCAGAAAGGCTCCAAGTGCTGGTGGCACTTTCAATAGAATGTAATTGTGACATCATCTTGTAGAAGATTCCATTGTTGGAGTCTTGATCCTATCAATTCTGCCTTGTTCTTGGGTAAGTCCAAATCACGAACCAGGTCATTTAGTTCTTTTTTTTTTTTTAAGATTTATTTATTTATACATACAAGCTGGGGTACAGGCCAGAGGCGTGGGGCGGCGAGAGGGTTCAACAGAGACAGAGTGGGGAGCAGAACAGGCAGATCAGAAATACACTGCTGAGGGGAGCAGCGGGCCAGGCAGGAGAGGTCTGCCGCACCTTGTGGGATTCTCCCTCGCTGGGTGTCGAACTCGCATCGCGTGCTTGCCAACAGCTCCACAGCCCAGCGCTTAACCGCTGTGCCACCAGAGAGGCCCTCATTTAGTTCTTCTTGTGTTAAGTCTGTGTGGGCTTGACAAGGCACCGCAGTGACAATCTGGATCACTGCATGCTGATGGAACAGGAGAAGAACAGGTCGGCTCACCCTTGTCCTCACCAGATGAATCAAGAGAATATTCTGCTGGAGGTTCTGGAATAGGAAGTTCCTCATCATGTGGAAATGGTCTCAATGCAGACAGAATGTTTGGGTAGACTATTCTCGACTTCTTTTGTTCATTATTCCGCCGGAAAGAGGAGGAACCAAGCAGAAGGAACAGTCTTTTATGTGGTTTCTTGGCTCTCTCCACACCATGGGGACTGAAAATGGCATGGATAGTCTTTTGCCACTGAACCACTGTGAAAGCTGTCTTGTACATGGAGCTCAGCATATATGTGGGGCCCAAGGCTTATCTCAGTCACCAACCTCGCATCTGAAGTAAAGATGAGAAGCCTTCTTCACTTGAGAAGTGATACTTCTGGTTGGCAAATGTCACTTCCCCACAAATAGAGCAGAAATTGTCCACACTATTAACGCACTTTTGAGGCATGACTGTTCTGTATTGTGCCTAAATGGATAAAATAATAACAGTTCTATGGAACAGTAGCTTAAACTGTCTCGCACAAAGTCTGAAATATTTTCAATGCTCAACCGTTTCGACAGGGCTTTATAGAGTGCACTGCTACTGACGTCAGCTTACTTCAGCAGCCGCTTGGCAGTAGTATTGCATTCCATCAGAAAATATTGCAATCAACTCTGGATGATATGTGCATGATGGTATTATGCAATGGAATGCACTATTACATCATTCTTGGCTGATTTAGGATGTTGTTGCAGTCCTACTGGATAAATTTACACGGTGAAATACATAAAATGAATTATATGAAATATCTTCCAAAAGAGAGCTAATAAAAAAATTCGGGGTTATATTCATGTTTGCACACCGAGATACTACAGATTAGGGCCTTTTAAAGTCAGTAACAATCTCACCACTGTTGAGCAGAGTAATGTATCAGGATTTTCTGTTTCTGTATTTTAGGCGAGATTATAATATTATTTTCCTTTCTCATATATCTGTATTATTATGGTGTCAATGTTAGACTAGCCTCACCAAATAAACTCACAACTTATTATATATATATTTTTCTCTTCAGTAATTTGTATAAAATAGGGTTCTCTCTTTTTGTGTTTTTTTAATTGTTTCTTATATCTTTTACATTATTGTATATTCCTCTTGGGTAACCCACCACTGATACACCTGTGACCCACCACCATAGTCCCTTATGCTCTTTTCTACCCCTTTTTGAGCCCTTATCCTCCCCCTCCCTCGCTGAGTGTCTCTTGTTTGGTTCCCTTATATTCCTATTATAAGTGAAACCATTCAATACTTTTCTCTTTCTGGATTATTTCACTGAGCATGATCCCTTCTAGTTCCATCCATGTAGCTGCAAATTGCATGTGTTTATCTTTTTTGAATGCTGAATAGTATTCTATTGTGTATATGTACATCTTCTTGATCCAATCATCTATTTTTTTGGGCATCTGGGTTATTTCCTTATCTTAGCTATTGTAAACAATGCTGCAACAATCATACGGGTGCATGTATCCTTTTGGATTAGTGTTTTTGTGTCCTTTGGGTAGATTCCCAGAAGTGGTATAACTGGGTTGTATAAAAGTTTGATTTTCAGCAGTTTGAGGAACTGCCATACAGCTTTCCATAGTGGTTGGACCACTTTGAATTCCCACCAGCAGTGTAGAAGAGTTCCTTTTACTGCACATCCTCGCCAACATTTGCTTTTGCCTGTTTTTTTAATGTGTGCCATTCTCAATGGTGTGAGGTGGTATCTCATTGTGGTTTTAATTTGCATTTCCCTGATTATAGGTGATGTTGAGCATTTTTTCATATAGCTGTTGGCCATTTGCACTTCCTCTTTGGTGAAGTGTCTTTTTAGCTCTTCTGCCCATTCTTTGACTGGATTGTTGGTTTTGTTTTTGTTGAGTCACTTGAGCTCTATGTAGATTTTTGTGATTAGTCTCTTATTGGTTGTATTGTGTGCAAAAATTTTCTCCCAATCAGTAGGGTTTCTATTTGTTTTGTTTAATGTCTCTTTTGCTGTACAGAAGCTTTTTAGTTTGATGTAATCCCAGCTGTGGATCTTTTCCTTCACTATCTTTGCTTTGGGGGATGTATCTTTAAAGATTTTATTGAGATGTATGTCGTGTAGTATTTTGCCTACGTTTTCGTCCATATATTTTATGGTTTCAGGTCTTATATTCAGGTCTTTTATCCATTTTGAGTTAGCTTTTGTGTATGGTGTGAAGTAGTAGTCTAGCTTCATTTTTTTTTTTTTGCAAGTAGCATTCCAGTTTTCCCAACACCATTTTTTGAACAAACTGACCTTGTTCCATTGCATATGCTTTGTACCTTTGTCAAAGATTAGTTGCCCATAGATATGTAGATTTATTTCTGGATTTTCTACTCTATTCCATTGGTCTGTGTGTCTGTTTTTGTTCCAGTACCATGATGTTTTAATTACTAGGGCTTTGTAGTATACTTTGAAATCTGCAAGTGTAATACCTCCATTTTCTTTCTTTTTAGTCAGGAGAGCTTTGGCTATTCGGGGGTTTTATGGTTCCATATGAATTTTAACAATATTTTTTCTATTTATTTGAAGAATGTCATTGAAATTTTTTATCGATATAGCATTGAATCTGTAGATTGCTTTTGGTAGGATGGCCATTTTGATAATGTTAATTCTTCCAATCCATGAGCAGGGGATGTCTTTCCATTTCTTTGTATCATCTTCTATTTCTTTTAAGTGTCTTGTAGTTTTTTTGTATAAATCCTTGATCTCTTTTTTTTGTGTTTTTTTTTAAGATTTATTTATTTATGCATACAATACTGGGGTTTAGGCCAGAGGCATGGGGCAGCGAGAGGGTTCACCAGAGACAGAGTGGGGAGCAGAACAGGCAGACAGACGGAAATACACTGCTGAGGGAGAGGTAGGAGAGGTCTGCCGCACCATGTGGGAATATCCCCAGCCGGGCATTGAACTCTCGTCGCCGCTGCAAACAGCTCCACAGCACAGCGCTTAACCGCTGCACCACCAGGGAGGCCGCCTTGATCTCTTTTGTTAGGTTTATTCCCAAGTATTTGATTTTTTTTGGTTTCAATTATAAAGGGGATGGATTTCTTAATTTTTTCTTCCTCAGATTGGGTGTTTGTATATAGGAAGGCTACTGATTTTTGTGTGTTGATTTTGTATACTGCTACTTTACTAAACTGGTCTATAATTTTGATTAGTTTTTCTATGGAGTTTTTAGGAGTCTCTATATATTATCAGATACTTCGCAAATAGTGATAGTTTAATTTCCTCTTTCCCTGTTTGGATTCCTTGTATGTCTTTTTCTTGTCTAACTGCTCTGGCAAGGACTTCCAGTATTATGTTGAAAAGCAATGGTGAGAGCAGACATTCCTTGCCTTGTTCCTGATCTTAGGGGAAAGGTTTTCAGCTTCTCACCGTTGAGTATAATATTGACTGTGGGTTTTTTGTATATGGCTTTTATTATGTTGAGGTATTTTCCTTCTCTCCCAAGGATTTCAAGGGCCTTCATCATAAACTGGTGTTGAACTTTGTCAAAAGCTTTCTCAGCATCTATTGATATGATCATATGGTTTTAATTTTTCTTTTTGTTAATATGTTGGATTACATTGATTGATTTTTGGATGCTGAACCATCCTTGCGTTCCCAGAATAAATCCCACTTGGTCATGGTGTATTATCTTTTTGATGCACTGTTGGATCCAGTTAGCTAGGATTTTGTTGAATATTTTTGCATTGGTGTTCATCAGTAAGATTCGTCTGTAGTTTTCTTTTTTTTTGTTTTGTCCTTATAAAACAGGGTTCTCTCTTTCTTAAGCTTTTGGCAGAACTTGTCTGTAAAATATCTTGACCTGATGGGTTTTGATTGTTTATATATATATGTAGGGGCAGGGGGTGCAAATTTCGATTTTTAGTTCAATTCCTTTCAATGCTATAAGTTCACTCAGATTTCTGCCACTTAAGTGACAGTTTTAACCAATATTTTTCTAGGATATTGTCTATTTTATCAAAACTTTAAATGTTATTGGTAAAAGACTGTAATTTTTAAAAAGATTTTAAAATCTGAGTCAAGGTTTCCTGATTCGTGTATCTTTTTGTTCCTGATTAAATTTGTAAAATACTTGGTTACTTATTAGCCTTATTAAAGAATTAGTTTATAGATTTGAAATCTAGATTTTTACCTTTATTTTTCTATTAAGTTTTGTTCTTACCTTTATTATTTCATTTATATGCATCCTTTATTGTTTCTTCTACTAACTTCTTAATCTGGGTATTTTAACTCATTTTCAACCATTTTTCATTTCTTCTAACAGACACTTTAGTGGTGTCACTGGACTTGGACTTATTTTTAATGTGAAATCCTCAGCTTTGGGTTAAGACACCTCTCTAATCCACCAGGTAATATAACTCAGACTCACCATTCCCATCAGGGTCAGATTTGAGATTTTTATTTCTATGGAGAGATGCTTCTCCTAGCTCAGAAACTAGACAGTAGCAGATTAGATTTATTTGTCTTCCTATGTTGGTGGACATATTTTTTTTCTGGTTTACCTTTCATTGAGAAAAATGTAAAGGAATCATAATTTCAAAACTTCCTTCTGTGTCTACTGAAACTTTAATCAGAAAGGACATTTTAAAGTAACTCTCTAAATAGTGCCCCTCAATCTAATGGAGCATTTTATTTCTTCAAATAATATTTAACCCAATTGGTACATTAGACAGTTTGCTCATCTGTGATTTCTGCATCCTCCTCTGATCCCTGCTAGAATTTCAACTCCATGAGAGTATGAGCTTTATTTGATTGGATATTTGCCTAATAATGAAGCAAGACTCATTCTATTAGAAATATTTTAAGGCAAAAGCAAAAATCTTAGCAGAATTTGAAATGAACATAGATATTGCTTTCCTGCAAACTATGGCGCTGAACTATCACAAATTATTCTCAGAACATCTTTGTGGGTGTGAAATATATCATATGAACAAAAAATGTACTCCAAACACAGGCATATAGTTTAAAGATTAATTTTACGATGAACACCCATATAAATACAATTGAGGTCAAGACATAAAATGTTGCTAGCATCACAGATGCCCCCTGCAAATGCCCCATACTTTTCAAACCAGCCTTTCATCTCTTTCCCCCAGAGATAACTACTACTCTAACTTAGGAAGATCCCCTTGTTTTTCTTTATGGCATTAGCAAACAATGTATAATTTCCCAAACAAACAATATAGCTTAATTTTTCCTATTTTCAAATAGATGGATAGATAGATGATATATAGACACATATGGATTATTAGTATACTTATTCAATTTTAAACAAAGTCTATTACTGCTTAGAAATCAATGGATCTAAGGAAGGAAATAAATATTAGTAAATTACCATGACATATACCTCAGAAATCTAATGAAAAGAAACAGTTGAAAAGAAAATATTACAGAACATATAATAAAAAAGATTTTGTGCTTCTGTACAAATGTACTTTTTAGTTATATTTATCTTCCAAATCATGGAGCATAAATCCAGTAAATTAGGGTCTGGGGAGAGGGGAAATGAACCACAAATTAAAATGTTCCTGTATGGGAAGGTGCCCAATGGACTAGGGCACAGGATGATGGGTGTTTTGGTGGTAGGTGTGGGGTGGTAACACGCATCTCAATAAAAATAAATAGATCATAGGGTGGGAGAGGGTGGAACAGGTAGAAGAGCCATGCTAATGGTGGCAGAGGGTAATTAAACCAAGCTAACTGAAAAAATAAAAGTATATATATATATATATATATAAATTTTTAAAAAAACTAATGATATGAAAGATTACTCAGAGATATAAAATATGTTTAGCCTTAACAAACTATTTTAAGGTCACTATCCACTGAGAAAACTCTAGAAAATGCTTTGAATTAGCAGAGATAGAAGAGTACAACTAAAATTACTTCTCCAGAATATTAATTTCCTATAATATATTCATTTATATATATATGTATATACGAGAATACCCTTATAATCAAAACTGTCAACCTGAAGGGCATATAAGATGACACAGAATTTAACATTTCCATCAACTTAAAAAAGAGACTCAAACCTGTCAAGTTCTTTCTTTTGTCCTCCAAATGCAATCACAGTTCTAACTGCTGCTAAGACCTCTTCAGCGACTGCTCCAGCTTTTGCATATGCCAAGAGTTCTTTATCAGTAAATGAAGAAAGTATCTGTTCAAAAATGCAATTTGATCAATTAAAAATTTTTAACAATTTTATATTTTGTAAAGCAAATTAAGTATATACACAAATGTTCCTTGTATGTTAATGTATGTGTAGAATAAAATCTGTCCCATACTTAATTTTGGTCATTATATTCTAATTTTCAACATATATATGTATATGTATAAACACATGCGTATTTATTCACTTAGTGAGTTATTTCAAATTGTTTTTAAACTGAGATGATATACAATAAATTAAAATTTTTTCTCACAAATTACCTTGTAGATACTCATATAAATAAATAAACCTGGAACTTTTGGGAGATCTTAAATTTTAGAAATGAATACAGTTTCAACATTCATTAAAAACAGAGAAAAAGGCATGTCATTAAGGAAATAGGGTGTAAGCTCAACACAGTCATTGCTAACATTACTCTGGTTCAAAAATATTTAGGTCAGAGGTCAAAAATGGAGGGGACCAAGCATGTGTCATGACAGGACTTCCAGAAAGTTTTGCATGCTAGGGCAAGCTCCTTCCCCAGTACTCCTGAGGAAAACATTCAGCCTTCTGGGAAGTCTTTGTTTTGGGGATAGCCTTTAATCCTCCAGTTTGACCCCTGAACATTTATTCTATTGAAGAAACAGTACGAGATTCCTTACATACACAGAATCTCATTTATTCTTCTCTATTGCACAGTGAAGCAGGCATTATTTCCTTAACTCTCTATATGAGGAAGTATATTATATGTTAGATAGACCTTTTATCATGCAGGGATTTGCTAATAAATAAAAAGTCTGGGATTAAGCCTGAGTCCAATATAAATTCACAGCATGAATTAATAGCAACTAGAGTAATTCTCTCTGAAACCAGACAATATATGTGAACTCAGGTTCCAGGGCTTCCTACTATGAAAACCAGATCAATTAGCATGGGCAGGAAATGAAAGTTAATACCTAAGTAGTCAACCATGTAACTAAAGATCACATACAAGCAATTCATAATAAAATTCTGATTAAATAATATACTATTTCAATAAATAATAACAGACATTTATGTAACTAATACATCATAAACAGCTCAAAATTGTTTTGATTTTAATAGTGCTTATTCTTCTTTTGCTGTGAGAGAAAGTAAAAGAAACCATAATATATGTATGACTGGGTCCATGAAGGTAAATGGGACATTTATTAACTGTGTTTTATGTGCAGATATTATACCTTTTTTCTTTGGTACCAAAGCAATATCCTACCAATGTATTAAATCTTCCTTACTTCTCAAAGCTATCTTCCTAAGGCTTCCTGAGTCATTCATCCACAGTGCTGGGTTTTGAGTCAAATTGGTCAATGCCATCCCTAAACAAACATGTATGCTAAAAGCATATATCTAACATATCTAACACACATGTTACATATCTAACATATAACATATAATATATATATAATGTATATATCTAACATGTAATATGCTTCAACTAATGTTCTCTGCTCCTCTCAAAACCTCACCCCATAGGAGTCCTCCATGTTAGAGGCATCCA
Source organism: Scalopus aquaticus (assembly GCA_004024925.1). NCBI lineage: Eukaryota > Metazoa > Chordata > Mammalia > Eulipotyphla > Talpidae > Scalopus > Scalopus aquaticus. The sequence continues at coordinate 71,096 of PVIJ01001021.1, read as the reverse complement.
ACAATAGGGAGATGGCTAGAAATATTTTTGTATCAGGAGTGTAAAGATACACTATTTTAAATTATTGCTAATATATCAAATGCACCATGTCAAATTCAACAAAACTGCCTCCTTTTTTCCCTTTTATGACCTTAATTATAAGCCTATACATAGGTAAGACTATAATAGAATCTTCACTGTTTTGTTTTGTGATAGAGCATGTTTGTCAAAAGAAAAAAAAACTTTTCAAACTATTCTCAGGGATATGAAAACTCAACTTCAATTGTTACTGTAATATAAATGAAAGAACGGTGATGCTTTATTACAATTACCCACATAAATAATATAAAGTGTAATATAACAATATAAAGTATCCAAAGGCTGATAATTTCTTAAAGCCTAAGGAGTGTTAGTTTGAGATATATACAATTGTTATTTCTATAAGTTGAAAGCTGTCTTACATAGGCAATTTTGTATTATTCAAACTCATATATTCAAGTAATATATTTTTTAAACATTTATTTATTTATACATACAAGCTGGGGTACAGGCCAGAGGTGTGTGGCGGCGAGAGGGTTCACCAGAGACAGAGTGGGGAGCAGAACAGGCAGATCAGAAATACACTGTTGAGGGGGGCAGCGGGTGCGGCAGGAGAGGTCTGCCGCACCATGTGGGATTCTCCCCGGCTGGGTGTTGAACTCGCATAGCTGCTGCTGACAGCTCCACAGTGCAGCGCTTAACCGCTGCGCCACCAGGGAGGCCCCAGAAGTAATATTTTTGACCACTAAAATGATATTGACCATCATCTTTTGTTCCATTTTTCCATTTTTCTGTATAGATTTTGTTTTGAGATAGTTTATACATGCTTTTTAAAAAAACTTTTTGAGATGATTGCAGATTCACATATAGTTCTAAGAACCAATCAGTGAGCCCATACATGTTTCATTTAGGGTAACCCAATAGTGGAATCTCGAAAATTATAGAGCAATATCCCAACCAGGAAATTAACATTGCTATAATTGATCAATTTTATTTGGATTTACCAGTTTGCCAGGTACTTATGCATTTGCATGTTTAGTTCTAAGCAACCTGATCACTTATGTAGACTGATGTTACTGTAGACATGATACAGAAAAATTCTATTACAAGGATCCACTGTGCTACTCATTACAGCACAACCATCTGTTCCCCTCCCTCAGTCCTAACCCCTGGAAACTACTAATCTGTCGTTTTGTCTATAATTTTATCATTTTAAGAATGTTACATAAGTAGAAGCAGATGATAAAAATATACTATTTTAAATTATTGCTAACATATCAAAAGCACCATGTCAAATTCAACCAATCTGCCTCATTTTTTTTCCCCCCACAAAGCATAGCTTCCTGGTGATCCAACCAGGCTGCTGTGTGTCTATGGTTCTTTTATGACTGGCTAGAATTCCATGGTATGGATGTATCACAGTTTATCTGTGGAAGGCTATCTAGGGTTGTTTCAATTTGGGATTACAAAGGTGCTATAAACATTCAAATACAGGTTTTCATGAACCTAACTTTCCCTTCTCCCAGGTAAATGCCCAGAAGTGCAATTCCTGGACTGTTGACAAATGAATCTCAGTTTTATAAGAAATTGTAAAACTGTTTACCCCAAAAGCTACACCATTTTACACTCCCATCAGCAAGCTGATAACCCAGTTTCTCTGCATTCTCCCTAGCATTTGGTATTTCACTAGTTTTTAATTTTATGTAGTGATAACTCCTGGTGATCAAATCTGCATTTTGCTGATGGCTAATGATGCTGGAAAACTTCACGTGCTTACTTGTCTTGATTAAATGTCTGTACATGTTTTTACCTATTCTGTAATTGGTTTGTTATCTTACTGCTGAATTTTGAAAGCTCTTTATATATTATAGATACTAGTTCTTCATTGGCTGTGTAGCAAAAAGTTTTCCACTTTGATGAAATTCTTTTAAGGATTGTGCTTTTAGCGTCAAGTCTAAGAACTCTTTGTCTTGATCTAAATCACAAAGGTTTCCTTTTATGCCTTTTTAAAGTGTTTTCATAGCTTTACATTTTTATGTAAGTGGATGATCATTCTGAGTTAGTTTTCAAATAAAATATAAGGTTTAGGTAAAAGTTTTAGAGTTTAAGTCTGTTTTCTTTTTTTAACTGTGATGTCCAGCTGCTCCAGTACTAACAGAAAGGCTATGTCTCCTTCCTTAAATGGCTTTTGTACTTTATCAGAAATCATCCAGACATCTTTCTATAGGTCTGTTTCCGACTTCACTATTAGTTTCATCGATCTAAGTGTGTATATCTCCACCAATGTACTGTGCTTACTTAGTAAGACTTAATATCACGTAGATTCATTCCTATCAATTTACTTTTCTTTATCAGTATAGTTTTCGCTATTATAGGGTTATTTCCATAAAGTTTTAGAATATGTTTTCTTATAAATTGCCTTAAAATTATAGATCAGTTTGGAAAGAACTGGTATCTTTACTGTATTGAGTCTTTTAATCTACAAGCATACCAGTCCACTCAGTCCTCTCTGATTTCATTCATCAATATTTAAAAATTTTTGGCATACAGGTTCTATACATGTTTTGTTAAGTGTGTATTTAAGTATTTGCCTAAGTTCTAGTTATGTGACCATAAGTTCTATCTAGTACTTTGTTGAATGAGCGTGAGGAGAGCAGACTTTTTTTTTTTTTTAAGAGACAGCAGCCTTCTTATGGGGAAATCATTCAGTCCTTCATTATTAAGTATTATATTATCTGGAAGGTTTTTAGAGATGATCTTTTCAAGTTGAGTTATTATTCCTCTCTCCTTGACTTATTGAAAGATGTCTTTTCATCATGGATATTGGATATCATCAAATGTTGTGTGTGTGTGTGTGTGTGTGTGTGTGTGTGTGTGTGTGTGTGAGAGAGAGAGAGAGAGAGAGAGAGAGAGAGAGAGAGAGAGAGAGAGAGCGCGAGCGCGAGCGCACACGCTAATATGATTACGTGATTTTTCTTTAGTTTGTTGATATGGCAGATTACATAGACTGGTTTTCAAATGTTGAACCAACCTTGCATAACTGAAACAATTCCCAACTGACCACAGTATATTATTCTGTTTATATGTTACTGGATTTGATTTGCTAATGTTATTGAGGAATGTTAATTCTTAGTTAATCAAAGTATTGGCTTGCAAGAGTGTGTGTGGGGGGGGGAGAGGGAGAAAGGGAGGGGGAGGGAAGGAGGGAAGGAGGGAGGAAGGGAGAAGGAGGGAGAGAGGGGGTAGAGGGAAAGAGGGAGAGAGGAGAGAGAGAGAAAAAGAAAGAGATACACACACCAACCTTTGTCTGTTTTTGGTGTCAGGGTAATACCAGCCTCATAAAATGAATTGAGAAGTGTTTCCCCCTCTTCCTTCTTCTGGGAAATAAAATTATTATAAATTCTCTAAATTTCTGGTATAGTTTTCCAGTAAAAATCATCTGGACCTGTAGAATCTCTCAGAAACTTGGATGATGAGAAATCTGTTGTCATTTGGTGTTCCCCTGTAAGTAACACATTGTTTCTCTCTGACTGATTTTGAGATTTTTCTTTGTCTTTTAATAGTTTAATTATGCTATGCCTTGGAATGGATTTCTTTTGGCTTATCCTGTTTAGGGTTAGTTCAGCTTCCTGGACCTGATGACTTGTCTCTCACATAATGTTGGAAAATTTCAGCAATTATTTCTTCCAATGGTCCTTTAGTCCCTACTCTCTCCTTTTGGAACTCTAGTAATAACAAATGTCAGATCTTTTGTTACTGCTTGATAGGTCCCTGAAGATCTTTTCATTTTCTCTCTGTTTTGACTGAATAAATTCTATTGCTCTATCTATTGGTAACTGATTCTTCCCTGTCATCTCCCCTCAACTAAGCTGACCACATCCATGATGGTTTTCTGCTGTTGTGTCTTTCAGTTCTCTAAATTCATTTTGTTCTTTTTTATAATTTTTACTTTATTGCTGGCATTTTATGTTTTTTCTTTTAAGAGGATCTGTAATTGATTAGTGAAGTATTTTTATGATAGCTGTTTGTTTTAAAGACTCTGTTAAATAATTCCAACATTTGATTTATTTCAATGTTGGTGTCAGTTAATTTGTGCTTTTTCCTCATATTCAAATTATTTTTTTCTTGCTTCTTGGTATGACAAGTAATTTTTATTATATACTAGGTATTTTGACTTGGGGTCCCACTAAAATCTTTTATTTTAGCAAGCACTTTCCCTATTTAGGTTAAGCACACAGTTCTTGGCCTACTTTTGTGAGTTAAGGTTCCAGTGACAGTTTCATATTCAGAGATTTTGTGGTGACATTTTGGTCAGTCTAGCTTATCTGGAGCTACCTGAGCACCAACTGGTCCTGCTTCTGCAACCTAAGGAAGTGGAAGTGGTTTTTCAAGGTTAGACCATAAGTAATCTCTTGGTGCGAACAAGATGTATGATGGTTTCCTCTACTCTCTAGCTGAACCTGTGTCTTTGGGAGAGGGAGGAGATCTCTAGCACAGAGTTCTCAAGGAGCTTCCTGAACCAGAAGTTTTCCATGACTAGGTCCCTTTCTGTTCTACCTTACTATCCTAGTGTCTCAGGCTTGTAAAAGACAAGGAAGCTTCCAGATTGAGCTACATTTGTATTTTTTTTTATATGACTGACAACAAGAAAATTTAAGAAATTTGTTTGAAACCATATAAAAAGTTTATAGCAAAGTGAGGGTTAAAATCCAGATCTCTAGTAATAAGTCTAGGCTCTACTGACTAAACAAGTAGTATGTGAAGCAATGAATAATTATTAAAAGATTAACACTGTTTTCCTAACTTAACTAGAATGGATATTAAAGTATTTTAAAAGTTTTTCAACAAATATTGCTATGAAGAGTTTGCCACCTAACTTGCTTAGTATTTTAGTAAGTAGAAAAAATCAATTAACACACAAAGCTTTTGCCAAATACTTCAGCCAAAAGATAAAGAAATTCACTTTAACCACCAAGAATACCATTTAAACCCTGTGTTACTCTGTGTAACAAATTAACAGAGTCCTCAGAACCTCATTTTCTTCCTCTGTAAAATGAGCTAACACATATACTTCAGAGTTAACAAATATTTGCTTGACTTAAGTCAATAAATGGTAATTACTGTCACAATAACAGAACAATACTCATTCATCAGGGTAAAGCTTCTAAAACTTTTAAACACGTATAATTTGTCTTAGCTTTGTCTTTGGCTAAGACATGTATGTGTACATATTTTTTTCATACTTATATCCTTTATATCCTTTTGCCATATGAATTTATAGCACTTTCTCTTAGGTGATATTAAACTAAACAGAAATTATTGGACCAATCTCTCCACAGAAGCTCTTATACCAAATCAGTTTGAAATGAACATCATGCTCAGTTCTGAAAGGGAAAATACATTTAACAAGATCATAGGAAGACTTTGTGAAGAGTAAGATAGGCCATTTGTACTACTTTACCTTCATGATTGGAAGAACTGTAGACTAAGGATTTACATGCATATGGGACTAAGAAATATCCATTTAAAAAATTATCATACCATTGGATTTATGTATTTATAAACAGAACCATTTAACATATTGACAAAACTATAAAATTAATAGAAAATTTTAAAAAAATCTACAAAGACATTAAAACCAATAATGTTAACTAATGGGACACAGCATTGGGACTAAATGCATTGAACTTGACTCTCTACTTGCTATGTGAATAAAGCGTTGCCCACTAGGAAACAAAATTCTTTTAAGAGTTGGGCATATCATTTTTAGGATGGCAGAGAATGAGTTATTAGAGGTACTGTTTTCACATTCCTTACCCAAATAACTATCTATCCCAGGACACCATGGAATCCTGGAAGAGGTAGACATCAGTGAGGTTGCACATGCTTATTTCAACTGATTTTGAACAGATTTAAAGCCAAATATCAAGTCTCGAGGCAGGGTCATCGTGAGGTAAAAACAGTCTTCTACTGTGTAGAGTGGGGGGTGGAGACAGATTAAACTGGATTCGTAGGTTTCACCTACCTTTGCCCAAATAGCAGCTGATGCTCCAAGAACAGGACTAATGGCCAAAATAACAAGGGTTAGCTTCCAACCACGTATAAATCCTATTATAAAACCAGTGAAAAATGTCGCTATTGACTGAAAAAACACTGCAATTTTGTCACCAATTCCTTCATTAATTTTGGAGACATCACTAAAAAAAAAGTGTTAGAAATAAATATCAGAATTGTGAACAAAGAACTTTTCTCCTGAATCCAGCTTTTGTTTCTTTAGGTATTATTTTTAGTATTTGTTATTTCTTTGAGTGTGGGGTAAATTACTTTGTATCTAGGATCTTGTTTGGAAATTTCCCCAGAAAGTATCATGCTGTGGCTCTACTACATACTCTCAGAGGACTTCTTCTCTGGCAAATCCAGGCCCTCATTCAGTGCTAGTCATGCAGGTCCCTTCATGTCCGCCCAGGGTACTGAATACAAAATATGCATATGACCTGGTATCTACTCAGAAGGAATTGAATCCCATAATTAATTGAGTGCTGCAGATCTGATGTCATCCCTTTCATTTTAATAAAAATCATATCTGAATTAAATGTAAAGCTAGGTACTTACTCTGTGAGCCTTGTATTCAGCTCCCCAACATCATGCACATCAAACCAGCCTATCTCCTGACGCATTATAGCATGAAAAAATTGTTTTCTAATTCTGAATATCTGTCTTCCAGCTGCCAGGCACCAGAATGAAACCTGAATGTAAGCAGCAACAAGCACACCAGCACCAATTCCACTGTAGTAATAGGCATACCTGAAAAAGAACAACATGACACATATTCTGTTTCCTGATTGATGCAGCTTACCCCAAGAGACCACTCATTCTTCCATTTTCAGTTATTTGGCTATTTTTATATCCTCAACAAATAAAAAGGGATTACAACAAGTAGTGCAGATGGTCAGTATCCAGCAACAGATGGCCTTTGCCAAGATTCAAAGCGAAGTGGAATTTAATAGTTAAGAGTGTGATTTTCACTTTGGTTCAAATACCAGCTCTTCATTTATCTGCTGTGTAATCATGGACAGCTACATATCCTTCCTAAGCCACATGGACATTAGAAGAGTAACACAGTTCTGTGTGGAAATATACTTTGGTTAGCACTAAAACACATTAAGCACTCAGGGAATATCAGACTTGAGTGGCACCTCAGACCAATACAATATTAGGTAAGATCTACCACAGTAGTCCTGTCTACTGACATTCCCTCAGTCACTGTTGATGAACATTTGGAATGGTTTTAGCACACTAGGGAATGGAAAGAAGTAAAAAATTTGCCAGAAAGTGGGACCAAGAGAAGAGACCCCCTGACCTTTGAGATTATTAATCTGGCATACTGGGGATACCAAAAGATCAGTGAAAGTGAAAAGCATCTGCCCTATTGGCCATTGTGAGTTATCTTAAATGCTTAATGAATCAAATGGTAGCCCTTCTAGTTTACACTCTAACAATTTAATAAAAAGCATCTTCTGAAACCAGGTCATTGATCATTCAGAAATGAATTTGTTTCCTAACTCTGAATCTTTATATTTAAGAAATCAACCAACCATTGGATTTCACTAAGCAATTAATTTTTTAGGTTAAAGATAAACATTCGAAAATGAAATACAGGATACCAATATTCCCATATTTAAAAGTTCATTACTTGCCATCTTCAAGCAAAAAAGTTTCTATGAACCATGCCAAAGGCATAAAAAAATGGATAGGGCCTCTCTGGTGGCGCAATGGGTTAAATCTCAGCACTATGAAGCTATCCCCAGCCAATGTAGCACAAGTTTGATCCCCAGTCAGGGTGCTGACCCACATGGTGCAGCAGACCTCTCCTGTCTTGCCCACAGCTTCCCTCAGCAGTGTACGTCAGTAGATCCGCCTGTTATGCTCCCCACTGTGTCTCTGGTGAATCCTCCCCACACTTCTGGCCTACACCCCAGTTCTTGTATGCATAAACAAATAAATCTTAAATAAATAAATAAATACATGAAAACCAAAAAACACTGATGTACTATTCACAGCTTAATGTTCAACACAACAGCAATCTTGGTATACATATCTTCCCTGAGTTACAGCTTGCAATTCATAATATATTTATCAGGGAGATGTAATGATAATATTACATTATAGTTAATAGATAATGTAATGATTATTATCCAAATGGAAATGATATAGCAATAGATAGTTACAAAGAAACCCCACTGAACAAGTAGAACACATGCTTTGACAATCAGTTAATGCATTCAAAACATCAGCCTATGCTTATTCAAATAAAATATATTTATATTTATGATGATTATAAGACTTTATGCTTCATTTTAATCAATATGAAACATGCCTCTCTGTAGGAATATTTGGAGGGACTTTCGTCTCATCTTTCAAAATATGATCATGTGTCTCCATTTTTTTCAAATCTATCAGGTCATTTCTAATAATGTGGAATTGATATCTTTTGATTCACCAACCTTTGTACATCTTTTATAAGCTGCTCTAGGGAGCACATTTCAAGATACATAAATCTTTAACAAAAACATCCCCAGGGTGAGTTAACATTAGAGTGACTATATTTATTCTGGAGTGTTTAGTTTTCATTGTTTAGAATTAGATGATGAGCTAAAAAATCCTGTTGACCAATCTTATTATATCATGACTGAAAATATTCAAAGAGCAAACTAATAATTTCAAAGTCATTGCAAATAATGTGATTTTTAGTTTAACTACATTTTAAAAGGATATTTTGAACTCCTCTAACTTCCTTGTATATGACACCCTGTATTTACCAATGCAAAAGTAAGTCCAATCCATGTTTAACTTTAACTTAGTACACAACACATCGTTTTCTTTTAAAATCATTATATCCCCCTGAAAAACTAACAATAGTATTGCTTTCCCTGAAACTTATATTGTTATAATACTGTAAAATTTTAAATATTGCTACAATTGGATTAATACAGAAAAACTTAACAGTAGTAAGGAAAATGTCTAATTACATGGTCATGTTCTTCTCCAGATATTCGAAGATCTCTGTAGTATCAAAACCTAGGATCAACACAAAACAGATATATACCATTATGTCTCTCAGTTCTCCATTAAAATGAAGCATATAAAAATGAATCGAACTTGACTTAAGAATTTACAAAATAAATACTTCCAACTGAGTCATTTTTAATTATGTATAAGCAATATGACATGCATTCAAATCCTTCACTGCTGGCTCTGTGCAAACATATAAACTAAATTCAATGAAGTTTAATTGCAAGAAAAGATCCCAAATTTATTAAGAAGCAGTCAACAAGAATATTGGTATCCTTGAATTAAAATATTTTAGAAAATCCCTCCTCTCTGACTCTCACAAAATGATGTCCTTAGGTGGGCTTTCACATCAAAACTTTCAAACTGGAATGACCTTAGAGATCAGATAGTCCAGTAATTTTTTTATGTGTATGGATATCAAAAGGCTATTGCAAAAACCAATAGCTGAAGAATATCTGAACAGTATCTAAAAATTAATACCACTCATCAGTGGTAAATGCCAGAAACTCTCTGGGCTATGTAATAATATTAGTGAAATCATTAGTGCAGGATTGCAAAACATTTAAGTGCAGCATTTATTTTTTTGTTATAAAATACTTGCTGAGACTTTTAACCACTTTTTCCTCTTCTGGCTTCTAGAACCTCACTTTTCCAGGTTCTTCCACCACTCTGATCATGCTCGTAGTCTTATTCACTGATTTCTCATGGTCTCCTTCCTCCCTGCACTAATTGTTTTCCAGAATTCTCTCCTTGTATGATTTCAGTCATAGTCATAGCTTTAGTGATTCCCAAAATCTTGTTTGGAGCTACTCAAACCTTTCCTTCATGGTTAAGGTCGTGGTTCTGGTTCCCACTATCCCTAACTTCTACACTAACAAGTATATGTTAACTTGTCTTTATCTAATCAGATCCTGGTATCATCACAAGATTTTATCATTTGAAGCACAAATAAAATCTTATTGCTTTTGTTCATAACCTTCAATGACAGTCTACTGCATAAGTGATAAAGTCCAAGGTCCATGTGTTATATTAGGCCCTTTGCAATCTTGCACAATATACATATGACAGGATAACAATCTTGAAATATCAACCAATGATTCTGCAGGTGTTTTCTTTATCCCTACACCTTTCACTTTATTCCAATGATTAAGGCACTGAGCAGTCACTATCTTAAGAAAGAGCTGCTACAGCATAAAAGAAAATAGCATCTATCTTTCTTCTCGGCTTCTGTGTTCTTGAAGTCTATGCCCTAGGTGACAGAAGAGGAGAATGAGTATGACAAAATATTCTGCTTAAATTTCATGAGACTAAACTTCACCCTTTAGACTGAAAAATATTTTCCATAAGCTGAAAAGAGATGTGATAGAGAACCAAAGACAACGTTCTTCCTCTAAGCCATCATTCATTCTGCTATTTCTACTTGGAATACCTTTTACTAAAAATTTCCTCTTGGAAACAATCCCTACCTTCATGAATGAGCTCAGATAGGGCCTTCTCTCAAAAGGCAGAGTAACTCACAGAATTCTATAGTAATTGACACATGATTCAATTTAATAAGTCAATGTTGGAATAGAAGTAAGGTGGTTTATATAGAAGTAAGGTGGTTCTCTTCCTCACACACCCATTGATGGGAAATCCTAGAGAACTGGACCATGTCTTCTTTACCTTTTTGTCTACAATGTAGGGCTGCTTTATCTACTGCAACCTAGCCTGTACCAAAGATTTCCGAGTGGTTTCACAGAGCAACCATACCTGCAGACCTGTCACCAAAATTCTCCATCCAAATCATTGTCCTACTGTGTATATAAGGGTCTCATATATTATATGATTAAAATTATTACCTGACAAAAATATCCTTATCTAAACCCAAGCAACACTTCAGAGGAACCTATAACTAGTGTACACTATCCTGACTAAAGACTCCATCCACATCATTAGGATTACAATACCCATAGTTTCTGACACAAATACATTAGTTATTAATTTTAATACATTAGTTAGTAATTTTAATTACTGGGCACTTAAGAGTATTATGAATAAAAAGTATGTGACATGGATACATCTGTGGTTCTCAACTGATAAAATGAAATTATATCGTAGAGATGGTTTTCAAACCCTCTTCCACACAATCTTTGTGTTTGCTAGGCAATGTTCTTGTTGCTGGAGATACAACAGAGAACAAGAGAACCAGTTTTTCTAATCTCATCAGATGTCTGTGCAAGTAGACTTTCACTTTCTGGCCCCTAAGTTCACATAATATGGTAACACTGCTGAAATATCTAAGATCATTTTTCTCAGGAACTTGCTCTTTTTCCCCTTATGCTTTTCTCTCCATTTGAAAAGTTGTAATAAACAAGTAAACCAATAAATGAACAACATAATTTTAGTGTAATAGTAAATAAAGCAGTGAGGCAATAGTGACTTTGGGGTAGGGTGGGGATGAAAGGTCTTTCTGAGGGATAAACAAATAAGATGCCATTACTGAGAGAGAGACATGGAGGAGACGGAAATATTCAAGGAACAGAAGGCAGATGATAAGGTTGAGCGATACTGAGGCAGTAACAATGAGCCAGTGGAAGGGGGTCAGGTACGAGTGCCATAAAGGTCAACATAAGGAATTTGTATATAAAGTGGTAAATGTTAAATGTATTTTGTTAAATATTATTTAAATCATAGAATTAACTTAAAAACATAAAATTATACTTTATGTGGTCTCCTTGGGGGTGCAAGGGGTTAAGTATCAGCACTATGAAGCTATGGGCAGCCATTGCAGCAAGAGTTCAATCCCCAGCCAAGGAGTTTCCCACATGGTGCAGCAGACCTCTCCTGCCTCATCCTTTGTTCCACTCAGCAGTGCATTTCAGTCAATCTGCCTGTTCTGCTCCCCACTCTGTCTCTGGTGAATCCTCTCACCAACCCCACACCTCTGGCCTACACCTCAGCTCTTGTATGCATAAATAAATACATCTTTAAAAAAACATAAAATTATACTTTGTATTTTGTTTCAAATACTTCAAAATATTTATTATTCACATCTATAAGTAGTACTGAATAGCTGTGGTTATGTCTCAAGCTGTTAACAACTATAAATACTGAGGTAAGATCATAGAGTTCTAGAAATATGAAATGATTTAATACCATATCAGGTAATTTAGGCAGGTTCATTTGTGAAAGGACATGAAAGCATGAGTTTCCTATTGATAACAACATAACTAACATTTCTTGAGCACTTTTTAATGTGGTCTTGTTCTGTGAGTCTTAAAAAAATGAATCCATTTAGTTATCATAACTCCCTTGAAGTAAATTCTACTGCTAATCAAGTTTATTTTACAGATGAGGAAATTAATGTCTGAAGACATTTTCCAAACCTATAAACTAAAAAATAGGAAAAGTAGAGTTTTAGATGCAGGCAGTACACAACTCCAGAGCCTACTCTCTACCAAATACAGTAATTCTTTTTTTAACTGTATTTTTTAAATTTAATTTATATCCTTTACATTATTGTGTATTCCCATAGGTTTGCCACCACCAATTCACCCGTGAACCATCACCATAGTCCTTTGGGCACTTTTCTCTCCTATTTTGGTCATTATTTCTCCCCCTCCCACATAGAATGTCTTTTATTTGTGGTTGCCTGCTAGTTTTTGCTTTTGTTTATGTTTTGTGTGCTATTTTCTCTTTCTGTACATACAGTAATTATTAAGAGGGTGACAGAAGTAAACTCCAAATATTTCTCTAAGTACTCCCTAGATTGGAAGAGTGAGGGATGAAGAAGAAAGATGAGGAGTGCAATGTGAACTACAATCCCAAATGGAAACCATACGATGTAGACATCTAAGATTAAGTCAAATTATCAGCTGACAAGTATAGACAGAGGCCATTATCTGGCTTGGGAGATTAATCAACATGCAGTCAAGTCAGTCTGTCCAGGAGGGGGCTGGTGTTCATGGCTGAATTGTCATCTGGGAACTCAGGCATGACGTGAGGTAACTAAGTCAGATCACTGTGCATCTCACACATCTATAGATAGACCAGGTAAGCCAGGAGATATAATAGTTAGTACGCTTACTAAAAGAGATCAATTATTTTCTTATAAGAGTAAAAATTAACTAATATCTAAGTGATGGAGACCTAATGTTTACAAATGTTAATGCAGTTTAAATAAAAGACCAATGGATATAACAAGCTAAGTTTACGTGGCAATCTGAATTCAGCTCCGTTAGCTTCAGGCAGCCATTTGATTGTCTGGTCTTCAGACTGAACTAAGTTAAGGACCATACATATCATCACTGCAAGTAGGAAATTTTTTTAGCAGTCCAAGAGTTCCTTTTTAATATGGATGAGTTCAGTCATTATCCTTTTATGTAGTGTATGATGTTTATACTATGTTAAGTGTAACTCCATTCACACTCTTAGATAAAGTGTGTGTCTGGTTTTCATAACAAAGTGGGTGGGATCAGAATGGGCATAGATCTGCTAGGTCTACTGAGCTTCCTGAGAGTACAGAAAGGATTGATTGCTCCATGAAAAGTGTTAAGACAACTAACTTAACTCCACATAATATTGCCAAATACAGAAAGACAGTAACCAACGAATTCAGAGAGCACTGAGAACCTCCTTTTGGAAAATGGTATAAAAGGAAGGTGCCAGAACAAAATCTTTTGGCAGGTGCTTTTGAATAACATGAAGGTAAATAATCAATGCATAAGTATTTTACATAGCTCTAATATACTATAAAAATTACTGGTCAAACTCATTACTTGCATTCTCAGAACTGAAGTAGTTCTGCCTCACAGTAAAAAAAGATCACAAAGAGAGAGAGACCAAGATTATTTCAATAGTCAGTTCATTTTGCTACTCTTCTGGAGGACTACTTTAGATCTCCTTTCTTCAAATGTTGCTTGCCCCTTCACTGAAAAAACTGAAGCAATCAGAAGAAAACTTCCACAGATTCTCACTTCCTCATTCACCCATTTTTGGGCACTAACACTCAAATATTCTCTTTTCCTGCCTGTTACTCTGGATGAACTAACTATGCTTCTACCTAAAGAAAGAACTTCTGCCTAAGCATTTAGATACCATCCTTTTTCAAGGATATCACTCAAACAAATCTCTTCCCTCTATCCATCACTTTCTCCTCTCTTTGGGATAGTTTCTCCTATTCTAAAATGTACACACACAGACACACACACAATTTCTCTTGGTCCCATTTCTTCATTTTAGCCTCCATTACCAAAGAACTCAACATGTGACAATGTCAAAAATTAAATTTCTGGTATTTACTGATCAAATCTAGTCTTTCTCCACCTTCTCTTCTCAGTTGATGGAAACTGCATTCTTTCATATTCTCAAGCTAAAAACTGTAAAATCATCCTGGCCCTTCTTTCTTGCCCTGATATCTAAAATATTAGAGAATCTCTTAACCAATACCTATTTAATATTCAAGGTCCAGAGTAGGCTCCTGTAAATACTTCTGCAACTTTCTGGGATATATATGGCTTCACAGAGCTCTTGCTTTTTTTTAAATCTTTGTCAGTACTTTCATCTTACATTTTTAATACTTGTGAATATTATTTTGTCAAACTCATTACAAATATGAAATATAGTTTAGTCCCCTCCACCTCCCACAATACTAAGTACACAGTACTAAATCCATATTTAGTAAGGGCTTCACAAACATCACTATAAATGATTGATGTTTCTTGATGTTTCAATACTTACTTGAATTAGATGTGTTTGGAAAATTTGGCATTTGGTTTGGTAAATCTGCAAAGCTATCCGTCATTTCTCCAAAAACCAGCATCATGAGAGGGAGTGCAGCTCCATGGATAATGGCAGCGAGAGTCCCCAACACCATATACAACTTATCAAGCCAATTCGAATATCGAAACTAGAAGAAAAGCAGAGAATAGCAACAATAATTAAAGTTTCTTGGGTGGTTTGCTCTACTTTACAAATATATCCAAAAGTCAAACATTTCTCAGACTGCTACTGCTACTACCCTAGGATAGGCTAAGCGATTGCAATAGCCTAATTAGAAATGAGCATTTGAATTTTCTATTGAAAATTCTGACCTACTTCTTCAAATAGAACTCAGTCTGCTACTTATAAGAGGAAATTATAAATCTTTAATGAGGTATTAGAAATAGATTATTTTGCTCTGATTTCCAAGAATAAAAGCCACTTTTTATAAAAAGATTTTTCAAACAAGAAAAATCTTGATTGCCAGAGGTGATTGAGGAAACATGTTTTGTTGCTTTAAAAAAGGGGCTTGGGTCAGTGATCTCCTGCAACATGGATTAGCATAAATGTAAAATGATTTAATGTAATTAGGTCTCAATCACAAAAGGGAAGAGCAAAGAATTAATGCATGTTTACCCCCAAAACCTACTACTCTTGAGAAGATAGAATATGGTCATGAGTGACCAGTGAAGAACTGCATAATTTCATTAATCATAGGCAAGTCACAGGCCGGAAAGACAGACTTCTCTGGATCTAAAATGTGATGAGAAGAGGACACGGTAAAAGGAATGGACGTAGGGCTCTGTGATAGATTCACTTAGGAAGCAACTAACACTTCTCCTATATAATTCAAGGACCTAGTTAAGGACTAAATGAAAACAAACTAGAAACAGGATGAAGCCAGCTGTTGGGGATGATCCAGGGGTGAACTGTACACCAGGTGGTGTCATGAAAATGCATGGTATAGATGTAGTCAGCAGGTTGGTGACCTAGGGAGGAAACTATGTAAATGGTCATAGGTCTCAGCAGAGAATATAAACAAAAACTAAGATAGAGATCAGGCAGCATAAAAGGCACAAGAGCAGAAAATAAGATCCAAAAGTTTTAAAACATCTATATACTTCACAAAGATAAAGAAACCAATCCAAAAGCAAGCTATCTAAGACCCTAGTGAAAACTGGGTATAGGGGTTGGTTTGATAGTGGAGAAGTAAAGAGTAGACTAGTTCTTGGTAGCACTGAATGCAATCCACAAAGCAGGAACAGAAAAAAGGAAACTCAGTTACAGATTAGCAAAAATTGAAATTTGTATAAGAAGAAGATCCAATATGTACTTAGGTATCTGCATTTAACTTTTTTCCAGCTCTTAAATATATAATTGAGTGAGTTTAAGTTAGGACTAATGACCTAAACTTTCCATGAAATAAAAACATCTTCCTCTTTATAAGTTAAAATTTAAAGGAGACCAGGTTTTGTCATATTATTTCATACTTCATTGAAACATAAACTAAAATTTGTCACCATGTACTTTGCCTTAACTAAGCATTCATCCACCTTAAAGGAGCACTAATAAGGAGGAAGATATGGGCAGAAACCATTTACCTTCCCAGAGTCTCTATTAAAAGTGGTGAAAATATCAAATTCCTTAGTAGAGGCAGAGAAGATAGCTGATATGCAAGGATTTCTTTCATCACTTTCCCCATTATGACATTTTACCTCCATAACTAATCACTGTGATAAAAACAAGCAGGCCATAAATATAAACATTTACTAAAAGTCTGTTCAATGGCTGATAAAAGCCAGACATAAATAACAAAGATAGAACTCCTACCTTCACAGTGTTTTAAAAGAAGAAGGAAGGCAAAGCAAAAAATATACACAATATATATGCTGCACGCCTTGACAGCCTGGTGTACAGAATAGAGCAGACACAAAATTTTCCTCCTTTGAGGAAAAGCTTCACGAGGGGGTGATGCTTCCGTCCCAACTTTGAAAGTTCAAGTGTTTAGAAGGAAAACACTGCAGTCGGAAAGAACACAAAGAGGCAGGAACAATCTTAATACATTTAGAGGACGCTGGAGTCTCCCAAGGATAGTGTACAAGTGTAGAAGTATCAAGAGAAAAAAACTGACCAAGAAACACCTTCACTGACTACCAAACCAAAATAGGCAAAGATTTGGATCCTGTTTTGAAGAAATAAACAAATGCAAAGATCCTGGGGTGATTATTAGCTCAGTGTTTCTCAAGAACCAAGCCAAATTTCCACTGTGGCAAGAGTGGAAATATAATAATAATAACCTGCAGTATATAAACAAGATAATATGTGTGTCTGCAGTGAAGTCAGAAATGAGACAGTTATAAGCACAGGAGAGTTTGGGTTCTCCTCTAAGCTGACCGTCTAAGTTTAAAGGAGAGATATTTTAAGGTAGTAAAGTGATCTGATGTGGCTATAATGGGTAGAATAATTTCTAGAAGAGCAAAAAATGGAGGAGGGAGACTAGGAGTAAAGAGTAGTTGAGAGTACAAAGTCGTGACCAGGTGTGGCAGGCAGAATAAAGCCCTCTCCCAATAAGTCCACATTCTAATTCCAGAAACCTATCAACATATTTCCTTAATGGTAAAAGGGACTTTACAGGTGTTAAGGAGCTTGAGAAGGGGAGACTGTCCTGAATTAATAAAGTGGGCCCAATTCAATCACTGGGATCCTTGAAAGAGAAAACCAGGGGAGTCAGAGTCAGTGACAGGTGAAAGGATGACTGAAGTAAAAGGTCAGAGCGATAAAAGGAGGGAGGCATTAGTCTAGGAAGGCAGGTGACCTCTAGAAACTGAAAAAGGGAGGGAGACAAATTCTCTTTTAGAACCTCCAGAAGAAAGTCAGTCCTACCGACACCTTGACTTTAGCCCAATGAGATATTTGGTCTCAGAACTATAAGGCAGTATGTGTTTATTGTTCCAAGTCACTAAGTCCGTGATACTTCGTTGCAGCAACAATAGGAAAGGAGCATACAGTGTGTGTGTTGGGGGCGGGGGAACGGGGAAGAGGGTCATGACAAGGAGGACTGGCCAAGCTAGGAGGCATTATAACTTGGGGCTGAAGAATAATACATTTGAGCTGACAGTTTCATATATGGGAGTCCACCTAGATGATAAGCCCAAAGTGCAAATATAATATACCAAAGTAGAGTAGGGGTGAAGGTTGCTGGAACAGAAGTCAAAGAATGTTGAGCTTAGGATTCATTAATATGGTTACATAAAAGACAAATGAGAGCATAAGTAAATGAAGAAACTCTTAGATTTCAGAATCCTCAATGGAGGAGCAAAAGTAACTGAAAATTGGTAGAGGATATGATTGAAAACCAATAAAAGATATTATAACTGTGCAAGATTAAACTCAAATGAGATAGGAATTGTGCATGAAAAAATTTAGGATACATCTGTGTGAAATTAGAAAGATACCAACACCATCACTGACTTATGGGATAAAGGGTTGAAGAACTCTAACTTCACAGGCAAAGATGAAGCAAGGCAAAATTTAAAAAGAAAAACAAAGGACTAGGAGAAAATTTATCAGACTATTGCATCCCAGAAGCCATGAGAAGAAAAATTATGGTGGGCAGGATTAAGTGCTACATAAAGATAGATAGAATCAAAACATTTCCCTTGAATTTAGTGAGTAGCAGAAACAAAAAATAATATGTCAAGATGAAACTGAATGATGATGGCAACGTGAAACTGAAACAAAGGTTACTCCTCTGAGTCAAGCAGGCTAGAAGAGGATGGCTTTAAGGAGGGAGTTGATGAAAATAAAGACAGCTGACGTGTAAATATCAGTGTAAAAGACCCAGTTGAGAGAGTGATTGAAGATACAGAAGAAATAAGGATAATAACAATATAAGGTCCTTGAGAAGACAGAGGATATGGAAAACAAAAAAAGAGCTAGTGATTAGTTTTTTTTTAATGCATACAAGCTGGGGGTGCAGGCCAGAAGTGTGGGGCAATGAGAGGGTTCACCAGAGACAGTGTGGAGCAGAACAACCAAAATACACTGCTGAGGGGAGCAGCAGGCAAGGCAGGAGCGGTCTGCCGCACCATGTGGGAATCTACCCAGCTGGGCATTGAACTCACGCCCCAGCTGCTGACAGCATGGGGCTTAACCCATTGAGCCACCAGAGAAGGCCCTAGCTAGTGATTAGTTTTAAGAACCATATGTTCTTTCTTGTAAAAGGAGAGAAAGAGGAGAGAACTTATCCAGGTATAGGTATGTTTGTAGATGGAGACAAAAGACCTGAAAAATTTCTGTCAAGTGGCTTCCGTGTTATTTGTGAAATAAAAGGAGAGGTCTTAAACCAAGAATGAGAGAAAAGGGGTAGGGAGGAGAAATAGTGAAAAATTTAAAGAGTAGAAACCCAGTCAATGAGAAGAGGAGGAGTTAAGATTTCTGTGAAGGATACACCATATTGTGAGGTTTTCCATCAGCACCAATGATATGTGGGTATTCAGGCTATAAGAAAGCGGATAGCTGGTTTTGCCTGGGCTATGTGGGACAAATGACAGGTGAAAGGAAGTTTATTGTTTGGGTGAAAGAATAGTGAAAATGATGGTTACTACTCTAAGCTGGATAATAAAAGAATGAAGAGAGGAATTCATGGAAAACAGATGGGTCTGTAGACTAAAGATCCACAAGGAAATGTGAGTAGATTGAGGAGCGAATTCAACTCTACAATACAAGCTAATTCAAGCTGGCTCCTTGAGTTAGTTACTCTGGTGGTAGAACAGTTTCAAATAACAACATCCAGGATATGAGTGTATGAGTGTATAGCTGGGGTGAAAGAGAGGTAAAGATTATTGCATGTGTGAAGGTCAAAGAGTCATTTCCATATAACACCATAAAAGTCACCCAAGATAGTGGGAGCACCAGGGGTGGAAAGGGAAAGATACTGAGCTAGGTAATAAAGTTTTCAATGCTGAGGAATGACCAGGTGGTCAGAAGATAACAGCATCCACAGTGACTCATCAATGACAAGCAAATAAAAGCTTATCCAATCATAAATATAAATAACTAAAGCTCTGGTTCTGCTGTAAGCAGATCTTGGAAAAATTCTAGTTCTGCCTTTCTACTAGTTATCTGGCTCTGAGACTTTGAACGCAGTGCTTGTCTGGGTCTGTTTCTTTATCTGGTGCATACGGATAATATAAGTTCCTACATCACAGAGTTACTGTGAGGATTAAGGTAAATTATACACATGGAGTAGTTAACAAATGCTTGATATATAAGAAGCACTGTATATTGCCATTATCTGTTAGAAAAGAAGCAATGTTTAATTAAGGTACGAAAAAAAAGCTCAGGGCACAAACCTTCCAAGATGGCATCATCTTTAAGGAGTGCTTTGTAAAGGAACCGCAGTCCAACTGTAGTTTTCCTGTCCTTACTTCCATTTGACCCATTTTCTCACTTGCTTCAGGTTCTATTCTACTTTTGTGTTTCTGACAAAGTTGAAACAGGCTTGATACAAATAATATAAAGGCTAGTACAAAAAATTGAGTGTACTCCTTATCTTCTTTCATCACTTTCTCACAACCACTAAAAAGTCTCATAGTAGAAATAAGTTAACAGGGATGGATGCAGCAAACAGATAACACTGCCAAGTCTGAAACTGCTATGTTTAGAAAGGTCTGCATTCAAGGTTAGCCACTGGCTGGCATGGGGACTTGGATTTGGGGAGGATTACCAACATCCTGATTAAAGTGGCCAGACTCTGTGATGTGATCATGCTGACCACCTGCCTTCCAGTGTGAGTCTGGATTTTGGTACAAGCTCAGAGTAAAAGCCTTGGGTCCTGAGTCTTGAGAGCACTTCTCTATAGGACAGCATTTCACTCATGTTTTCACAGCTTGTTGCCAAGGAATTAAGTGTGACTTCACCAGGAGAAGAGTCTGGGAACGTGTATCTGTTTCTCCTGGATTTCTTATGTGCCTTCTTCCATTGCTGATTTTGCTTTGCATCCTTTTGCTGTAAGAAGCCTGGGCCATGAATGTGATGGTAAACAGAGTTCTATGATCCTCTTAGTAAATCGTCACATCTGGGGTTTTTGGAAATCTCCCACACATGAGTTTCTTTGTCTCTGCTAGACACTGTTATATTTATAAGACACTCCACTGGTGTCTGCAGAGAATTGGAGAATTGCTTGGTGTGCAAAAACCCACACATGTCAGAAATGTCATGAGTAAAAAGCAGACATAACTCCAGTGTTCTGGTGTTGCAAAATCAGTATTTCATATTTAGCTCTTGACAATTTTTGCCAGATTGCGTATTTTTAAAGGTCAGAAATCCAGATTTTATGTAAAATTTCTGGATCTTAAAAATGGCTCAAAAAAGGTTTTGAACATGGGTCAAGACAAATAAAAATAAGTAACATTAAAAGTAAAAATAAAAATTTAAGGGCCTCTCTGGTGGCACAGTGGTTAAGCGCTGTGCTGTGGAGTCGTCAGCAGCGGTGACGTGAGTTCAACGCCCAGCCAAGGAGATTCCCACATGGTGTGGCAGACCTCTCCTGCCTCGCCCGCTGCTCCCCTCAGCAGTGTGTTTCTGTCAGTCTACCTGTTTTGCTTCCCACTCTGTCTCTGGTGAACCCTCTCGCCGCCCCACACCTCTGGCCCCACCTTGTATATATAAATAAATAAATCTTTAAAAAAAAAGTAAAAATAAAAATTTAAGCTACAAAAATAACAAAAGATGTAGTGTCTGGTTTCAAAATACTGCATTAATATTAAATCTTTGGAATAAATCCTGCTTTAACATAAAAGCTTCTTTCAATACAAGAACATAAGAATGAAATATAAAACAAAAACTGCCACCTGGTTACTCAAGCAGTTTAAGAATGACCCAACAGTATAGTCTCATCTCCCCCTAATTCCAAAGACAATGCAGATAAGACAAAAGGTAATGCTATAGCCAAAGCAACTATTGTACAGGGAGCTAAAGATCACACAAGATAACCACAGAGTCCTCAATGTAAAAGTCAGACAACTCTTTTTCCCCCTGCCCATAACAGTTTTTTTTTTTTTTTTGCCTATAACTATTTTAACATACAGTTTTACTATTATCCATTTTACAATGGCTCTCTCCCCCCCACATTTAAAAAAAGTCTGGTGTGTTATTATAAACTGTACAATGCAAGATTTAATTGGTGCATTAGAATTTCAGGTTTCATAGCTACAGTTCACCTTAGTCTGCATAGAGAAAAAGCAGAATCCAGTTAGAGACTATCAACCAGCCACACCTAAAAATGCTCTAATTCCAAGAGCAATTAAAGAAAAACTTCTAAGTGACCACTGTGCAACCAGAAAATGAGGTGAAGAATAATATTTAAAAACTATATTAGGGTTTTCTAATTCTATTTTTATTAGCACAGAGAAATAATTACATATACTAAGTCATAGTAATAAATTATCTATTGCTAACAGTTTATTATATGAATGCCTAGGACTTTGACCTCAAACCTACTAAGAGTTCAGGGCCACTGGCAATATGAAACACCATGCCCTTTAAGCCGAATTCCATAAAGTTTACTTCCTCAATGAGGACAGCTGAAGTCATAACTGGCAGAAGCACTTGTACAGGTAACACTGGTCAAAAATGAGATTGTTACTGACTTAAAAAGGCCCTAATCTGTAGTATCTTGGAGTGCTGAACATGAATATCACCCCGAAAATTTTTTATTAGCGCTCGTTTTGAAGACATTTCATTTAATTCATTTTATATGTTTCACTGTGTAAATTTATCCAGTAGGACTGCAACAACATCCTAAATCAGCCTAAAATGATGTAATATTGCATCGCATTGCATAATACCATCATGCACACATCATCCAGGGTGGACTGCATCATCTTCTGATGCAATGCAATACTACTGCCAGACAGCTGCTGAAGTAAGCTGACGTCAGCAGTGTACTATCTAAAGCCCTGTTGGAAAGGTTGAGCATGGAAAATATTTCAGACTTTGTGCAAGACAGTTTAAGCCACTGTTACAGAGAACTGTTATTATTTTATCCATTCAGGCACAATACCGAACAGTAATGACTCGAAACTGCATTAATAGCATGGACAATTTCAGCTCTATTTGTGGGGAAGTGACATTTGCCAACAAGAAGGTAAGTGTCACTTCTGAAGTGAAGAAGGCTTATCATCTTGATTTCGGATGCAAGGCTGGTGACCAAGACAAGCCTTGGGACCCGCATCTACGCTCTGCTCCATGTACAACACAGCTTTCACAGTGGTTAAATGACAAAAGACCATCAATGCCGTTTGCAGTCCCCATGGTGTGGAGAGAGCCAAGCAACCACATAAAAGACTGTTACTTCTGCTTGGTTCCTCCTCTTTCCAACGGAATAACAAAGCAAAAGAAGTCGAGAATAGTCTACCCAAACATTGCGTCTGCATTGAGACCAGTTCCACATGGTGAGGGACTTCGTATTCCAGAACCTCCAGCAGAATATTCTCTTGATTGATCTGATGAGGACAAGGGTGAGCCGACCTGTTCTTCTCCTGTTCCATCAGCATGCAGTGATCCAGATTGTCACTGTGGTGCCTTGTCAACCCCACACAGACTAACACAGGAAGAACTAAATGACCTGGTTTGTGATTTGGACTTATCCAAGAACAAGGCAGAATTGCTAGGATCAAGACTCCAACAATGGAATCTTCTACAAGAAGATGTCACAATTACATTCTATTGAAAGTGCCACGAGCACTTGGAGCCTTTCTGCAGAAAGGAACGTACCCTGGTATTCTGTTCCAATATTGAGGGCCTCATGAATGCCTTAGAAATCACTCATGACCCACAAGTATGGAGACTATTTCTAGACTCTTCGAAACTGAGTCTAATGGCTGTGCTTTTTCATAATGGAAACCATCTTCCATCTATTTTATTCATGAACAGCTGTACAGGAGACAAGCGAAGAAATCTAAGAAGTAGTCTATGACTTGATTTTTTACAGGTATTAACTGTAGGTCTATTACTATTGGCATGCATTTGGTAATGTAAACATCCATTTATTGCAGATTACAAAAAATACTAGAGCCAAAATTAGAATTTGACTGTCATGTTTGTGTTGAGCACATACAAATTGATAGGAAATGACTAATTTTATTTCAGTAACAGGACTTTTGTAAAAATTTATTGACCAGTGTAATAGCTTACTAACAACATAACCAGTTAGAATACTGAGATGTAACTCAAAAAGACTCAATTTATATGGCAAGTAAAATGGGCATTTCCCTGAAATCAAACCAATTCACTTTACCTCACCATTACAGTACTATGCAGGAAAATATGACACCAGATGAAATATCTCTTTTCTAGATAATTCAAATTTCCAAAGCATTTGGAATAGTGAAAAAAGTCAGACTCACCATTGCAAATGTACTGACACTTGGTCTCTTTTCTTCCTTATCTTTCTTACTGAAAAACATAGCACATGAATTACACAAAAGTTTAAAAGTTACATTTTTAAATGAACATATCAACATAGAGCTTATATTTAAAAACAAGACAAAGAGACAAGTCAGTATTATTCATAAAAAAGCAGGTTGTTAGTATGATCTCATATGAAGTTCAAATGTAAATATATTTACATGTATCTTAGAAAACATACATATATGGTCATATATGGGTATTGAGAGTTCTATCAAAGTATTTTCTTTATTGTGTCTTTGGTATTTCCTAATTTTCTATTATGAATGCACACATACTCAACTTTTGCAATTAGAAAAAACAGTACTAAAAAACCCTTTGTTTTTATTTAAATTAGAAAATCATTTATGCTCTTCAAAATTGATCTCCTTATCATCTGAGTAATGCTAGCAATAGATATTCCATGTATCTACTATCTACTTATTACCCATAGTCATTCCCTTTACTAATGGAGAACAATGGCCATCAGAGGCACAGTAAAAACTAACCAAAAAAGAAGAGTAATTAAATTGTCTCAGAGCAAATCTAATTCAGAAAGGATGTCTGGAGCCCTAAACAGACCATTAAGGAAATGAATATCATCTAGAAAAGTCATAGCCAGAAAAGATGGTATATAAGCTGTCAAAAAGCTGGCCTCAGGCATAAGGCCAATTATTATTTTGAGCCCAGATCCTAGATTCAAATGAATTCAACTCCATAACCTGTTTTCCACTTTATATAACTACCACCTAGTGTATGAAAACAAACAAACCATATCCAACCTCTGTATCTATATTTTAATATGAACATAAGAAAATTTATTGCAGAAAAGAACTGCATTATTTTTACACAGATTTTCAAGTTTAAAAAGTAAGTTCGTTTTTGTCTTTGTTCTTCCTATTTTTTTTCCTACCAAGCAAGGTCAAAAAGTTGAAGAAACGTCTAAACAAAAATGCAGGGTTTACTCCATATTTGACTTTGTTAGATGGAACTAAAAACACACAAAATATACAAACACAACTGTTCACATACGATCCCCACCCTATTCCCAGTAAAGACATGGTTTCGATATCTCTGGAGCCAGGATGAGAGCATAAAAACAGTCATACATAATTGAGTTTTAGCTCTAAGTTATTTATTTTTTCATTCTCTAAAGCTGTTGCTACTCTAGAGAATTTACATGGTTTTAGGGGCTGGCTAAGTAAACACTTCCCATACATGATCTGATTTAATCTTAATCTCTGTAAATCAGGCATATTTTTGCCTTCTTTTAGAGATAAGAAAGCTGTGAGAAGAGTTAACCAACTTGTCCAAGGTAACAAAACAAGAACAAGGTCAAGGTTTAAACTAAAAAGTCCATCCCCTAAACAAAATATTCAATGTAATCTCAGACTTCTGAGATACTGAACTGCAAGGAAATGACTCTCAGCCCTACTAGATTACCCACTGATCTCCACCAGCTTCCAACACAGTGCTAAAAAAGGCATGGCACTCATCAAGTATCATTTCAGTGAAGAACCTTTACAAATACAAGTATTTCAAATGGTTCTTTTACCCAAGAATTATACCTACTAGTAGTCACGTATTTCTTTGCAATTCCAAATTATACATATAACTTCATAAAGAAAAAAATAAAAATTAATGTTTAATAAGAAGTACTAGGTTAATTTTTTTTTGTCATTTGAAAACAAGTCTTTAGGTCAGGATAAGAAGAACCAATAATAAAATGAAGAAAAGTGCAGGCTTAAATAAATTTCTTTATCTCTACATACCCTCAGTAACTCTTACTCCAATATCTTAAGTGTGTCATGAGTACATAGTTATGTTTTTTAATTTTTTAAAAATTAAAAGGAAACTAACTTGCAGTCTAGACTTTTTTCTTTTTGTTTATATGAAATTTTTTTATTATGAAAAGTTTTAAATAAACAGAAAAATTCAAGGAATAGTAATGATTATCTATATAAAATTTACTTAGATTCAACAATTGTTAACATTTCGACCATATTTTGTCTAACTATACAAGGGAGCACATACTATCATTGTTAATATTTTGCTGAACCATTTGAAAGTTGCGATTATCATGTCATTGCTTGTTTCCCTACCATTATGATAGCCAAGAAAAAAGCAATTTTGCTATCTAATATTTAATTCATATTCAAATTTTACAATTTCTATAGGTCTGTCTTTGTTTTGAACTCTGACATAATCAAGATCCACACATTACATTTGTGAATTTTGTCCCTTTAGTCTCTTTTTTTTTTATCCTTGAAGTCTTCTGTTTCCCACCACTACCTTGCTCACCCTCCCTCACTTGATTTTTTGAAGGAACAGATCTATTACAAAATGTCCCATATATTGGATAAGTCTGTTTCAAACTGAGTCCAAATTGAGATGAGCAATAAGCATAAAACACACAGCAGATTTGAAGACTTAGTTTGAAAAAAGAGAATGTAAACTATTTCATTATAATTCCAATTACATGTAGAAATAATATTTTGGATATACCGGATTCCAGAAAATACTCTTTCAAAATTAATTTCACTTGTTTAACTTTTTAAATGTTGCTACTAGAAACCCAAAACTCACTAATGTGGCTCACATTCCATCCCATTGGACAGCATCAGTCTAGAAGGCTACCTGGAATCAAACTAAATGTTTTTGCAAATACACTTCTCAGGTGGTGTCCTGTCACTAACAGTTCATGCCACGAGCCAAGTCTGATCACTACAAAATCACTCTTCTGGAAAAGCACACTTTCCTTTTTCTAATTGGTAAGAATCAGGGATAATTCTTAGACGTAACTTTTCTTTGAATAGTTCAGGATTCATCAACAATCTTTGGCTGAACCAGTAATAACAAAGGATCCAAAATGATAGCTGGCATTTTTCTGTAAAATAACATTCCTTTATTCTCTCTACCTCTCCCATCCTTTTAGCTTTTCTCTTTTCAGAATTTATTAAGGATTTATGGATTTTACTCATTTCAGTCTTTCACATCTAGTGCAGTCATTGTTCTTTTTGTTGTTCAAATTGCCCCAGACTTGGTCAGTTGGTCTCTTAAGCTAACTCCTGTGTCCTCTTTGACAATTCAATTTAACTTCACTTACCTTTTTTCCCCCAGTACCACAAGACACTCCAGGTTCACTTCGTATTTTTTTAGTAGGTTAGAATTAGTCATTTCTCTATAGGATGTGGATTCCTTTTAGTGAGGAAATCAAGATCTGCCATGAAGTGAGTTTACAGCTACTGTCCCCTTCAGTGGACAGAAATTATTTTTTTAAATCATGATTTCATACTGAAGTTTCCATTTCAAATTTAACATTTCTTAAAAACGAGTTTGATGTTCACATTTACATTTCTTTTCTCTTGCACTGAGCAGCATAGCTTCTGATTATAGTAATATATGTACTAATTTGTTTTATCTTACAATTAACATTACAATTTACTACAAACAATGAACCTATTGGGAAAGTTTACATTTTCCTGTGTAGATAGGGTGTCATAATCAAAATTATTTAAAAATATGTGGACACATTGTCTATTCTGGATATAATCAGTAAACTGCCCACCATTGTAGCTTTTTCAGAACAGTAGTCTTCAGAATATCCTCTGCATGAGTCAGATTCTCATTAATTAAAAAAAAATAACAACACCTAAACGTGGTTTGGGCCTTCTGTTCCATCCCCCATGCCACAAACATGTTTATGTGGCTGCTTGAACAGAAGCAAGAAACCTATCACAGAGCAGAGATCAAGCAGCACTGGGTTCAGGCTCACAGGCGCTCAGTCTTTTGTAAAACACAAGATGATAAAACACAGAAAAGGATGTGAGCATTGGTCTGAGAAGAAAAAAGTTGCGGAAGAAGCTAACCAAGGTGTAGAGAAGATATAAATACTGTGCTCAACTAAGCCAGCGAATTTCCGGAGAGCACCCACTTGCGTTTAAGAATAAAATCAACAACTTCTACAGTTACTCCAGAGCTGGGGACAAATGGCCCAAATCTTCCAAGCCCGTAAAATATTAAAGTGAAACAAACTGGCTACCTCTTTTTGCCCATTTGCAAGAAGTTCTCCTTTGTTTTTTCATTGCGGCCTCCTTCAAGGTCCATGGTGACCTGCGGAAAAACCACAGCCGATGAGTCAAACGCGCGACCCGCAGGAGGCAGAGGCGAGACGGTTCTCCCGCGCGGGGCCGGCGGGCAGCGGAGGGCGGTGCGGCCGCGCAGATGCCCCAGCGGCTCCGACTCTGGCCGCCCCGGGTCTGCGCTAGCGTGCGAAGCGGCGGCGAAGCTGCGCGTTCAGGACTTTGCCCCGGTCACTGCGGCGCCTGCTCAAAGTTCCTCTCTCAGCGGAAGGTGCTTCCTCTGCCCGCCCTCCCTGCGCCTCAGAGAACCGCTGCCTGGACCGCGCTGGCTCTACCCGCTCAAGGCAGCGTACTCCAGTACTAGAGCAAAACTCTAGAGGTGGGGGGTGCTCCAGGAACTCCCGGAGTGACTCAGGTCTCACCTTACTTGGTCCCCATGGACTTGCCAAGGAGAATCTCCCCCTCTTTTCTCCCTACCAAGCCCTTCTCCCATCGGGACTAAACTCAGAAAACTAGTCTCACCCTACCTGCTAACCGTGCCCAGTCCCCCACTCTGGTGCGCCCCTACCTCTGGCTTCCCCTCGGAATGTTCACCAAGACGTGGATGTTGGAGGAAGAGAGTCACGCTTTCAAAGGAAAGACCAGCAGGATGTCGCCAGCGGCCTCGGCTTCTTGGAGCCCGAGGAGCCGCTGCTCGAATGAGCCCTCGCAGCCTGCGACGCGCCGAGTGAGGTGGGAGTGCGCAGCCCACACCCTGGGACGCGCCAATCAGCTGACCACGCGGCTTTGCTCCAGCCCCGCTCCATTAAGCGCTGATTGCACGACTAATTACGAAACAGGTGTTTTCCAGGAGGAATGCCCTGGCTTCTGTTGCCCCTCAGCAAAAGGGCAAGAAGAGAAATGAGTAGGAGCTGAATCATCGTAGACTAATCCATAAAGAGTTAAGTCTCTACATGTCCTGCTTAAGTCTCCATATCCATAAAGTGTGTGTGTGTGTGTGTGTGTGTGTGTGTGTGTGTGTGTGTAGATATAGATATACAATTGGCACCCTGTGTCTGATGTAGAAAATGGAAACTTTCTTTGGCATCACATATAATACGGTTGATACAACAACCTCCTGATCTCCTTTTTAGGACTCCCAGTGGATGCCTGAAACTAGGGATAATACCAAGTCCTGTGTATGCTGTTTTTTCCCCATACATGCATACCTATAATAAAGTTTAATTAGTCACAGTAAGATGACAATAGTAACTAATAAAACATAATAATTATATAACAATATATACTGTAATAAAGGTTATGTGACTATGGTCCTTATCTATCACTCACTCTCTCTCTCAAAATATCTGTGAGTAATATTTTTGGACTGCGTTTGACCTCCGGTAGCTGAAACCACTGCTAAACCATGATACAAAGGGGGGGAGGGACTGCTGTAATTGAGTTAAATTTCACTTCCTAGCAACACTTTTAAAAGACCAGGTGATGTTTTTCTGCAGTCTTCAGTATGTTTGACATTTTTGAGAGGTATCTGCTCATTTTTTATTTTAAGATAAATGGAAGAAAATAAAAAGATTTCTGATTATGTAAGTCGAAAGGAACACTTCAGGGTAGAAACAGTATTCAAAAGTCAATACTATTTAGTATTAATATATAAAAGTAAAAGTAATATTTTTCCGTTGAGCTGTCATCTCAATGCCCATGTTTTTTCATTCCGCATTTACTGCTACCACTTACTATTTTTTCTTCTGCATTTTATTCAAGTTGGTGAAAAAGAGGTAGTCTTCACAATTCATAATCATAAAACAGTGTTAACTCACATCACAGCTTTTCATACTCTTTATATGCTTAAGGGAAATAGGTGTTTTTATTCTGCATGCTCTTACTTATCCCTGTAGTTTCTCAGCTCAGTGCTCAAGGTTAAAAGAAGAAAATCATTTTATTCTTTTATGGTGTAATGGATTTTCCCTAGTTTCTTTAAATTAGTCATACTTCAGAGCCATAATTTTTTCCATCTTTTATTCCAAATTTTCCTTGCCTTGATTTCTTTCTTAGTCATACAATCAGGTTTTTCTTTACTACTGTTACTAGACTTTCTAACAGGCCATTAATTTTCAACTATGCTAATTGGGTATGTGTGGGTGCGGTATGGATTTGCTGCTTCAAGGTTTGCCACCAACCCTGTGGTCCACCTTGGACAAGTATATAAACTTTAATCATGTTATCATTCATTTTTCATCTGATTCATATCTCTGCTCTCTCTTTCCACTTTTGTTTTACTTTGTCCCACCTTTAGTTTATGTGAACTTGTTATATTTTGTGTATCCTTGTAAACTGACTTAAATCCTCCCTAAAACAATGCAGGCTATTTTGATACCTGGAAGCACTCTACATCATTTAGATGTGACATGAAATTAAAAATATATTATGTTTTGATAATTTAGGAGACAGAATTTTTAGATACATCACTGGAAAATTTTAGGATCATATGAATCTAATAAATACAAATAATATCCAAAAATGGTTATAAACTTTAAGATTGAATGATAACAAATGAAAATTTGATGAGTTTCTAGGTACCAGATCTTAATTGCTTCTCAAGTAATCACTTCTAAATAGTTGAAAGGAAAGCTACCAGTGTATTTCAGCATACCACACCCCCCACCAAGGTACCCATAGTACTTTACCCTAGATCACTATACCCCCTTTCCTCTTTGCTCTCACCCCCTACCCTCCCTCTCTCTGTGGTAGCCTCAATTCTGCTGTCATATTTCAGAGTTTCTTTTTAGAAAAGTATCTTCTACGTTTGTTCCCCACCACCACCATCTCTTATCTCCCCTCTTCTCTTTCCCTCCCCCCTTAACCTCAGCGTCCTCCCTGTGTTAACTTCTGCTAGTTTTTGTAAGTATTTTACTCTGTCTATTTGTCCATTGTGTAAATGTTCAGTGTTGATTTTTATCATTCTGACTTGCTTTACTACACATAACTTCCTCCATTCCTCCATTCTGCTGTAAATGACTGCATTTCGTCTTTCCTTATGGCTAAACAGTGTGGATATACCATATCTTCTTGATCCAGTAATCTATCAGTGGGCACTTAGCAGCTTCCTTATCCTAGTTATTGTAAAAGTGCTGCAATAAATACTGTAAAGTGCATGAGGTTTGTGGTTTTTTGTTTGTTTCACGTTGTTTGAATATATGCCCAATATTAGGATTTGTAGGGTCAGACATTTTGCTGAGTTTTTCTCCTCCACCCACATGAAAATATGGATGAGCTCATATGAAAATAAGAGGGACTTAAAGAATAGACAGTGCCTGCTACTTTTAAGTCACAGTCCTTGACTTCTTTAAAGACTTTTGACTCGTTTCGTATTACTGCCCGCTATTCTAGTAATACATAACAGATGGACTATGCAGTCCTTTCTTAAACTTCATTAGTTTCAATGAAACACAAGCAGTTCCTTTCCAAGTCTTCTCACTCACACCTATTTACTCGAACAGCCGTTTTTCCTTTTGAAATATGCTTTCCCATAATTCTGCACCTTCCTATCCTCCACTGGCAAGTAGTCCTTTTACTAACTTAGCTGTTCTCTCCTAATTCTCAAGACATGTGTCCCTGCTGTACTTTACCTGTACAAATACCATTTTGCTACCTGGGTTTGAAATATGTACTTTTCTGTTTCTTCCATTATCTCTTTGTCAAAGAGGAGATAATAATGGTACTTCAGAGTATAAATGCAAGATTAAGTGATTTGTGTATCTAAGAGGCTTTGTACAGTGCCTGAAATAACCTAACCATTCAATGATTGCATTATAGGAGTAATAAGTCCCCCTTCTCAATCTATTTTTGTCCTTTCTTGGCATTTTTAAGTCCTCATATATGTTGCTACATTTCTTTTTTTTCTCTATTAATTTCAACAGAGTAATAGAGGGGAAAAGAGAAATTCCTAAATAATAAAGAAAATGTACAAATAAAATACATGTCACACCTTCATTACTACTTCTTTGGGCATCTGTCACCACAAACATGATAATTTCAAAACTGGTTTCTCTGTGTCTACCTTTACACCTTTTTAACAGTCTGTCTCCACCCTGCTAACCCCCACGGCCTATTATTAAGCATAAATAATTTCAAATTCTGTCACCACCCAGTGCCTTCTCCTCTCGCTCAGAGTAAACTCCAAATTCCTTCCCAAGTCCCTACATGATATGGCTCCCTCTTAACTCTGACCTAATCTTCTATTACTCTTCCCTCTTTAATTCTGTTCTAGTCTACCAGCCTTCCATTTTTAGAACATCTAAGCATGTGCCTACCTCAGGGCATTTGCACTTACCATTACCCCTGCCTAAAATTCTCCTCCTTTAAGTTAGTTATACAATATGATTCATATACTGAACTGTCACAATATTTTGCTCAAAACACCTATAAACAGTGTGTCCCACACAATAAATGCTCAATAAATATGTGCTAAGTGAAAGAATGAAAAAAAAAATAAATGAGAATGTTAACTCCAGAAAATGTGAACTAAGTATAACATTAAATAAATGTTTTTGGTTCTAACATGGAATGTTGTTCTTATTTTTAGGCAACTGATTTTTTTAAATTATTTGAACTTATTGGGATGCTTCTCTAGAAATCTGAACTTCAGTTCATTCAATATATTGAGTAGAAACCCACCGGTATCCACGCAGGAATTGATTCTAGGACCACCATACTAAAATCAATACCCTTATATAAAATGACATTGTTTTTGCATATAATCTATGCACATCTCCCTTATACTTTAAATCATCTCTCCATTGCTTATTACAATGTAATGGATTGCAATGTGGATGTTATAAAAATAGTTGTTACACTGTTTTGTTTAGGGAGTAATGATAAGAAGTTTGTGCATGTTCAGTGCAGATGCAATCACCATAGGTTTAATATATAGCAGATAGTTTCCATCCATGTTCGATTGAATTTGTGGGTACTGACCCCATAGATGTAAAGGGCCAACTATGTTTATTCCACAAACAATTATCAAATTACTGTCATATGTTAAGTAATTGTCCTAAATTATAAAGATAGATTATTTTAGTGTTGCATTCTGAAGATTGTTGGTTATTTTATTTGTAGAAGTTCTGCTGCCCCAGACAGATTGTTACTGGAGGCTTTGTTTTTTAATTTGCTTGTATGATAGTTCAGTGCTCCTCCAGTGATAGAAACTTCATAAATACTACTGTGAAACTAATTGCCTTGCTTTCTTTAAACCTATTTGACATTGAAAATAGCATTAACTTGCTCTGAAACATACCTTTCTATCCTACCTCAAGCAAAACTAATATGCAAAAGTCTACCAAATGACTCTATCATAAATGTAAAGAGTATTTACTAAGTAAGTCCCATAAACAGGGAGTTGCTTGCAACACATTGAAGTATTAGGTATTAGACATGGGAAGATCACCAGTGTTTTAGCTACTATCATTAGTTCTTTATTTTATAGCCTATTAAACAATGCACAAAGGAATCAAAATTTCAGTTACTTGCTTTTTAATTTCTGTCTGTTGTTAATAAATATAGTTCTTCACTGTGAATGTTTTTACAAGTTTTTAATTCTGTGGTCATTAGAAAATCCATTGTGATTCTATCAATCAACAAGCATTCACTAATATTGTGAAGAATGTACAGGCTCTCTGGTTGCATATTCAAATAAATGTTCATATACTGGTTAGCTCAACCTTTTATAATTTTTTCAAACTCCTCTTAGAATGTATTTATCATATTTTTCACCTATTTCCTCTGTTCTCCTAAGAGGAGAATTTTTCATTCTCCGGAAGGTTCTCCCCATGATTTTTTTGTAAATCCTGTGTATTTCTGTCCAAGATGTCTTCAGTAATTCATTTATCCTACTTTTCCCAGCTTCTCCAGTTAGTTTATCTGAGTCTGAATTGAAGTTCAGTATTCTGAAAGATGAAATGAAAACTCACATTGATGAACTCAATTGACCTGAGCCAGAAAAAGTATATACTTAAGATTTCCAGTCCTAAGAGCAAGACAAATGACTTAGCTGAGCCAACAGCAATAAAGGATCCACATACTCTCCACCCATCTATGTGCAATTGTTTTCTATGTATAAAGGATATGTGACTGTCTTAGTGACAAGGGACATTGACTTCCCTGAGCTCACGTTGGATTACTTCAAAATTCTTTTATCTACACATACACTTAAAAAGGTAAAAAGCAAAAATCAAAAAGTAGGCCTTATGTGTTGTTGTATAGTAACTATTATCATCTCCAAAATATTGTTAACTATTTTCATCTCCAAGGAAGTTATTTCTTTTGACATCAGTTAGCCAGTGCCACAGCATTTAAATGGTAATACACTGGGTAAATTTAAAACTTATGTGTTAACTCAATGGCAGATAAAAACCCAAATTTTACTCCTCTCTGAACCCTTCTGTAGCTACACCATCTAGAAGTGATTTTTTGCCCGTGCCCAGTCCTACTGCTCATTATCTCTACCTTTCATTTGGTATTTATTATTGTTTTATACGATCAGGATTTTCTTTTTATATTCTAATATCACAGACACACAAAATGAGTTTCAATAATGCTTGTTGAAAATATTAATATCTGATATCATAGACAGCTGTATAGAAGTTAGACTAGTAGGCTAACTGCCTTAGTTACTATAGGGTCCCGTGAAAGTTCTATAAACTCGGACCTCCCTGATGGTACAACGGGTTGAGTCTCAGTACTGTGAAGCTATCCAGAGCCACTGCAGCATGAGTTTGATCCCCGGCCAGGGACCTTCCCACATGGCCCCACAGACCGATATTGCCTCGCCTGCTATTCTTCTTAACAGTGTATTTCAGTCAATCTGCCTGTTTTGCACCCCACTCTGTGTCTGGTGAATCCTCTCACCACCCCACGCCTCTGTCCTACACCCCGGTTCTTGTATGCATAAATAAATGAATCTTTTAAAAAAAAAAGTTCTATAAACTCTATTAGCCACCAGCAGCATCCTTACATCTCCATTAGAAAATCACTCTCCACGTCATTGACTTTTACTTAATCTACATATCATTCAAAAACATTTTCAGAATGAATTACATAATTAATGGAGATAAGAATGATGAGAAAGCAGTGGGACACAGGGGGAATCTGAATTTCTAACATCCTCATTTATCAGCTGAGTGGCTTTGGATAAGTTACTCAATCTCTAAATGTCTTCATTTCTACACTGTTAAAATGAAAACAGTAACAGAATGCATGTAAGGATTTTGTAAAAAGTAAATCAGGTAAGATTTGAAATATTTTTAATATTGAGCACATGGCTTATTACCCAGATATCCTAACAAAGATGAATACTAAGACAGAAATAAATAATAACAACTTGATAGTAAAAGTATAACTGGAAAGGACAAGTGGCAGATAATGAAATTAAATGATAATATGCAAAAATTATTAAAAAAATATTTTTTTCTTTAATTTTATTTAATTTACATCCTTTACATTATTATGTATCCCCTGTCAGTTTCCCACCACCGATTCACCCATGAACCATCACCATAGTCCCTTGTGCTCTTTTCTCCCCTATTTTGGCCCCTCTTCCTCCCCTCCCCTGTAGAATGTCTCTTATTTGTGGTTGCCTGCTAGTTTTTGTAAAACAATTGTTTTAAATAAATCTAAAAAGAACATAAAAATTACCTTGAATAAATTCAAATTTGAAGACAACAACCAAAAAAATAGCTACTCATTATAAATATAACAAGTTAAAATTCTTAATATATAAACAGTTCATTGAAATTGATTAGAAAATTCAAAGACCCAAATGTAAGTGGGCAAAAAACACAAATAGGCAAGTCTCATGTAGAACAATAGTATATTGATCAGGAAAGGTAGAATTAAGTGTTTGTTCTAACAAAGGAAAGCAAATTAAAGTACCATTTGTTAAAATGAGACTATCAAGTGTTCACATAAGTGAAGTGAAATAGATGAGAGATGAAAATTACTAAAACAAAAAGGAAGCATGGCAGGAATATGTATCTTAAGGATGTCTAAGATGTTTGACTCACCAATTCATTTTTAGGAAATCTGTCCTAAAGAAATTCTTAAGTATAGTAATATAAAGGAACAAAGATGTTCATTGATGATTTTTTTGATAACAGTGAAAATAAAGTGACCTAAATCATTAACCATATGTGAAAGACTAAGTAACTTACAATGCATTCATTTAAAGAAAGTATAATAAAAATGTGGTGACATAGAGCTTGTAATAACATTGAAAAGTATGTTAATGTGCAAGGGAAAAGGGCAGGGGGAAATTGTGACAGCTTGATATTCACTATGTAAAGCAAATTAATTACTGTTATACTAGAAAGAAACATCTTCAAATATGAAGAGTGGTTTTTTTTTAGTGTTGAAAGTTAAGTGAGTTCTTTAAACTATTTTGTATTTTTTAAATTTTCTGTTTTAAAAGTGTATTATTTTTTGCAATAAAAAAATGAAATGAAGTTTGTACAAAGTGTGGAGAAGGGATAAGGAAGAGTCCAGGACCCTGGTTATTATTATCTGTTTTTCAGTGGGATTTGTGTTTGTTAAGGAACTAAGTCACTTTTAATGAAGAACAAAATTAACTGGCTAAAACAAGCAACATGGCAAACTCTCAGTATTCTACATTACTTCAAAAATTCTAATATTTCTGAAAATTTTCTTCACTATGTTTCTAAGGAAAGAGGGAAAGGAGGAGGTACAAGCAGAGGGAAATGGGCTTTAAGTGCTAAGAAAACATATGGTAGGTTGAAATAACTGGATTCTAGCTGTGGTTTTGTCATTAACTGTCTGTGCAACTTGGGTACTTTTTATCCACTTTCTGCTTCCATATCAACCTTGGAGTCATGGAGATCAAAGGCCTGGAGTACTTTTCCTATCTAGCCATCACATTTCTCTATCTGAGAAAGATAATAAAGAGGAAGGAAGACCAAATAAGTACTTAATTGTAATTCCTCTGAAGAGTGGAGCTTTATGAGAGTAGAAATCTGGTCCCTTTTTTAATGCTGTACAACTATTGACTAATACAAAGCACAGTATAGACAGTATTCAATTTCTGCTGTTGAATGGACTTGGAAAAATTCCCATTAACAACATAATTTCACATTTTTAAAGCATAGCCAAACAAATAAAGATGGGCTTAACTGGACCAATTCTTTCTTTCTTGGTTGTTCTTTTCTTTACTAATCATTTGTATTGAGTGCTAACTATGTGGCAGGTAGTCTGCTAGATACAGACAAAAATAAGATAAATGGACACAAAGTGCTTGAAATTGTATGTATGTATGTTTTCAGGGGTGGAAATAATTAACATCATTTTACTATACAGATGATTATTTTGCTTTTACAAACAAACTAAACTGTTGTACCTAAAATGCCCACTATCCTTCTCAAAGTAAATATTTTGAACCAATTTCAATAAGCCTCACAAAATAAGGTAGTTTTTGCTTCTACTTTTGAATTTGTCTTCAGAGTCTACTGAACTAGGCTTTAATGTCCTCAATAGTAGCAGATTTT
The DNA here is from genome assembly GCA_004024925.1 of Scalopus aquaticus. Taxonomy (NCBI): domain Eukaryota; kingdom Metazoa; phylum Chordata; class Mammalia; order Eulipotyphla; family Talpidae; genus Scalopus; species Scalopus aquaticus. The sequence goes on along the minus strand of PVIJ01001021.1, from coordinate 33,184 downwards.
GCCTTTTACTCATAACTTTAAGCTTTTGAAATAAGAGACAACTTAGCATTGCAGTGAAGAATGTAGGCTTTAGCATTAAATTGAGTTTAAGTTCTGGTCATTTGATACTGGATGGACTTATTTTTTTAAAAGGTTTTATTGTTTGTTTATTTGTTTAATTTTACCTACTCATTTATTTTTTCACAATCTAAGATTTCTCCCCCCAGGGGTGGTCACCATAATTTTCCCACAACCAAAGAACCATAGTTCTCCACCATAGTCCATTGTACTCTCCTCCTTCTCCGCTGCTTTTCTCCCCTCCCTCTGTCTCCCCAACCCCTCCTGAATGCCCCAGATCTATGGCCTGCTTTTAAGGGACATCTTAAAGTTTGTATTGGACATTGAACTCTATTTATTTGCATGCAACTGAAATTCATTTGTAAAGTGACACAGTGAATGTACAGCAATTAGCTTAGTGCCTGGATGTTTAGATGTGAACATTTCTGTTGTCTTGTTGTTATTACTGAGACTAGTGAGTGACTTAATTGAGAAGCTTCAGAAAAATATGAAATATGGAAATAAAGTATTAAGTGCAATTTTCTTATCTGCTTAGTAAATTTGTTCTGAAGATTATTCCTAAAGATAAATTTCTTTGAATTTCAATGCTTCCTTGACTGGCTCAATCTTTGCATATATATCCATAATCATTCTCTTACTTTATAGTGAAACCTTTCTCTCAGACTTCAGCACTGTGGAATTCCTAACATAATAATAACATTACTCTATGTGGTTTTTGAATTTACAAAGATTATAAAAAAAAAAAGGTTATTTCCTTTTTAGTTTTTAATTGCTTTATGATTCATTGACTTTGAACATGACTAATCTTAAATGAACTCTCTCCTGGGAACAAGGTCAACTCAGTTCAAAGGGCTGATGTTCATCACATTTTTTTAAAAGGCTTGTATTATTTTCAAAAGACAAATCTACTTAGACAATGCATAGTTTGTTTGAGCTGATTCTAAAATTGTAGCTTAAATTAGGGAATGTTTCAAGTTTGTATTAGGAATTTACTCATTCATTCATCTATTCAACAATTTTAATTGAGTACCTACTTTATGTCATGTACTATTCTAGATTCTTGGCATACACTCATGATCAAAACAAGCAGAAAACTCTGCTCAGTAAACCTATATTTAGTGGTGGAGGCAGGTAGATTGAAAAAAATTAAAATAAATAATTTAATATGTTAAGGGGTAGAAAGTGCTACGAGGGAAACAAGAGAGACTGGGTATGCTAGTTGGGGAAAGATTGCAATTTTAAGTATGATGACCAAGGTAGACATTTTTGAGTCAAGACAGGTTAGAGCTAAGGAAAGTTTTAGTGATTCCATTAAAATTTTGAAAATCCTTGAATATTAATGCTTTTACAATTATTTCTGTAAAATAGTTTTGATTGTAGGGTAACTCTCATGCTCCTGTGGCTTTCTCTAGGTGTAAACTTGTAAGAGAATGTCATCTTTTGTACTACTTTCAATACACTGAGTCTCTCAAATGTAAAGGAACTTGATTTAAGCTACATAATCAGTAAGAAAAAGAGTCAGATAACAACATTGGTTTTCTGACACTGCCTTTGCTATTCTATCATGTTGAGAGAGGATTCTAATAGGATTTTAGACTGGCTAGTGTGGAATACATGTTGGAATCACAGCAATCATATTCTCTTCACTTTTGTGTAGTTTTGTTCATTTTGATTTTATTCTTGCCCTTGCTCAAACTAGTCTGTTGTAATTACCACCTCTCAGGACCCAGGAGGATTATAGGTCCTAGAGCGCCGTTTTCTATTTGGCTGAGTACTGTCTATAATCCAGTTATTCAGGATTCTAAAGCCAACCAACTAGTACGAGTTTTGTTCTATTGCACAATGCTTGAAAAAAAGGGTAAGAGAAATACTGTTCCCCCAAACTTGTAGTTTTTTTGTAATTAATATAAAATTTTTAAAATACATCAAATGATATTAACATATGGAAAATTAGGGGAAGATGGTTACTGTGATGTAAAAAAATTGCAAAGCGATTTTTTCAAAAAGACTTAAATTTATTGTGTGACCTTCTCTTGAGACACAGATGAATTGTGATTCTTATCTTTAGTTGATTTCCCTTGCGTTAGTCCCAGCGAAGTATTCTGTAATTCTGCCAAATATTTGACTGTATTGTCTCTACTGCTTGCAATAGCACGCTGTGACCTTGTAGCTGTTGTGTTCCTTCTACTTGGTAAATCATATACTTCAGTATTCATTTCTAGTAACTGACAATTTAGTTTGCAATTGATATTTTGCTATTAGTTCTACCTTTGTTTGTTTTATTTTACTTGATTATTACGTGTTACAATCAAATTGTGCTCACACAGGCCTAGTAGATTATCCTTCACAAAGTCAAACTGTTTTATTCTTCTGTACACAAGTTTTCCTCATTCTCCATCATTTTTGTTAAAGGCAGTAAAGTCTAAAGATCACACTGTGGAAATTGCCACCTGGATAGCACCATCATCTTACGTTAAGCACCAAGCTCTTCTTTATCCTATCTCCAAATTGGCCTGTCTTTTAGGATGCCAGTTTACGGAAACACCACGACCATTTATTTTGTATGAGAAACCTCAGGGGAAGGGCGGAGTCTTGCCTGGCACCCTCTTCTACTTTACCTTCTGTGTCCAATCAGATCCATCTTCAAAATGGTAGCAATAACCTTGTGCAAACTGCTATCATCTCTTACTATTACTTGACCAAACCTTCCTAATTAGTTTCTCCACATCCATTGTATACCCCTTTTTACTCACATTCAAAGCAGTAGCCAAATTTGTGAAAATGCACATATGACCAAGTCACACCCCTAGTAAAATTTGCAAAAGCCTTCCATTGATCTCAGGTTCAGCTCCAAAGGCACTCCAGGATCTGTTTTCTGCTCATCTCTTTAGCCATAGGCTACTTTGCTCCCTGGTCATTTAAAGTCAGAGACTCTGTGAGGGAAGAGGAGGAATAGGGATTAAAAACAGGGATAGAGGAGCACAAGGGACTATGGTGATGGTTCATGGGTGAATTGGTGGTGGGAATTTTATGGAGAATACCCAATGATGTAAAAGATATAAATAAAAAAATAATTAATTTTTAAAAATTTTAAAAATCCAGCCACAGGTTTATTTCTAGTTTGATGCCTTTATGACCAGAGAAGATAGCTGGTATGATTTTAATCTTAACATATCTGTTGATGTTTGTCTTGTGGCTCTGTATGTCAGAGGAGAAATCAAACATTGTACGAAATGAACAATGATGTAATACATATTTTATATATATATATATATATATATATACACATATGTATCTTTTTTTAAATAAATAAAATCCAATCGCATTAAACTTCAGTCAGATCCTTGGAACTTTGCTGTGCTTCTGTCATTGCTATCAGGCCCTCTCCCGCCTGTTTAAATTGCCCAACATGTGTCTGCATGTATACACACACGCACAGATACACATCATCATCATCATCATCGCCACCGCCTGACTGATAAGTTTTCATTCTGGCTTACTTTAAAAGCCACGTTCTCAGGTAAGTGTTTCCTATGCTCCTAGCAAATCACATTTACTGAAGAAAATAAAAGGATATATAGCTTGGAAATTTGGGGGGAGACTCTGATGTGATCAAATTTGTGAGCAATATTGAAAGGCGTTCCCTGCTCTTTGCCACTACAGACTGTGCTCTGGTGACATGATACCACAGGTCATACGTTATTAAAAAAAAAAAATTAGCATAATGCAGATGGTTCCCTTAGATATAAGAATTTCAAACAACAAAATATACCGAGTATTTTTTGAGTGAGTGCATTGAGCATTACAGGTATAAAGAGAAATGAGCAAGTCTTGCCCTTAAAGAAGCTCCTAATGCATTTGAGGAAAGACATTAAAAATAATGACTAACATTTACTGAACTCTGAGTCATGTGTTTCGTCACTTAATCCTGACCCAAAAAGGGCTATAACTGTATTTATTTTAAACAAGAGGAAACTAAGATTTCATAAAATTTAAAAGTGGTGTAATATGACACAATCAGTGACAGACAGAAATTTGAATCCAGGATCCCATACAGAAATTTGAACTCAAACCCACATTTTTAACCACTTCTCTAGTTGTTTCCTGAGGTTCAGAATGTTTTATGTGTAAAAAGCAGAATTGAGATTTTTCAGCCAGCTTGTATTCTATGTAAGAATAGAACAATTTTTTGAGAGCCTGTACAAAAATTAATGCTAAGTTCAGCTATGCTAGAGTTTTAGAGAATGAATATTTGAAGTGCTTGTTTTGTTGTTGGAAGGAAACTTAAAATGGTCTCCACCTATGTCCCAAGGAAATAAATTCAACTTCATGAAGACTTTAAGCCAAACTGAATTGGTAATTGTCATACTGTTTCAACAGTTTTTTAATAGTAAAGTTCAACCTGTTATAACTAATGAGGTAAATTATGTTTGAATGAATTAATGAGCAGATTTCAGAGCTAGGTTTTGGATGACATGGCATTCAGAATAGCCTTGGGGCATGGAAAGATTTGCAATTAAATCCAGAAAGATGTTGTCATAGTTTTTATATGTGGAGTGTTGGCAAAGGAGAGTTTTTAGTAGTTGCTATCAATTTGGGAGTGATGGCCTGAATCTTCATCTACATGTACAAGTCCTCACATTCCATATTTTCTTGAAAATGGACTAACAGAATATCTCGTATACTGACGTTAAGATCATGAAGGAATACAGGTATCCTGTTTTAGTGGCTTCATGATGAAACATGGACCAAAAAGAAACAAAATTCTGTAGGATTTATCTCTAGTGGATGTAGATTTCAGTTCGCTTAAGGTATCCTTTCTGGGGTCCTTTAGCATAATGCTAGGGTTATGTTAGAGCTCAAAAGAAGGTATAAAGGCATTAGTAACCTCTATGACAGTGAGAAATGCTACTTCAAGAATCTTAATCTTATAATTAAACGTAATGGAAACGTCTTAGGTCTGTTTAGATGGACAGTAAAAATAATAATCCAAATAATAATTATTAGTATATGGGTAACATTAATTAAAATAATTATTAATAATATGTATTATTAAAGTATTGTTTGAGAATAAAATATAGATTATAATAAATTATAATGATATACTATTGATATAATACTAATAATACATACTATGTAACTTCTAAAAATCTTCTACATCAAGAGGGTCACAGGGTTTAGGGGGTCATTTCTTTTAAAGGAAGAAGAGGAAGTGGATGGAAACTTGGGAATAATTGGGGGAATGAGGAAAAACATAGAGAAGGCATGTATGCATAAATATTAACATTTTTTTCCTTAACATAATTTTCATTTATTAAACTCTATTGTTTTTATGCTAAACAGTATTGAGTGAGCATCCTCACTGTCCTAAACATGGTGTATAGCCAAAAGTTTCAACAGTTACTACGATTTGCTTAAAGAAAAGTTAATGGTAAGCTATTGCATAATCAACAATTACAATAACGTTATCTTTCTAGGTGAAATTCTGCAGATTGTCAATGAAAATCTTAACCTTCCAGATATTGTAGAGGCTGCACCAATTTACATTCCCACCAACAGATTACTGTTTCTTTTTCTCCACATCCTCTCCAACATTTGTGGTTTCCACTCTTTACTATGTAGACCATTTTTACAGGGATGAGGTGATATCTAATTGTAGTTTTGATTTGCATTTTTCTCGTGATGAGTGATGTTGAGCATTTTTCACCTGTCCATAGGCCTCTGAATGTCTTCTCTGGAGAAGTGTCAATGCCTTTTGCCCATTTTTTGATTGGGGTTGTTGTTGAGTTGTATGAATTTGTTACATATTTTGTAAATTAACTCCTTATTGCACAGGTGATGTTCAAATATCTTCTCCCAGTCTATATGGGTTGCTTTTTGTTTTTGTGGTGGTTTTTTTCACTGTTTAAAAGCTTTTTAGTTTGATGTGGTCCTATTTGTTCATTTTTGCTCTTGTTTCCTTTGCTCTTGGAGGTGCATCCTCCAAAATAGCTCTGAAGCTGATACATAGGCGTGTATTGTCGATATTTTTTTCCATGTATTTTATGATTTGGGGTATTTAAGTCTTTAATCTACTTTGAATTAATTTTTGTGTATAAAGCTAAATAATGAGGTAGCTACATATTTTTGTATGTGACTCTCCATCAATTAATTGGTTTTTACTTTTTTCTTCTCTTTCCTTTTTCGTTGTTTTGCGATATGTTTTCTAGATATAACTGAGTTGTAGTACAGTAACTATATTGGAGAAGTTCCTCCACAGATACAAAGCCTAAACAGCTTTAATCAAAAATGGGGTCTAAAAAAGAAAACTATCAGCTTTGGAACTTTATTTTTGTTCATTAACTTGACAAACGTGACTATTAAATTCTCCTTGGAGTCATGAAGTAATATTTAATATCTTCTACTTGTTTGCTCCTTTGTTTAGCCAAACTATTGTAAATATTTTAATACTTTTTTTATTTTATGAAGTTCTCTACCCAAACTTCCTCACTCCTCCTCCAATTTTTATATGATGACAGGACAAATACCTGACTGAAATTTAAGTACTGTTGCTTACAACATTCCCTAGTTTACAGCATTTCAAAGTTCATGTATGACCTCGCATTACAAGGTAATGCTTCAAGGTAAATCTTCATTGAGTAAGAAGAGTGTTGCAATCTAAAATAAAGCAAACTGAAATATGTTAAAATTCAGCCTGTATAGGTATTTACAATAATTTCTATTGGTTTTACCTGTTACTGTTATTATTTTCTTGTTTTCTGCTAAACTATAAATTTGGTAAGGAAGGAGTTCTGTCTATCTTTTTTTTTTTTTTAAGATTTAATTTTATTTATAAATACAAGCTGGGGTACAGGCCAGAGGCGTGGGGCAGCAAGAGGGTTCACCAGAGACAGAGTGGGGAGCAGAACAGGCAGATCAGAGATACACTGCTGAGGGGAGCAGCGGGCAAGGCAGGAGAGGTCTGCCGCACCATGTGGGATTCTCCCCGGCTGGGCGTCGAACTCGCTGCCAACAGCTCCACAGCGCAGCGCTCAACCGCTGCGCCACCAGGGAGGCCGGAGTTCTGTCTATCTTGTCCACTTCTATAATCTCCAAAAAGTCTGTGCCCAGAGTACGACTTAATCCATATTGGTTGAATTAATGAATAAATAAGATTGCTCTGCGTTTGGTCCACTGCAAGTTAAGGAGAGAACTAGGAGTGAAGAAAGGAAAAGTCAGGAATTACTTCTAAATAATCTACCTGCACCATGCCTCTGATGACAATCCCCTCCCATTTAAATTTCATATTACCAATAGACCTCTCTAAAGTTGCTAGAAAACAAATCTGACCTAATACCTTCCTGACTAAAAGGTTTCAATGACTCTCAACTGCTTAAAGAGAATGGTTCAGACTGCTTTGCACATAAAGGCTTCCAAATTCTGGCTTTTTTTACCCTTTTCAGTCATCTCTCCTGCCACCTCTTTCTCTAGTTTTATTAACCAATTGCAGTTTCAATATCTTCTTTTTCCAGACTTTGTTTACTGTCGTCTCTGCTTGGAAATCTAGTGGCTACCTACTCTCTGCTTCTGAAATCCAGTGGCTACCAACTCAAAAGTCTTTTCCTACCTGATGTAAAACTAGTCACTTCCCCTTTTATGTTCCAATATGTACTGTATGAGGTTTCATCATGAGCATATGTATCAGTGTGTTGTAATGATCAGTTTGCATATTTAGATCTTCTATGTGAATACTTTGAGAGGTTGTCTTACTCATTTTTTAACCTCAGCCCAGCAATATGCCTAGAATATAATGTGTTCAATAAATGATGGGTGAAAAACAAAAGAGAGTTAAAATAGGAAAAGAAAATTAAGACTAGTTTCATTGATTCAAGAGAAGTGATTGAAAACCTCCTATAGGCACACCTTGGAGATTTTGTGGGTTCAGTTGCACACCATTGTTGTAAAGCTAATATCACAATAAAATGAGTTATACAATTTTTTTTGGTTTCCTGGTACATACAAAAGTTATTTTTAGATTATACTGTAGTCTTTTAAATGTGCAATAACATTATGTCAAAAAATGTACGTGCTTTAATTAAAGCATGATTTATATTGACAATCTGTTGTATAGTGTAGCTACCTTCATCAATTAACTTAGCTAGATTTTTTATATATAAAATATTGAAATCAATAGTAATAAATTTATTTAAGATTATATTAATATTATAATATTATATTTAATATATCATTTTTATACCCCCCACACATAGATTTCTATTATTAAATCATTCTATTAATGATGAGCTTCTGGGCAACTTTCCAATTTTTGGTTATTAATGAAAATGGTTCAATGAATACGTTCGATAATTTTTCTTTGAAAACTAAGGCTATAAAACCTGTTCTCCCTTAAAGTGTTGCTAGATCTTCTGACTAGCTTGCTGCAGCTTCTACATCAGCACTTGCTACTTCATCTCATATTTTTATGCAATGAAATGGCTTATTTCCTTGAACTGCATCAACCACCCTCTCCTACTTTTAAACTTTTCTTCTGCAGCCTCCCCACCTCTCTCATCCTTCATAGAATTGAAAAGAGTTAAGACTTTGTTCTGGACTCAGATCTGGCTTGAGGGAATGTACTGAGTGGTTAGATCTATCCAGACCAGTAAAATTTCCTCCGATCAGCAATAAGGCTGTTTTGCATTTTTAATCACACATGTGTTCATTGGAGTAAAAATCTGTCAAGCAGTTTTTCTTTGCATTCACACTTGATTAGCTGTTTGGCACAAGAGATCTATCTGTTGGCCTGTTTTGCACATGCCATTCTCACTAAGCTTAATCATTTCTCATAGTTGATTCAAAGTGAAAGACATGTGACTCTTACTTTCACCTGAACATTTAAATGCCATTGTAGAGTTATTAATTGACCTAATTTCAATGTTATTGTGTCTTAGGGGATAAGAAGGCTCAAGAAGTTAGTGGGGGGGGAATGAGTGGTCGGTGAAACAGTCAGAAGACAACATTTATCAATTGTTTGCTGTCTTTAATGGGTACCGTTTGAGGCACCCCAAACAATTATTATTACAGTAGTAACATCAAAGATTACTGATCATCATATTTAACAATAATGAAAAAGTTTAAAATATTGCAAAAATTACCAAAATATGACAGTGAGCAAATGCTATTAGAAAAACAGTGCCCTATAGACTTGCTTGACCTGAGGTTATACAAACCTTCAATTTATAAGGAACACACTAGCTATGCAAAGCACAATGAAACCAGGCATGTCTTTATATATCAAGTACTGTTCTACATAAGTGAAAAAAGTAAAATTAAGTTTTTACACTAATGAAGACTTACATCTTGGGGGAGAAGAAAAAATAAATAGGTGAGTGGAAGATGCAGAGTATTGAGATGGTGATAAACAATACAGAGACAAAGCAGTGAAAAAAGATAAGGAATTTAGGAGAAAGGAGTTTGCAATTTAAGTACGGTATCAGGGAAGGCCACAATAAATAGGTAACTGAAACAAGTAAAAGAATGGGTCCTGCTGACATCTGGGATATGTGAGTGCAAAGACGCCATGGCCAGAGTATCCTGTTATGTTCAGGGAGCAGCAAAGAGCTAGTGTGGCTAGAACCGAGTAACCAGCAGTGGCAGATGATGTCAAAGAAGTGACAGCTATATGTAATCCAACCTTATGGGGTCTTATATTCAAAGGACATAAGAATCATTGAAGAGTTTGGCACAGTGATATAACATAATTTTATCACTCTGCTAAATTGAAAAAAGATTAGGGACCAAGGGAAGAATCAGGATGCCAGGTGGAAGTTGTTCCATAGTCCAGGGAAATCTAGAAGAGCAGGAGAAGTGTTCAGGTTCTGGCCATATGTGACGGTATTGCCAAGGAGGTCATAGAAGGCCTTAAATGTCATGATGACATAGTTTGTAGATTTTTGCAGTAAATTCACTAAAATAGCTTATTAAAAGAAAGTGATCAAGGGAGGAAGGAGGAGAGCAAGAGGTCATATCAGAAGTTCCAGGGTTGTAAGTTTGAAAAGTCATATTAAACCCAATTTTACATAGGAAAAATGAATTCTAAAATACACAGAAAGCAAAAATATACAAAATCTTCTTGACTGATATGGACGGGGAATATGCAGAAGGTCAAAGAAGACAGCATTAAGAGAGCCTAACACTCAATCAAACTTGTGCTTGGCTTTGTTAATAAGTATGGTCAAAATAAATGAGAGGTATAATTTATACTGCTATAGCTATTGCTTAGAATAAGTACAACATGTTTTAAGGAGAGTAGAAGTAACACAAAGTTTGGGTTTATAGCAATGAGATAAAATAAGTATCTACTCTGAAAATTAGGTAGCTGAGTGCTATTTTCATCTTATATTGATATTTTCTATTACTTGGAATAAAAAAAAATATTAGCATGGCCCGAGCTGTTACTGGACTGTTATGACTGCTGTGCTGTGAAGCCTTAGAAGTCTTGTATGGTGTGTATGTATATAAGAAAAGGAAAAAATATCATTAAAACACCCTACTGGGATATCCAAGGAATGATAGGATGTTCTTTGTAAGATTATGAAGAAGAAATGTCTGATAAGGAAGGACAGATTTTCTGCCAATCTGGAATTGACACAATTTCTTGTGCTTAAAAACAATGTTAAGGTCAAATTCATAAAACACCAGGCAAGCCATGTAACAGAATTACAGAAACACTAGCTGAATCTCGAATCAATGTTCTGGTGCCCATTCCAGTAAGAACAATTAATAATAATAGCTAACACTCACAGAATATTTACTACCCATAGGCTCTGTTTTAAAAGTTTCATTTGATTTCCATTTTAAGTTCCTTCAAGGCCTATGAAATAAGTATTATCATCGTTATCCTAACCTTAGCAGAAAAAGGAAGTACATAAAAATTATTTAACTTTCCAAAGGTCACAGTGCTCATGAAGGACAGAGCTAAAAGCTATTATGTAACCCTATGGTTATGGGTGGATAGAATTTGTCTGAAAAGAGCTCAGTAAGCCATATTCACTGCATCTTTCATCAAAGAGATAATAACAAACACTGCACGTATTATAAATGAAGAATAGGTAGTGTAATGATTAATTTTATGTGTCTACTTGACTGGCTACAAAGTAGCCAGATTAAACATTATTTCTGAATGTGTTTATGAGATTATTTTGGATGAGATTAGCTTTTGAATTAGCAGTTTCATTAAAGTGAGGTCCTGAAGAAAATGAAAAACAGTGAAAGAGGAAGAATTTAGCCCATTTCTTTCTCCCTGCTTCACTGATTAAGCTCAGACATCTCATCTTCTCCTGCCTTAAGAGTAGAGTTTATTCCATTGGCTCCCCTGGTTCTCACACCTTTGAACTCAGACTGAATTAATTACACCATGACTTTTCTAGGTCACCAGGTTGCAGATGGCAGATTGTAGAAATCTGGGCCTCCACAATTGAGGCAATTATATATACATACATAAATATGTGCCTCTGGTTCTGTTTCTCTATTCCTAATCCAGGTAAGAAGTGTATATGTGTGGCAAGACAGAGCAGGGAACAAGCCCATGAGAGTGGATATGGGCTGATTTGGGTTATATATTCAATTTAATGTATCTTATTAATTAGAGTTCTGTCTGATCCTGCAAATAGGAAATCCCAAACAATCAAATAGTAAAATAAGATTTCTTAGTTATGCAGGCCCAGGGTTCTGTTAAATGGCTTAGGACACTGGTCTGATTGCTAAATTTCATTTATATGGGAGTGAACTTAGACTTAGACATAACAATCTTGCACTCAGACATTGCCTTTATAAATTATGCACCAGTTGTCCAGGAAAGTCTCACTTTCTTATCTGTTTGTTCTTTAATATTTTTTTTCTTTTGGGTAGAAGATGGTAATGACCCACACCACCAAAATTGATGAGGCATATCTTAAGTGGGTGTTTTCTTATGTTATAAAGGAAGTGTTTTCCATCAACAACCTCAAAATTGTTGCTGGTCAGAAAACAGTGAAGAACAAAGGAGGTGAAAGATATATACAAAGAAAATTACAAAACATTGTTAAAAGAAATAAAAGAAGACACAAAGAAATGGAGAGGCATTCCCTGCTCCTGAATCAGAAGAATTAACATTATTAAAACAGTCATCCTACCAAAAGCAATTTACAGATTCAATGTTATTGCAATAAAAATCTCAATGGCATTCTTCAAAGAAATAGAACAAATATATGGCAATTCATATGAAATCATGAAAAATCTCACATAGCCAAAACTCTCCTGACTAAAAGGAAAGAAAACAGAGATATTACACTCCTAGACTTCAAACTATACTACAAACTTCAAACTATACTTCAAACTATAATAATAAAAACAGCATGGTACTAGAACAAAAACAGATACACAGACCAATGGAATAAAACTGAAAACTCAGAAATAAAGCCACGTATATATAGTCAACTAATTATGACAAAGGAACAAAAAATATACACTGGAATAGCATAGTGTCTTCAACAAATGGTGCTGGGAAAACTGGACCACCACATGCTAAAGATTGAAACTAGACTACCACCTCATGCCATAGAGAAAAACCAACTCAAAATGGAAAGAAAGACTTGAAAACAAGACCTGAAATCATAAAATACATAGAAGAAAACATAGGCAAAAGACTCCATGAAATATACTTCAGAAACATTTTTGAAGACTCATCCCCAGAAGTAAATAAAATGAAGGAAAAGATAAACAGCTCAGACTACATTAAACTAAAAGGATTCTGCACAGCAAGAGATGGTAACCAAAACAAAGTGACACCCCATGGAATGGGGGAAAATATTTGCACACCAAGCAACTGATAAGGGACTAATATCAAAGATCTACAAAAACAAAGCAAACAACCCAATCAAAAAAATGGGCAGCAGAGCTAAAAAGATACTTTTCAAAAGAAGAAATGCAAGTGGACAACAGGTATTTGAAAAAATGTTCAACATCAATTATAATCATGGAAATCCAAATCAAAACCACAACGAAATACCACCTCATACATGTGAAAATGGCTCATATTAAAAAAAAACAACAACTGGCAGAACATATGTTGGTGAGGATGCAGAGAAAAAGGAATGTTCTTACACTGTTGGTGGAAATGCAAACTGGTCCAGCCACTGTGGAAAGCTATATGGAGGATCCTTAAAACACTAAAAATGCATCTACCATATCACCCAGAGATTCCACTCCTGGGAATATACCCAAAGGACACAAAAACATTAATTTGAAGGGAAACATGCAGTCCTATGTTTATTGCAGCACTATTTGCAATAGCTAAGAAATGGAAACAACCTAAATGACCCAAAACAGACGAATGGATTAAGAAGATGCAGCATATATACACAGTGGACTACTACTCAGCAAACAAAAAAGATAGACTCATGCCATCTGAGGCAACATGGATGGAGGGTAGAAGGGATTATGCTAAGCAAATTAAACCAAAAGGAAAAATATTGAATGCTCACAATTATAAGGGGAATATAGGGAAACTGAACAAAGGATCAGGAAAAAGACAAAACTTGCAGAAAAACCATAGATTGGAGGCATACGGCAGGGGAGGGGAAGGGAGAGCACAGTGTGTCAAAATAGGGGTGGGAAGAGCACAAGGGACTATGGCGATGGACACAGTGCAGTGGTGGTGGGAGAATTATGGGGACTACACATGAGGGGAGAAATCAAATGTACAAAAATAAACTAAGTAAGAAAATTTAAAAAAACTATTAAAAAAACACTGAGGAATTACCTTGTTATTTTTCTTCTACAAAGTACACTGTAGCTCAGTATATGAGATTGACATGTGAGTAGCCTGTTTTTCACTGATGTCTAACTTTTGTGATAATATCCCTAAGATGATTATTTTTTAAGAATGTATATTTGAATAAGTTGTCTAAGATAACTTAAAGAAATTTACTTTTAGGATTGTTATTCACAGATATATAGTTATGAAAATCATTTTTTTTAACTATGAAAAATAATTTTTGAAAGGCACTTGTGTTGTTACTTTACTAATCTTACTATTGATTTTAATTTTTTATTTTTAAGCTATTATCTTGCCATTTTATAATACAGTTTATACACTTTAAAATATATTTTAATTCTGATAAACCAAGTTTTTTCCTTTGTTATTAGTAACAGATGATCTGGGCTGTATTTACATGTTTGTACTTACAGATGGAATTTAGAATCCTTTTGCCAAGATCTGAAAATGTAAACCTACCGACATCATCATGTACAATTTAGTCTTTCTTAAAACATAATAGCATAGTCTTTCTAATGTAAATAATAACAGGAATTTTAATACTCACACCTAATGCTTACTGAATACTTACCAAATGCCTATCAATATTATATGTTTTGTCCAATGCTAATCAGAGCCTCAATAGGTTTTTTTTGGAGATTATATCAAAATGATTTAAATGTTTGTATGAATGAATAGACATTCTGGAATTACTTAAAAACATTCTGATAGAAGAGAATTAGATTCTAGCTCTACTATATATTTAAGATTCTTATAAGACTTCAGTATTTATTGTACCATAGCTCACAAATGATAAATCAACAGGTCAGAATTGAAAATCTAACAATAGATCCAAAACATTTAGCCTCTGACAAAGGTAGCATTTCATATAAGTTGAGAAAGGGCCCGTTGTTTACTAGCTTTGCATAACTATTGGCCATTTATAAAAGTTACTTTTTCACTAATTGGCTCTCACATCAATAAACATATCACTGAAAGATAGGTAAACATTTTCCTAACCTAAGTAGACAGAAAGTTTTTCAAAGTATGAAACACCCCATGTCATAAAACAAAAATACATAAATTTGACTGCATAAAAACACAAAATTTTTGAAGGAAGAAAACATAAACAACCACAAATAGTGACAGATAGTGAAAATATATATTGTCTATGTTTAACATGAACTTAAATAGGTAAAATTAAGTCCATATATCTCTATTACATGTCCTTAGAGGTATCTAGAAAACAATTGCTATGAAACATTTATGGTAGCTCTGTGGATTTACTATCATGAGCAAACACTGTCATTGAAAATACAAAATTACTATTAAAATTATTACATGATGGATTTAATATTTCAAATGAATAAAGAAAAGATAGATCATTTAATAAGTAGAACTGGACAAATGGCTTATTTGGAAAAAATAAAGTTACATCCTAATTTTACACCTTCATTATCCATACAGATGGACAATTTTAATTCAAAAAAATATTCATTCAATATTAACAACATGTCAGATGCTGAACATAATGAAAATGTTATCTGTCCTCCTAGAACCATTGTGCATATTAATTTCATGGAAATATTTTTTAAAATGAGAACATTAGATGAACTGTTTTTGATAAAAGAAACTATAAAATATCTGTTATCTTAGGGGATGGCAAAAGGTCTTTCCAAAGTGACCAAATTAAAAAAGATTAAAAGAGAAGATCAATGAATTTCATTTACATAAAATATTTAAATGTCTCTCTATATAATAACTTTATAATACCCCTATAAACAGGGCAATAACAAACTAAGAAAAGTATTAGCTCTCTATATACAATAGAACAGTACGATAATAAGACACTACAAAAAAGACTAATATATTTTTGGAAAATACGGGTAGGCAAAGGACATGAATGGGTAAAAACCAAAAACAAAACCTAAATGTCTAGTAAGTACATGAAATAAATGTGTAATTCCACCTCTAGTTAAAAAAGTTAAACTATAATTAGGAATTTGACATTATTTATGTAGAAAGAGCAAAAACAATGACAGCTGTTATCTGAAGCAAGGAAGAAAGAAAATGCTGTTACTGTTAGTAGATTGCAAATTGGTAAAAAAAAAAAAAATCTGGAGAAAGGTTTAACGTGTAACCATTAAATTTTTTTATAACTTTTGACTTGAAACACATTATCAGAATCAAAAGCATATGTAAGAATTTCTCTTAAATCAGTAAACTTGGCTATGCAGATAGTGCAATGTTAATGCTGTCTATAACAACATCATTAGAAACTTGCTACAATAAAAGTTGAACAATGTGGGGTTGATTTAATAAATCAATATAGTACTTATACCACAATAAATTATTTTGTTGATATTTTAGTGTTAAATGACATTAAGATGACATAGAATATTGATAGTGCCTGTTGGTAGAAGATTAAGAAACAAGAAGTGGTTTATCCACACAATGATACACTATTCACTCATAAGGAAAGATGAAATGTTGCCATTTACAGCTTAATAGAAGGAGTGCAAGGGAATTATGCGTAGTAAAGCTATTTGGAATGGCAAAGACATACACCGGACATTTAGATAGCAAACACTTTGACAAAGTACTGGATACCACCACATCTAGAGAATCACTGGTCTAGAACCAAGCTGCCGAATGTGGTGCCGCTACTCACTCATGGCTAGTAAGTGCCTGAAATGTGCTTGAAATTGGAAATTTGGCTAAAGAAAATTGAGATGTGCTGTTTATGTAAAAGACATATTGGGCTTCAAAGATTTAGCATAAAAAGAGGAAAATAGCTTATCTTTATATAAACTATATATTAAGACCATAGACTCTATTGCATTAAATAAAATGTATTATTAAATTTAAAAATGTACTTATAAAAACTACTAGAGATTAATAAATGTAGTAAAGCTCCTGCAGTTTAAGGAAGAAGGGGGAAAACGTTCATGGGGATATAAGGGATGGTGGTGAGGAAAAAGAAAAAAATAATAAAATATTGAGAAAGACATTGATAGAAACACAGAAGAGGAGGGAAGTATGTAGAAAACTAAATTATTGCGTTGGAGTATTTTGGCAATTACCTCTGGTGTAAAATTATTCTATCTGGCACTATATGAGACTAGGGTTCTAGACTAAAGAGAAGGAGAAGAGGGAGAAATGAAAGAATTGCTGCCTTCCCTTGATCGGGTAACTGTCTTGCTGGTTCCCATCGTGAAACTCACTACAAATTCTTACATGGCCTTTTAGAAACCTGAGCTCTATTGCTTTCACCTCCCTACATTCCACAAGTAATGCAACTGATCCTTATACATGCTCTTCTTGCTTTTTTTTTTTTAAACAGTTGAAATTACTTAATTATCCTTGATTTTCATGTCTGTTTTGTGGTGTGTACAAAATTTTCCAGTGCACAAGAATAAGTTTTGTATGAAATATATTTACAGTGTTTGATTTAACCTCTGTCTTTAGGTGAGAAATCTGTCAAATTAAAATTTTTCTCTATATTTACTTGAGTTTGCTTGTTTTCTTCAGGATGACTTTTGAATTCCATGCTGTGGCTTATATAGTGTCATGGCATTTGATTTGGGAAAATCAGATTATTTCACCTTGGAGCATTTCTTACCACATTGTTACCTGCTGAAGTGTTCACTGTCCTACCTGATAGTAGCTATACATACAGTCCATGCTGATTCCCGCCCCGCTGCCCCTATTTTATTGGGATATTATTGACAGGTGTCACTATGTAAGTTTAAGGCATACAGAATAATGGTTTGACTTACATAAATATGAAACGATTAACACAATAACTTTTATTACCATACATCATTTCATTAAGGTACAATAAAAAGAGGGGAAACTTATCTGTGGAATGAAAACTTTCAGAATTTACTTTCTTAACAATTTACATACACATCACACAACAGTGTTAACTGTAGTCATCACGCTGTATATTGCATTGCCAGTGCCTATTTATCTTTTAACTAGAACTTTGTATCTTCTGACCACATTCTTTTCCTCTAATCCCCACCTTTCTTCAATTCACTTTTTGATTCTTAAACACTGTGTGTACAAAGCAGAATTTTTGTGTTTAAGCCTTACCTAGAGTTATTTTCTAAAAAGATAGTAAAACATGTGAGGAAAAAGGGCAATAGATTCATTTTGCATTAAGATTTTAATCTTGACTATGTCACTTATTGTGTGACTTTCTGCAAGGCCAGCCTCAGTTTCCTTGTTTGCAAATGGGAGAATATAACAGTACTTACTTCAGAGAATGGCTCTGAAGATTAATTAATAGAACCCATGCACTGTCTGTGGTCTGCATTTTTGGCTTAATATCCCTCTCCAAGATAAAAAGGAAAAGCTCTCTAAACTAAGGACCCTTAAAAAAAAACTATAATACAAAATCCATCTTATTTTGATCAACCCTTATCCAAAGAGTAAGCCACTTCACAAAGAACAATTTGTGAGACCTGTCAAGGCACTTCTTCAACATAGCCTGTAACGCCCGTCTCACCATCTGTGCACTACCTTACCAATATGCTTAGCGCTACCATGCCCTTGACTTTGTCGCCACTCCCTTCCAAGATGTTCTCTGGAAATTTGGCTCTCGGGGCACCATTTCCTTAAATCCTCCCCTTCTTTTGAATGGTCCCTCCACCCAGTTTCCTCAAAGGAAATCTGGATTTCTCCCGAGGACTCTGCTTCCCTTGTTGTACTCTCAAACGGATGTTTTTGTTTTGTTTTGTTTTAAGTATTTTCACCCCTTTCATACCTCAGGACCAGCGGAATAGTATTCTCCCTGGTGTCTGTTGCCATCTCTAGACTATTATTTCCCCATCTCTTGTGAAAAAACAAGCAAACCAACAAAATTTGTTCTCAGTCCTTGCAGCCTAAGGAATTTGAAAGTATTGCCACCTACCAATCTCCCACTTATTGTCCCTAAATTATTGAGGCTAACACAGCAGCTCCTGTGTACTCCATATTCTGTCATAATTCTGGGAGACTTCATAATAACAAAACTGGTCATTCAACCCCCTGACCTCTGATTTTTTTTTCACCTTCTTCCATCACCAAACCTATCCCTCCACTCCTCCTTTGTCACATATTACCATATTAGATCTTGGATGCTGTTATTTCACATAACAGTTCTAATTCCAAAAGTGCTAATTCAAACACACCGCTCTCTGACCACAGTCATCAATGGCCTTTCCTACCTTGCTTGTTTAACTATATCTATTAAAATTATTCTTTGAACTCAGCAGATCATCCCTTTTTCATCCCTCTTTGCTACCTCAATCTATAACCTATTTTTTTCTTCATTTCAAAGCAACTTAAATTGCACTAAGCGTCACACTCTTGTTAATATCACAAACATTTTGCATTTGTCTTTTTCTTTCAACCTCTCATAAAATCTGAGTCCTGCATGAAATCAACATCTTCCTTATTATCTACATACCAACATCTTCCTTATTATTTACATACCTACATATTATCTACATACCTTATTATCTACATACATACCAGAACAGTCTAACTGTTCTGGACTGAATGCCTATGTTGGCCCCAAAATCCATAATTGAAGCCGTAACACTCAATGTGATGTTACTTGGAGATGGAGCCCTTTGGTAGGTAATTAGAATTAGATGGTGTCAGGAGGGTGGGCCTTACTGATGGGATTAGTGCCTTAATATGACAAGACAGGACAGAGTTCTCTCTCTCATCCCTCACACAATCCCCTACATCCAAAGAAGTCATGTGATCATGTGGAGATAAAAGCTACCAATAAGGCATGAATAGAGTTTTCAACCAGAAGCAAACCAACTGGCCCTTTCATCTTGGACTTCCCATTTTTTAGAACTGTGAAAAAATAAATTGGTTGTTTAAACCACTCAGCCTATAGTATTTTGTTATGGCTGCTATGTTCTTTTTTTAATATATTTTTATTGTTTTTTATGTCTTTTACATTTTGTATTCCCCTTGGGTAGCCCACCACCAATTCACCCGTGATCCATCTCCATGGTCCCTTGTGTTCTTTTCTATTCCATTTTGTGCCCTTATCCTCCCCTCCCCCTGCCCCCCTCACCCACTGAGTGTCTCTCTCCTATTTGGTTTCCTTATAGTCCTGTTATAAGTGAAATTACTCAATATTTTTCTTTTTCTTTCTGTCTTATTTCACTGGGTATGATTCCCCTCTAATTCCATCCATGTCGCTGCAAATAGCATGTGTTTATCTTCTTTGAATGCTGAATCGTATTCCATTGTGTATATGTACCATATCTTCTTGATGCAATCATCTATTTTGGACATCTGGGTTGCTTCCATACCTTTGCTATTGTGAACAGTGCCGCAATGAACATACGGGTGCATGTATCTTTTTGGATTAGTGTTTTTGTGTCCTTTGGGTAAATTCCCAAAAGTGGGATTGCTGGGTCGTATGGGAGCTCCATGTTGAACAGTTTGAGGAATCGCCATACAGCTTTTCATAGTGGTTGGACCAATTCACATTCCCACCAGCAGTGTAGAAGAGTTCCTTTTTCTCCACATCCTTTCCAGCATTTGTTGTTGCCTGTATTTTTAATGTGTACCATCCTCACAGGTGTGAGGTAGTATCTAAGCAAAGGAAGTGAAAGACAAGATAAACAGATGGGATTACAGCAAAATAAAAGCTTCTGTACAGCAAAAGAGACATTAACCAAAACTAACAGACACGCTACCAACTGGGAAAAAGATCTTTGCACACAATACATCTGATAAAGGACTGATAACAAAAATTTACAAGGAACTCACACAACTCAACAAAAACAAAGCCAATAACCCAGTCAAAAAATGGGCAGAAGAGCTCAAAAGGCACTTCTCCAAAGAAGAAAAGCAAATGGCCAACAGAAACATGAAAGAATTCTCAACATCACTTATAATCAAGGAAATGCAAATCAAAACCACTTTGGCTGCTATGTTTAAGACACTGACAATGTCAAAGAAAGTCACACAATTGTAAATTCATCATTACCCATCTCAAGTGTGTTCTCAAAAACTACAAGGAATTCTAAATTTCATTAGTCAAATTATTCTAATACTTACTATAAAAATGACTTTTTGAATCCTGCAGCTGGTGATTTTTTTTTTCAGTCTAAGCAGAAGCTATCAGATGGGAACTTGTTCGATTCCCTAATAATAGCAGTTCAATTCCAAACCTTCTCTCTAGTTACACTTAATTGGTACCTTTCACTAAAGTTTAATGACCAATCTGCGCTTTGGATCCCAATATTTTTTTGCATTCTCACTTTTGACCATTTCTCCTCCTCTCTTGCATTACTAACACTTTCCATCCAGTAAATTCATTCCATCAGCTTTAAAATGTGCTCAAGTCAATTCTGTGAAAAGTTAACAATGCAATAACAGGTATAAAATACCAACTTCCCTTTACTCAACATTACCTTATGCCACTCCTCTCTTTTTGTGCCCCTTCACAGCTTCTTAAAGAGTTGTGTGAATCTCACTTCCCTCTAAACTCTTTTTCTATTTGGCTTCCATCTTCATTGTTCTACTGAAATAGTACTTATTGATTTATGGGACTATCATGCATACAAAGGAAATTTATGTCCATATGAGTCTGTCATTTTTCTTTTGATTTTGCTTCTGATTAAGATTGTGTTATGCATTTAAAAAAACTTATGTCTTCATTCTCATCAATCTTTTCCATATGGCTGTTGGGTTTGAGGTTTACTTAGAAAATCTGCTTCGAGATTAAAATAAATAATGGTTCGGTAATCTCTCTGGTTTATAGCATTTTAGATTTGAAGATGTTTTTATATGTTATAGTTGTAATTTTGTCTTTTTTTGATAGGGAGGAGAAAGTTGGGGAAATGGGTCTACCCATTTAGAACAACAGAATTCTCCTTGTTTAAATTTGGCCTCGAGTGTTTTCATTACATGTAAACCTTTTTTCAACTCTGAATAACCTTTGTACAATGCTCAAATAAAGAGTTGTGGTAGGTGCTACCAAAAGAAGTACAAAAAGTAATGTAGAACTCCTGTGGCTCTCTAGTAGTAGTATACTTTGTACTGCTTATAATTGATTAGTAATCTCCATATGAGTAATCTAGAGAAAGAATGAGACCTGGTACATACTGCTCAGGATGATTAAGAAAAAGCTTTATCAAATAAGGCCCCCCTGTGGCAGTTTAATGAGTCACTGTACATGTAAAAAATAGTTTACATTATCATGAAATCTTATTCAGCAAATACTAATGTCAACTGAATGTCCCTAAAAGTAGTGTTTGAAAACTAGCATTATTATTTAATTGCCTAAGATACAGTTTTACTAACTCTTCAGTCATAAATATAACATCATAGTATACAAATAATATGGAAATGTACTTGAGGTAGAAAGCCAATTTTGAGAATAATAACACCTAACTTTTCTCCATTTGACATTACCTCTCAGTTTTGTCTTCTAAGTATATGTGTGCTCGCTCTTCCTTAGAACAAACCAGCATAGGTGTCTAGAAATTTTTTAATTGATGACTTTTCATTCCTTTCCTAATGAAATTTTCATCTACTTTAGACAATTGCAATTTGAGCAGTATTTGTTATTTATAAGCAGCAAATCTGTTTTTTTGATGGTTAACTCTGAATTCAAACTATTGGGCTAGCAAGAAGGGATATACAGGACATGGTAAGCTGTAGCTTCTTAGGAGGGCAAACCTACTTACAAGCTTTTATGCCACCACAGAGAAGACAAATGTTTGGAAACAAAGCACTGACCTAGAAAACCCTCCTGATTTTTATTGATGTGAAAGACAAAGTTTAAAGATTATCTAGATTATTATTTTATAGTTTAAATGTGTGAATATTTATTGTAATAAGTGAATTAAGAAAGATTTTTTTCCTACACAGATTTTATTCTAGTATGACTATACTTAGTGGCTGAAAAGTCCTTGCCTTGATGATTAAAAAAGTTATATCTCAGAAATCAGTAATCTACAACTTTATTATATAAAACCTAGTGTTTAGAAGACTTTCAACATAGAATAACTGTAATGCCTATAGTACTTTGTACTTTACACAAGAAGTATAGCGATATCTGAACTGCACAGTATATTTTATGACATTCTTCTTTGACAGAAACTTCAAAACTGTAAGTGGAATTAATATGGATTTTGGAGCTACCAAAACTGTAAACTTTCAACAAAATCATGCCAATTGCTGCTTCAAGTTAAATTCAATGAACGCTTACTGAAAACCTGTTCTATGCACACCACCATGTTAAGCCTACAAGGGACAGCAGTTATTAAGGATTTCACGCTGAAACCTGGACTTACTGATGCAAAGGAAGTGAAAGGCTTAGGGAAGTGCCAGAGAACACCGGCTGGCTCAGGGAAGCCTGGACCTTCTGGAAGGTTAAGCTGGAGGGGTGGTGATGAAGCTCTATAAAGTGGATGCCACTTTCCGAACTCATGCCGCAAGGGCGCCACTCCCGGTGGTTCTCAGTGAGCAACGGAGCAGGACCCAAGGACGATCAAACCCTGAAGTTTACAAGCACCCTCCTAAATTCTGTGTCATTGCTCAGGACTGGAACAGAGCGCAGGGAGAAGACTACACAGGCATCTCGCTCTTCATTACAGCGGCAGTCAGTCCGGCTTCAGGCTGTCCTGGGAATTAAGGGTTATTGTGTCACTGTAATTTATCAAGCCTGGGGAGAATATTAGAACAAAAGGAACCCTGCTTCCTTCCTGGGAGTAAGGTCCTGGGTCGGGAGTGGGAGCCCCACCTGCTGCATTGTAGCTGCTGTAGCTACTGATGCCACAGAACCTGGTTGTAGGTTTGCTGGGAAATGATCAGCCATTATAGAGATCCCAGTCGTTAAAACTGGGCACCAAGCCAGGATCGGTAATCCTCCCGGGGCTCACCTGGGTCCACCGACCCGCACCCCCACCTGATTCCACAATCCTGAAGCAAACCACAGCGCTGCTCTCCTGGCTGCCGACTGCCTGCGGCACCCTGGCGGCGGCCGCGAGCCAAGCATCTTGACAGCTGCCCACGCGCCGGGGCTGTGCTGGGTGCTGGTAGCTTATAAGGTGCGCAAGGCTGGCCCCGCCCCTCACGCGCCACGATTGGCTTCAGATGGGGTGGTGTTGACCTAAAGGTGTAGGGAAGGCGGGACTGCGAGCGCGAGGCTCATGGCCTCACCGCAGCAGCGGCTGCTGGGGCAGGAGCGGCGGCCAAGCGTGGGTGGTGGGGCGTGCGGGGCGTGCGGGCACGCGCGCGCTCGGCGGCCGAAGTCCCTCGGGAAGCAGCGGAGCGCCAGACGCCAACCCGCACGCGCCGCTCGGCGGCCGACGGCGCACGCGAGGGCGGGGGTGGTGCGTGCGTGTGTGCGCGCGGGTATGTGTGTAGCGCGGGTGAGGAACGCTAGCCGTCGCTCCCGGGGTGCGAGTTCCCTGCGGTCTTCCACATCCGCCCTGCATCCCCGCTCCTCCTCTACCACCTCCCTTGCCCCGACAGTCGCGTACCGAGCGAAAGCCAGAGGAAGCAGGTGTGGGGGTGACGGAGGTGTCGTCAGACAAAAGGGGCGCTGGGGTCAGCCCGCCATGGCCACCCGGAGCTTGGGGGGCCTGAGCGGGAGCCGCGGCGGCGGCAAGAAGAACCTGAGCGCCCGAAATGCTGCAGTGGAGAGGAAGAACCTGATCACCGTGTGCAGGTACTGCTGGCCCGCCGCTCGCCGCGAGGGAAGGGGCCGCGGGCGCCGAGGGCGCGGGGGGCTGAGGGTTTTGGTGAAGCGCGTGAACCCCGGGGGGTCCCGGCTACAGAGGACTGTAGTCTGGGCGCTGCGACCCCAACACCCCGGGCGTGTCCGTGGGCTCAGGCGCACTGAGAGGAGCCGGGTCTGGGCACCGCCGAGGCCCGGACTTTTCGTCAGTTCCAGTGCTGGTGGCAGCTGAGGGTAGGGCTTGGGGCGGGGCTGGGGGAGGATTTGTTTTGAATGTGCAATCATGTGTCAGAGTAAAAGAGGAGGGCAAGAGGAAGAGACCTTTCATTTAGTGCACATTAAGCTGTCAGCTAGCTTTTAGCAATCCGTCGTCACTGTGATTATGTACTGTGTTGCCTCAGAATCGGTTTATTTTGGTTTTGATTTGTCTTGTTTACATATTTATTCTGTCCTTTTCATCCCACCAGTATTGAGTGCCTACTGCACAGCAGCCACTGTGTGCCTGTCTGTGTCTCTTTTCCATTTTAAAGTGCAGTGCTAGTGCTGCCTCTGCAGTTACTGAGTGGGACAGGAAGGATACCTAGTGTTCGTGTCAATTCCGAGGTCAGCCTTGCCTTCAATGATTTCTAATTATAAATGTGGTATGGAAAATATAGGAGCGTCAAAGGCCTAATTACTACGTATAAGCTTGGATTCAGAAATAACTGATTTTAACATGCTGACTTTTTTCTCTTAGTCTTATTTGTGGTTATTAAAAAATTGAAGTAATTGCCATCAATTTCTTAGGAAATTCTCTGAAGCAGTGAGTCATTTAACATTACTTTGTTCCATCACATCCCTCATCCTCAGCCATGGATAATCCCCTAAGAATCAGAGAATGGTGAAATCTTTTCCTCCTTTGCAGTTAACATTTCTGTTTTCTTCTTGTGTATGGATGTGTCTGGCATCTTAAGTGAAATACAGATATTTAAACTATGACATATTCAATAACTTTGAGTGCCTTTTTTTTTTTTTTAATTTGAACTGTTACAAATGTTTACCTGCCTGGTAGGAAGACCTGACTCACTGACAGGGCAATTTGAGTTGTCATCAGTAAAAATATGGAATCTGTTTAATTTACCATGTGTTCTATCTAGGATATAACCTTTTGAGGAAGATAGGCTGTATAATTTTTTTTTAAAATCTAGGGAAATTTTTAAGCAAGTAGAATAATAATCAAGACTGATTTTCTTACCTTTATTTTACAAATACTAAAATGAACATTCTTAAAAGGATGATTTAAAACTCACCTCAACATATTTTGTGCTTCTAAATATGGAATGAATTTGATAAATGCTCTATCAGACTTACGCTTCACCTTGTCTGTATTTTGCTAAGACTTTTTAAAAAAATATAGCTATTGAAGGACTATAGTCAGTGGTGGGTACTATTCCTTTTGCTTCTCAATTTTTGTCATGCATGGTATTAAGTCATTTAATGTTCATTTACTCTCTCATGAGATGCCATCCAGGAAAATAAAGAGGTCTGTATGTCAACTTACTTAAATTATAGTTTAAAAACTTTCAGTGATATCACATTAACTTGGAGAACAACTGTTTGGGCTGAATTTTTGTTACTTTTATTTGCTTAATTATTATTTTGTGAAATGAATATAGAGCTGACTGCAGTTCTATATTACATATAATAGCTAAAATAAATTTCCCTCTGACTTGGATTTCAACTAGTGTACTTATTTATAGGTATAATATTACTAAGCTGGTTTTTCATGTCCAAATAGCTGCTGGTAAAATAGTAAATTAGCCACTTTTGTATGATTTAAGTAGCCCCACCTCAAATTCAGAAAAATGAACAAATCCATATTTATGAATTTCTGTAGCTTTTCTCTGCCCATCAGAATTAATAAAAACCTCTCCTCTAAATGAATTCCTTTAAAAATATTATATTAAATAAAGAGTGATCTCATGTTTAGGTTAGGACAAAGTTTACTGGAAATGTAATTGGATGCTAAATTAAAATGTCTTTAACTATCCATGCAAGCCTTCACTTTTTCCAATTTCCTTGTTTTTAAAATAATTGTGAACTGAAGATCATTGGTAACCTTCAACTATAGGTTACCAATAACTAAAATTAATAATAACTTTAAGCAAAGTGTGTTCATATTTGATTTTAAGTTTCTCTAAATATGAACGGGATAGTGGTGGACATGTTTAGTGGTATCCAGATCATGTGCATTTTTCTCTTTATACAAAATCATTTTGAAGTGTATCTTCCATTTGGTGATTCTCTGCTGACCATTCTAGAAGCAATCAAACATTTTACAAAATAGTGCTCCCCCCATATCTTTCTAGTATATCCATTAATACTAATACAGTAATGCTTTTACTTAACATTTTAAACACTTAGGTATACCCCTAATTTAGCTTTAAAACTTCATTCTATAACTAATTTCCATCGGTCTAAAGTCTTTCAAAAGAACAATAAATTTGTTATAGTTTGAGCTTTGGAAATGGGTTGTTTGGTTAGATAGGAATTGAATTTTGGTTCATTGTGATTGTGTGTATACTTACTGTCATCATTTTTTTCCAGTGAACTTTATATTTTGTAGACTAAAAACATTTTAGTATTTTCTTAACAAGTAACTACTGTTTTATCATACTTTTCACAGATTGTGGTGGAGAGAAAGTAGGTCAGTTGAGGCCTCAAAATATTCCACACTCAACTCCAAAATGTTCATGGACTGATTTTGGCTCAGTGCACTAACTAGTATTTTCCTTGCGTATTCTCTAGCATTTGGAACTTTGAAAAATTAAATTGTTAACATTTTTCTAAACCTGCATTTTTCAGTCATGGGAATCAGGTACTAGTCATTTTCTGTCATTTTTAAGCTCTGTGGGTTGTTGAAATGCTTACATATTGCTTTAATTTTAGTTCTGTTGGCAAAAATAATTAAAATCCGAAGTCACTGTGGGCTAACATTGTTTTATGAGAGATTGTCAAATATACATATTTAAATGTATATGCATAAACATTTGAAAAATTTGTTAAACTTGTAAATCAGTACTTTAAGAGAAACTCCTCACTCAAGGGTATATAGATAGAAAGGACTAACGAGCAATTTGAGGAGATAGTGTGATGAGCTATGCAGTGTGGAAACAAATGATTTAAAAAAATGAAAGTACTTTTTAAAAAAAGATTTACTTATTTATGCATACAAAGTGGGGTACAGGCCAGAGGGGTGGGGCTGTGAGAGGACTCATCAGAGACAGAGCGGGGGGCAGAACAGGCAGATGGAAGGAAATACACTGTTGAGGGGAGCAGTGAGGGAGGCAGGAGAAGTCTACCTCGCCATGTGGGAATCTCCCCTGCCAGGCGTCCAACTCCAGTCACTGTTGCTGGCAGCTCCACAGCGCAGCATTTAACCGCTGCGCCACCAGGGAGGCCCTGAAGTACTTTTAACAAAATGTAATGTTTATCCTTAGTTTTCTGTAGATCAAGATATTATTTCCTAACTTGAATGTCTTCAAATAGCAGGAACTTTTTTCTTTAGTCATACCCATATTAGCCTTGTAACTAATGTTTGAGTGAAGTTTAAAATTCTCCCAAACAACTCTAGTGCTGTATTCAGAATTTTTTGTGGAGTACAGTCTTCTGTATAACTGAAACTTATAATTTAAGTGTTTAAATTTAAACCACAGTAAACAATATTTAAAATATTTTGGTTGAGTTGCTTTTAAAACAAATATTACATATTTCCCTACCTTCCTTAGAAAGAATCTACAAAGCTAATATTATCCTTACTAATAACTTTATTCTGGATCTGTTTCTGTCAGTCTGCCCTGTGCAGTGAATATCCTTGGAGACTCTTGAGGTACAAAGAACTTTTTGCTACATGTTCCTTGAAGATTGTGTGTTTGGAGTTGTCTGCTTTTGCATTCTAATGATTTTTCCTACCAAGTTACCGATTTCTTACAGCTCTCTGTTTGGAGCAATTCTTTTCTTTGTGCTTCCCATCCTAACTCACTCATTACTATTTGTTCTGAACTGAGAAAATTAACATGTTTTTAAAAAAACAGCAGGTGCCCATAGACTTGAGTTAGATGACTGAGCCTTAATACCCTGAACTTAATATTGTGGTTGCTAAGTAGTCAGGAAGACTGTACATTCTTATGTTTGAACCTGTGACTGAAATGCAGATATATGAAATGTTAAAGAAAGCTAGTTAATATAATCTTATAAGTAACTTTAAATTCATTGACTTTTCTTGTCATTCTTTACTTGAGTATGCCTCATTAAAATGTTTATACCTTCACTATACTCAAATTTAGTGGTTATATTTTTGGTTAAAGCTCTTGCTATTATGCTTATATAGTAGAACTTTGAATTGGGATTCTGATATAACATTAGTTATATTCCTTTGGAGCAGGATCAAAACCATTTCTAAGGATCACGCTTAAGAGACCTGTAGTAGGTGTTTATAATGAAGTTCGTTTTAGGATGACATCTTTTGAGCTGCTAGTCTTGAGTGGACTTCTCAGCATTCACAGGTCATTATTTCTTCCCCTAGCTAAACTGGCTTCATACTTAACTGATAATAAAGAATAGTTCTCCCTCTCACATTTGCTGGAGGGTACTATCTTAACTGCACCAATGACTGTTCAGTCAGAAGCTCTGTTGAGAGACAAAATTTTTAAGGAAGGATTGTATGACACTTATCCACTCTTATACCACTAGTTCATTTCATATAATCAGGAAGCAGTTAACTTTGTTGACTACATTGCTTCACACTTTCCTATCCCTACTTGATTTTTACTCACTTGTGCATTTATAGGATTTCATCAGTCCACACTGAGTGTCTATCAGAAGAAACAATCACAGAGGGTTTTCTTAAAGCTGTTGTCAAGAACATTGTTATGTCAAATATTGTCTTTTTGTGAAGACTTATATGAGAAATAGGAGTTTTACTTTAGTGAATTATATTTCTAGTCAATGGATTTATTTACATATGTAGGACATGAATGTGTAACAGACAACTTTTTTCCCCTATAGCTATTAGAAATCTTTGTATTTTAAATCATAGGCCAGCCTCTAAATATCGCATGTAGGACATCATAGTAATGCATTTACTCTTATTCCTAGACTACTCCCACATTTGTCATGTTAATTTTGTTGGTATACTGTGCATACAGAAAATTGCACATAGCATAAGTGTATCACTCAATGAATTTCCTGCAATGAGGAAAAACATTCTAACTAGTACCCAGGTCAAGAATGAGGATGTTACCCAGAGAAAACTAAATCACTATCTCAAATAAAATCAACACTCCTACCTTCATTGCCACATTATTTGCAACAACAAAGAAGGGAATGAAAATAAGCCGTTTGCTGTTTTCTCTTCTGTTGGGCCCTGTGATCTGTGGCAGAGAGAGATAGGAATAAGTGCATTGTAAACCACATTATTGTCCACTCGTCAGTATTAAATGCTGCCTTGAATCTGGTGAAATCAGGAGGCCTTGCATGGCTTTAATGCAAATTTCCTGCCCTATTCTACTCTCATGGATAAGGTACCCTAGCCAAACAGCAGTCCTTACCAAATGGACCAGGTATAGTTCCTGCTTCTCCCTGAGTAGCATTTTCCCTGCCAGCCTTTATTCTTCAAATAATTAATCGCTTCTTCCCACAGATACTAGGGGCTACCATACCTTCTTGATACTACAAAAATTACCTCCACCACACCTGCCTGTTCAATTGTGCAATCCTTGTGTAGCCTGGTATTGTCCTCTTGCTCGCAATCTCAAAAATAAACTGCTCTCAATCTAAAAAAAAAAAAAAAAAAAAAAAAAAAAAGGACATGGAAAGAAAATATGGTACATATCCACAATGGGATATTGTTCTGCTGTAAAAGGGAAGGGAAGGAGGTCATGCCATTTGTGACAAAACATGGTTCAGCCCTGAGGGGATTATGCTTAGTAAAATAAGTCAGGCAAAAAACAAATATATGATATTATTTGCATGTGGAAAGCTTAAAACAACAAAACAAAAAAAATGAACTGATAGAGTCAGAGAACAAATTGGTTGTTGCCAGAGACTATAGGTTAGGGCTGAGGGGATGGGAATGGGCAGAATGGGTAAAGGTGCTCAGATGGTCCAAACTTATTGTAAGGTAAATAACTCCTGGGGAAATTGAAAAAAGAAAGAAGAACATTGCTTATATCACAGATACCTCCTCCTTGCCTTCTTTCAGTTCTTACCTCTATTGAGAGTGACCACTTTCCTGGCCATCAACACCATGGTTTAGTTTTGCAGCTTTTTGAATTTTGAGTGAGTGGAATAATTGATACCTATGGCAAGGGAAATAAAAGCAAATATAAACAACTGAGATTACCTCAAATTAAAATGCTTTTTCACAGTGGAAAAAATTTCAAGTAGATCAAAAAGACATCCTACTGAATGGTAGAAAATATTTACATATTACACAACTGATAAGGAGTTAATATCCAAGATATAAAGAAAATTTTTACAATTCAATGATAAGAAAAACAAACAACCTAATTAATATGTGCAACAGATCTAAACAGACTTTCACCAAAGAGGATAGCCAGAGAGCTGCTAGATAAATGGAAAAATGTTCATCATTGCTTTTAATAAGAGAGATGCAGATTAAAATCATGTACCCGTGGGAAAGGCACATATTAAAAACAATAGCAATAAAATGTGCTGGAGAGAATGGGAAGAAAGAATATTATACTGTATTTGAATACAATCATTTTGGAAAACGATCTGGATTTACCTTAAAAAACTGAAATGGAAATACTATATGACCCAGCAGTCCTACTCCTGGACTGCTATCCAAAGAACATGATACTATCAACTCAAAAACCCCTATGTTCTACAGCATTTATTGCAGGACTATAGGCAATAGATAGGACACAGAACAATCTAAATGCTCATGAATAGAAGATTGGGTGAGGAAAACGTGGTGTATCCACACTGTAGAATACTTTTCAACCATCAGGAAAGACAAAATGTTGCCATCTGTAGAAAAATGGAAGGAGTTTGAGGAAATTTTGTGTAGTAAATCAAGTCAGGATGACTAAGACAAATATTGGACATTTATTGTAGTAAGTGATTCCACAAAGTAAAATACTTGTCTTTAATAAATGAAATGAGTTTTCCAAGATTAAGAAGGAGGGTGGAGGGAAGGAGTAAGGATCAGGGGGTATAAGGGACATATGCTAAATTAATGGGATAGTGCAATATGTACCTTTTTGTATTTAACTTCTTTTGCTCAACATTGTTTCTGAGATTCATCTTTTTTGTTGAAAGTAACTGTAGTGTGTTCATTTTCATTGCTGAATCTTATTCTGTTGCATGAATATAGCACATTACATCTACTCTGCCTGATGGGTATTTGAGTTGTTTCCACTTTCTGAATATTACTAGCTGAATATTCGTAAATATATCTTTTGGTGAGTATATATACATACTTTTTCAGGTATATATCTAGTAGTGGAATTGCTGAGTTGTACAGCATCCATTTGTTCAGCTTCAGGAAATACAACAGTTTTCCAAAGGATTTGTACCAATTTATGTAGTAAAGTGCGGGATATGTTCTAATTGCTCTGTATCCTAAGACTTAAATTTTTCTGATTTTAGCTATTCTGTTGTGTTTTTGGGTGTCATATGGTGGTTTTAATTTGTATTTCCTGTATGAAGTTAAGACCATCTGGAGGTACTCTTTTGTGAAATACTAATTCAAGTCATTTGTGAACTATCTGTGACTTTTTATTCATTTTGTATGTAGTTGTACCTTTTGCATGCAGTTCTTTTACTGAATATATGTAATATAAATATCTTCTCCCATTTGGTGGCTTGATTTTTCATTTTCTGTATAATGTCTTTTATTGAGTAGGAGCTCTTAATTGTAAAGTAGTCCATAAATTTATTTTATGGTTAGTGCTTAATATGACTTGCTTAAGAAATCAGGCTATTCCACAGTAATGACAACATTAACCTATTTTCTTCTAAATAACTTTATTGCCATATCTTTTACATTTATATCCATAATCCACTGTTGTTTAGTTGCATTTTTTCTGTGAAGTATAGAGGTCAAGATTAAATATTTCCTTAAAGAAGATCAGTTACCTAGACCCATTTATTAAAAAGACTGGACTTTCCCTGCGATATTCATGTTTATAAGTCAGACTCCCCTGGATCATTGGTGTATTGCTTCTGGACACTCTTGTTCCATTCTGTTTGTCTATCCTTGAGCTAATAGCATACTGTTTTAGTAATTATAACTATATCTTGATATTTGGTAATAAGTTCTTTAATTTTATTGTTCAAGATTATCTTGGCTACTCTTGGCATTTGCAAACTAAATTTTAGAATCAGTTTGTCAATCTTCATGAAAAAGATCTGCTTGAAATTTTAGTAAGATTGTACTGAATATAGTGGTTTTGATTTGCATTTCCTTGATTATAAGTGATGTTGAGCATTTTTTCATGTATCTGTTGGCCATTTGCTTTTCTTCTTTGGAGAAGTGCCTTTTGAGCTCTTCTGCCCATTTTTTGATTGGGTTATTGGCTTTGTTTTTGTTGAGTTGTGTGAGTTCCTTGTAAATTTTTGTTATCAGTCCTTTATCAGAT